>CP125976.1:122483272-122825742 GCA_030063025.1 Avena longiglumis
GCTTCCGTTCAGTTACGTATTGCTCCATTGAAAACACTCCGTTTTACTCGCTTGGTCACAGGTGCTCCTGCCTGGTCGTAATAAAGCAAGTAAAGGCATGGCATAAGTACGGGATAGTAAATAAACCTCAAACTAGTTTGTGGCCCCAAGAAATAAGAATGAATCAAGCTCTGGCTCAGGGGTCCCATAATCCTCCGGATGTGGATAGCCTTGAATATTCAAGGAACATGTATCAAGTACTTTCCGGGGTCTCACGGGACAAGTATGCAGTTAACAACCAAATAACATCTATTGCACACAATGCCTGCATTTACCTACTTCAATTTTGGTTGTTAGCGTAATTAAAGTGATGATCCTCTCCAACATAAACACGCGGCAATACTCCAACAACTGTAATTGACAACCATAGCAACACTTGAGCAAGCGACTACGACACCTGGTCCGGCTATCTGCAAACAACCGGGTAATAGGAGGTGTCAAGGCAATATAAAATTTGCAAGGGATGTCATTAGAGATATGCCCTAGAGGCAATAATAAATTTAGTTATTATTATATCTTTGTGTTTATGATAAATGTTTACATTCATGCTATAATAGTATTAACAAGGAAACATTGATACTTGTGATTTGTAAACTTAATTTGAAGTCCCAAGTATAGCCTCTATACTTCACTAGCTTGTTGGTTGATTAAATGATTGTGGTTTCCCTATCATGAACATTGAGATGTTATCAACAACAAGATCATATCGTTAGGAGAATGATATGGTGGACATACTCCTATCGATAAGCGTAGCATAAAAGATCAAGTCATTTCAATAGTTCAATTGCTATATGCTTTCGATACATAGTAACCTAATTCCTTCGACCATGAGATCATGCATATCACCTTCTGGGATGGATGCTTTGATGACATCAAACACCACACCGTAACTAGGTGGCTATAAAGGTGGCATTGAGTGTTGGAAAGTATTGGTTGAAACACATGGATCAAGAGGATTTGTCCATCCATATGGCGGATAGATATACTCTGGGCCCTCTCGGTGGAATGTCATCCAATTAGCTTGCAAGCATGTGGTGGGTCACAAGGGATCACATATCACGGGAGCGAGAAAAGAGTACTTATCGGTATGAGGTTGAACTAGGTATGCGAGAGATCAAAGCGATCATAACCTCGGATAAGTAAACTATCGTGAGACAAAGGGAAATTAGTATCGTATGTAAGTGGTTCATTCGATCATAAAGTAATCGTAGAAATATGTAGAACCATATGAATTTCCAGATTCCTCTATTTGTTATTGTTCGGAGAAGTGTCTCGATCATGTCCGCATAATTCACGAACCGTAGGGAGACACACTTAAGGATTCGACGTTGTTTGAGTAGTTATGGTATTATGAGAAAGAGACCGAATGTTGTTCGGAGTCTCGTATGGGATCCAGGATATCACGAGGTGATCCGGAATGGTCCTGAGAATAAGATTCATATAAGGAAAGTCCCGTTTCGGAGTTCGGGAATGATTCTGGTGTTTTCATCGGGAATGTTCTAGAAGGGTCCGGATTGTCCGGCACTCCGGGGGGGAGGGTACATGAATGTGTCATTGAATGATTGCATCATGTACTAAGTGTTCTTGCTGTTCCAAAACTTGAAAGTCAAGCGCGGTTTGAAAGTCAAGCAGCTAAAACAGGAAGCTGTGGGAAGCGAAAGCTATGGGAAACAAGCAAGAGGAGTTTGAAACCAACTTGGAGGAGTTCCTCTCCTCCAAGCGGCGCCAGCCCTAGGCCGAGTTGAGGAGGGACTCCCCTCCTCCTGGCCGCCTAGCCCCTTCACCTATAAAAGGAGGGGCAGGGCCTCCTCCTTGAGACACACAAGTTCCTACCTCTAATCTCCGGTTTAGAGCCGTTTGGTTTAGAGCTTCTAATTGCTTTAGCCTGCGGTTTAGAGCCTTCTAATTTGTGTGTCTAATCTCTATACCACTAATAGCCCTCTCTCATAATCCACCATACTCGCTCCGGCTTAATGCGAAGCCTGGGGATTCCCTCTACTTGGGTACCACGCGTTGTCTTGCGGAATCATGAGAGTGCTACAACCTCCGCTTTCTTTGGAACAAGGGAGAGGAAGGTCTTCGTCGAGTACAGCGTGTGACCGATTGCGGCGCTGCCGGAGCAGCAGCCTTGGGAAGGATAAATCACGATCTTGAGATCGGAAGAATCGACTACATCACCCACGAGAATCCGCTCTCGTTAAACACTTTGGAATCTTGAGGGTAAGTTATTCCATTGACTCGTTGCTACAATCTAGTAGATAGATCTTGGCTTGTTTGTTTGTATGCGATAGAAATTTTTGTTTTCCATGCTACAAACCCTACGGTATCGAGCCGTGTCTATATGTAGATCTGTTGCGAGTAGAATTCTAATGGTCATTGTGGGCGTTGATGCTTTATTGTCGATTGCTTTTTGTGTACTTTGCATCTTGCGGCATGTTGGGATGAAGCGGCCGGGCTAACCTTACATGACATCGTTCATGAGACTTGCTCCACGCAACATGCAACTTGTATTGCATAAGTGGCTTCTGGTGCTGTTTATCCTAGCATAGTTAAGATCCAATTTACAACGGGTGATCAACAATGCTAGTATCAATGTTGTGGTTCTTGTTCGTAAGTTAGAGCGACACTTATTGAAAGCCCCAAACCACGTAAAATATGCAAATAAAGTAGGCGTCTAACTTTGTTTTGAGGGGTGTCAGTGATGTGATATGGCCATGATTGTGATTATATTTGATGTATGCAATGTTCCTTATTGTAAGTTGGCAACGGCGAAACCATATGGTTGTCTTTAATTTATGTTAAGACCGGCGTGTCTATTCAAAGTAGTTGTAATAGTTGAAGCGGTGGGCGACAACCATGGTGGCGTCATTGACCTTGATGCAATGCGGTGAGGATGGAGATCATGTTAGGTGAAGATGGAGATCGGAAGCACAAGAAAGGCCATATCATATCACATATTATGAATTGCATGTGATGTTAATCCTTTATGCATCTTGTATTGCTTAGTAGGCAGCGGTAGCATTATAAGATGATCCCTCATGCACATGAATTTCAAATCATAAAGTGTTCACCCTTAGTTAGCACCGTTGCTAAAGCTTGTTGTTTGAAGCACCGCGTGATGATCGGGTGTGTTAGATTACGCAAGTGTATACAACGTGAGCAAGCCATTTGCTCATGCAGAAACTAAGGTTTGATCTTGTGAGCCTATCATGTACGAGACATGGTCTCGGAACACGGATCACCGAAGGTAAAGCATGAATCATATAGTAGATATGATGAACATGACGATTGTTAGCCATTGAAACTATATCAACTCTCGTGATGATCGGTGTTGATGTAGTGGATTTGGTTCGTGTGATCACTAAAACAATGTGAGGATGTTGTTTTGGTGGGAGTTCACCTAGTTTAATTTCATTAATTAATTTGAACTCAATTTGTCATAAACTTAGTCTAAACTATTGCAAATATGTTGTAGATCAATGGCAGCCCTACCATTAATTTTAATGCGTTCCTAGAGAAAGAAAAGTTGAAAAACAATGGAAGCAACTGGCGGATTGGTTCCAATTTGAGATTGTCCTCACTGGTAATTTGACCTATGTCTTTGGATGCATTGGGTGACCCACTGCGGTGATGCTTGATGAAGTAAAGAATGTTTACCTCGCTCGGAAGAATCTGTACTCCATAATTCGATGTGCTATCTTGTATGGTTTAGAATGGAGCTTGAGAAAGGTTTGAAGAGTCGGACCCATATGATATTGTCGAGGATCTCAAATTGATTTTTGAGACTCATGCGGCAATTGAAAGCTATGAGGCTTACGAAAAGTTCTTTAAGCGCAAGATGGAAGAGGCAGCTCCGTCGGTGAGCATGTGCTTAAGATGTGCAGGCACGCAAACAAACTTCAAAGCTTGGGTATAGTGATTCCTAATGCTTTGAGGGATTTACAAATCCTCGATCACTCACCAAATTCTGAGGAACTTTGTGATGAACTACAACATGCGAGAACATGAACAAAGAGTTGCGAACTGTTTGCTATGTTAAAGTCTGCGAAGTGGAGATCAAGAAAGAGCACCAAGTGTTGATGGTCAATAAGACCACCAAACTCAAGAAGGCAAGTCTAAGCAAAGGGACACTTCAAGAAGGGTGGTAAAAAGGTTACCACGGTGAAGAAAACCAAGGCTGGACCCAAGCACAGAGTGCTTTTCTTGCAAGGGAGAAGGTCCTTTGGGCGGAATTGCCCAAAGTACTTGGCGGATCTGAAGCAGCAACATCAAGAAGAAAGGTATATCGATATACATGTTATTGATGTGTATCTCACTAGTACTCGTAGTAGTGCACGGTATTTGATCTTGGTTCGGTTGCTCATATTTGTAACTCAAAGCGGTGATGCGAATAAGCGGAAGCTAGCGAAGAGCGAGGTGTGATGCGGCGTGGGAAGCGGATCAAGGTTGATGTGATCGCGGTCACGCTACCCCTTCATCTACCATCGGTATTAGTTTTATACTTAAATAATTGTTATTTAGTGCCCACGTTGAGCATGAACATTATATCGGGATCTTGTTTATTGCAGGCGGTTACTTGTTTAAGTCAGAGAATAATGGTTGTTCGATTTATATGAGTAATATGTTTTATGCACATGCACCTTTGATAGATGGTCTATTCTTATTGAATCTCGATGGTGGAAATACACATATCAACAACATTGAGGCTAAGCGTTTGAAATCAGCGATAATTTGACCTATATGGCTTTATCGTCTTGGTCACATTGGAGTGAAGCGTATGAAGAAACTCCATTCCGATGGACTTCTTGAATCACTTGATTTTGAATCACTTGAAAGATCTGAAGCATGTCGATGGGAAAAATGACTAAGACTCCATTTTACGGTATGATGGAGCGAGCTACGGACTTATTGGAAATCATACATACCGATGTGTGTGGTCCAATGAGTGTAGCATCATGTGATGGTTATCGTTATGTTCTTACCTTCACAGATGACTTGAGTAGATATGGGTATATCTATTTCATGAAACATAAGTCCGAAACTTTCGAGAAGTTTAAGGAGTTTCAAAGTGAGGTAGAGAATCAACGTAACAAGAAGATTAAATTTCTACGTTCGATCGTGGAGGTGAATATCTAAGTTACGAGTTTGGCGAGCATTTAAAGAAGTCGGAATACTTTCACAATTGACACGCCGGGAACACCACAGTAATGGTGTGTCCGACGTCGAATCGAACTCTCTTAGATATGGTTAGTTCTATGATGTCACTTACAGTTTATCGCTATCATTTTGGGGTTATGCATTAGAAAGCCACATTCACTTTAAATAGGGCAAGTCTAAATCCGTTGAAACGACACGTATGAATTATGGTTTAGCAAGAAACCTAAATTGTCGTTCCTTAAAGTTTGGGGATCTTGAAGCCTATGTAAAGAAGTTACAGAGGACAAGCTTGAACCCAAAGCGGAAAAATCGTCTTCATAGGATACGAAGGAAACTATTGGGTATACCTTCTATCATAGATTCGAAGGCAAAATCTTCGTTGCCAGAATGGATCCTTTCTAGAGAAGGAATTTCTCTCGAAAGAAGTGGTGGAAGGAAAGTAGAACTTCGAGGTTGTTGAACCTTCTCTCGAAATTACAGTAGCGCAACACCGGAAGAAGTTCTGTAGTGCTGCACCAATTAGAGAGGAAGCTAATGATGATGATCATGAAAATTCGGTTGAAGTTGCTCTGAGCCTCGAGGTCAGCGAGAACTCGTACCACTCCAGTTGGTATGATTCCGTTATGAGTGTCATGTTGGTGGACAACACCGATGACCGAGACATATGAGGAAGCAATGATGAGCCCAGATTCCAATAAATGGCAAGAAGCCATGAAATCGAGATTGGATCCATGTACGAAAACCAAGTATGGACTTTGGTGGACTTACGGATGGCCGGAAGGTATCGAGAACAAATGGATTTTCAAGAAGAAAGCAGATCTTTGATGGTAATGTTCATCTATAAAGCTCGACTTGTCGCAAAGGGTTTCAACAAATTCAAGGAGTTGACTACGATGAGACTTTCTCACCAGTAGCAAAGCTAAAATCTGTGAGGATTATGTTATGTCGCATATTATGATTATGAGATATGGCAGATGGATGTCAAAACAGCATTCCTCAATGGAGATATTGATGAAGAGTTGTATATGATGCAACCCAAAGGTTTTGTCGATCCTAAAGATGCTAACAAGGTATGCAAACTTCAAAGGTCCATCTATGGATTGAAGCAAGCATCCGAAGTTGGAATCAACGATTTGATAAGGTAATCAAAAGTTTTGGTTTTATACAAACTTATGGAGAAGCTTGTATTTACAAGAAAGTGAGTGGGAGCTCTGTAGCATTCTTAATACTATATGTGGATGACATATTGTTGATTGGGAATGATGTAGACCTTCTTAATAGTGTCAAGGAATATTTGAATAATAGTTTTTCAATGAAGGATCTTGTGAAGCGACTTACATATTAGGCATAAAGATTTATAGAGATAGATCAAGCAAATATCATTGTCCTGAGTACATATTTGGACAAAGTTCTAAAGAGGTTTGGAATGGAAGAAAGCAAGAAAGGGTTCTTGCCCATGTTGCTTAATCGATCTTGAGTAAAACTCAAAGTCCGACATCGGCGAGAAGATAGAAAGGATGAGTAAGACTCTATGCCTCAGCCATAGGATCTCTAATGTATGCCATGCTATGTACTAGACCCGACATTGCATATCTTTGTTAGTTTAACTAGCAGATATCAAAGTGATCGAGGTGGATCATTGGACAATGATCAAAAACATCCTTAAGTACTTGAGAAGAACTAAGGATATGGTTCTTTCTTATGGAGGTGATGAACAACTCGTTGTTAATGGTTACACCGATGCTAGTTGGAACACCGATCCGGATGATTCTAAATCACAATCTGGATACGTATTTATTTTGAATGGTGCGTGATTAGGCGGAGGTGCAAAGCAAAGCGTTGTGGCGAGATCTTCAAGCTGAATCGGAATACATGGTCGCCGGAGGCTTCACAAGAAGCGATATGGATGAAAGAGTTCATTACAGAGTGGGTGTGGTTCCTAGTCTTGGACCCAATGTCTATCTCTTTGTGATAACATGGGCCATAGCCAATGCGCAAGAACCAAGGTCACACAAGAAGGTGAAGCATATCAAGCTGCGTTTTCACGCTATTCGAGAACATATCCGGATGGGGATATAAAGATTTGCAAAGTACACACAGATCCGAATGTGGCGGATCCGTTGACTAAACCTCTCGAGGGCAAAACATGACCAACACCAGCGCCATGGGTGTTGGTATATTACCATGTAATCTAGATTAGATGACTCTAGTGCAAGTGGGCGACTATTGGAGATATGCCCTAGAGGCAATAATAAATTTAGTTATTATTATATCTTTGTGTTTATGATAAATGTTTACATTCATGCTATAATAGTATTAACAAGGAAACATTGATACTTGTGTGATTTGTAAACTTAATTTGAAGTCCCTAGTATAGCCTCTATACTTCACTAGCTTGTTGGTTGATTAAATGATTGTGGTTTCCCTATCATGAACATTGAGATGTTATCAACAACAAGATCATATCGTTAGGAGAATGATATGGTGGACATACTCCTATTGATAAGCGTAGCATAAAGATCAAGTCATTTCAATAGTTCAATTGCTATATGCTTTACGATACATAGTAACCTAATTCCGACCATGAGATCATGCATATCACCTTTACGGATGGATGCTTTGATGACGTCAAACACCACACCGTGGCGGGTGGCTATAAAGGTGGCATTGAGTGTTCGGAAAGTATTGGTTGAAACACATGGATCAAGAGTGGGATTTGTCCATCCATATGACGGATAGATATACTCGGCCCTCTTGGTGGAATGTCATCCAATTAGCTTGCAAGCATGTGACTGGGTCACAAGGGATCACATGTCAGGAACGAGAAAAGAGTACTTATCGGTAACAGGTTGAACTAGGTATGCGAAGAGATCTAGCGATCATAACCTCGGATAAGTAAACTATCGTGAGACAAAGGAAATTGGTATCGTATGTAAGTGGTTCATTCGATCGCAAAGTAATCGAGAAATATGTGGAGCCATATGAATTTCAGATTCCTCTATTGGTTATTGTTAGAAGTGTCTCGATCATGTCCGCATAATTCACGAACCGTAGGGAGACACATAAGGATTGACGTTGTTTGAGTAGTTATGGTATTATGAGAAAGAGACCGAATGTTGTTCGAGTCTCGGATGGGATCCGGGATATCACGAAGTGATCCGGAATGGTCCGGAGAATAAGATTCATATAAGGAAAGTCACGTTTAGGCGTTAGGGAATGATTCCGGTGGTTTCATCGGGAATGTTCGAGAAGGGTCCGGATGGTCCGGCACCGGGGAGAGGGTACATGAATGTGTCATTGAATGATTGCATCATGTACTAAGTGTTCTTCTGTTCCAAAACTTGAAAGTCAAACCGCCGGTTTGAAAGTCAAGCAGCTAAAACAGAAACCGTGGGAAACAAGCAAGAGGAGTTTGAAACCAACTTGGAGGAGGAGTTCCTCTCCAAGGCTCCCAGCCCTAGGCCGAGTTGGGAGGGACTCCTCCCTCCCTGGCGCCTAGCCCCTCACCTATAAAAGGAGGGCAGGGCCTCCTCCTGAGACACACAAGTTTCTACCTCTAATCTCAGGTTTAGAGCCGTTTGGTTTAGAGCTTCTAATTGCTTTAGCACGGTTTAGAGCCTTCTAATTGGTGTGTCTAATCTCTATACCACTAATAGCCCTCTCTCATAATCCACCATACTCGCTCGCAAGCGAAGCCTGCGGATTTCCCTCTACTTAGGTACCACACGTTGTCTTTGCCGGAATCGCGAGGAGAGTGCTACAACCTCCATTTTCTTTGGAACAAGGGAGAGGAAGGTCTTCAAGTACGAACGATGTGATCAAGCTGAAGCTACTTTGCTGCCGAGGAAGGATCGTCCACACGATCTTGAGATCGGAAAGAGTACGACTACATCACCCACGAGAATCCGCTCTCGTTAAACACTTTGGAATCTTCGAGGGTAAGTTATTCCATCGACTCGTTGCTACAATCTAGTAGATAGATCTTGGCTTGTTTGTTTGTATGCGATAGAAATTTTTTGTTTTCCATGCTACGAACCCCTACAATATCATGGGTACGAAAACTAGAGCATCGCAACACAGATAACAACAGATCAACAGGAGGGAATAAATACTATAAAAGTAAGATAGGTAGAAAGGGGAGATGCTCGCCTGAAAAACATTGCTGAAGGTTCATTCGAAGATCGGGTCAACACTCGCATCAACTCAACGGCCTTATCCGCGAAGAAGCAAAACACTAGAATAAACACCGGATGCAATATTTAAGATTACGGCAGAAGATCGGGCATGATGCATGTATGATGCATGACATGGCAAAGATGCGATGCAATGGGGCAATATTAAGTGGAATCGGGGTCCCGACAATTAATTATTAGGTTCGTGTTGTTTAGATACCCCGCATTTAAATGTTGTCTTAACATGGCAAAATATATCATCGGTTCGCTACACAAATTTAAATGGAGTCCGGAATAAGACAAAGATATCCCGCATATAGACTCCATATTTAATTATGAGATGAATTGGCATAATGCCCCCAAACCCACATGATGCGATGCGAATGAACCATTTAATATGCAACAATTTGATATTACATTTATAAAATAGGGCTCGAGAAAAGGGGTCACACATCTGGGCTCGGGAGGTCTTGGGGGGTTCGATGTGGTTTGGGGTTCGGTCTCAGGGTTCAGGGTTCGACGGGATCGGTCTTTGAAGGTCGGATACAAGAGGAAGAGCTTGGCGTTCCGGGAAGAAGGACTTGGTGTGGCGTCGGGGGGCGCATCGGACTCTCCCTAGTCGGTGTCGATCTTGTCGCATCCGTGGTCTTCGGGTCCGTGTAGACGGTCATGGCGTTCAAGGTGGCGAACTTGGCATTCCGATTGGAGATCTTGGCGTTTTCGACCGGTCTTATGCTCGGATAGAAGTACTTGTCGCACGATTGAGTCCTTGAATCGGAAGGAGAACTTAGCGTCCTTCGGTTCCATGTTGACGGCCTTGGTGTCCTAGATGTAGAACTTCGGTGTATCGGGTTGGCGGCCTTGGCGGTTATCGGGTCCTATGTAGGCGATCTTGATGTCCAGGGTCTCGCCATCTTGCATCGGGATCTTGAGAGTACATGTCAAGGATCTCACGTACATCATTGGAACTATTTTTGAGCGATCCATTTGACCTCAGTACATGGGTAGAAACGGTACCACTCGGATGTTCCCATGTAGCCAACGTTGAAAACAACATGAGTACCGAGGAGAGCAGGTCAAGCTCCACGCCACGCGTTAGATGTGAGCTTGCAAACGAGGCCGCCGAGACGCTTCAGGCATGGCGGCTCCTGCAGGCGCACTTGGCCCGACAAGGAAGGGGGGTAGGCGGGACCTGCACGTGCTGTGAAGGGAAGCGACAACGAGGAGGCAGGTCGACTGGGGTGAAGCTTTCTGGGAAGATGGAAGGCGGCAGAGGCGCGGAGGCGAGGTGCGGAGGAGAAGAGCTGGGGAAGCAAGGCGGCGTCGACCGAGAGGAGGAGGATGTGGCGAGGGAGCCGTGGCGACGGGCGGGTTTGGGCGGGCCTTGGGAGAGAGGAGGAAGGACCTTGGCACAAGGGAGGCGTGGCGCTGAGCTCAGCGGAGGCCGGGGAAGCAGAGGACGGGCGAGCGGAAGGGCATGGGCGGCGAGGGGCCCTGCTCGAGCGGCCCGCGGCACTGGAGGACGAGAGGAGGAGGAGGCGGCGGACACTCATGAGGGGGCCGCGGTGAGGAGGCTAAGCGTGACGAGGACGATGGTGGCGCTGGCGGTGATCGGCCTGGACAGTGAGGACGTGAGGGAGGAGCTTCACGGGAGAAGGGAGGCGCGTCGGTGGGGGTGGGCCCGCGGTGAAGGGATCGAGGGAGGTCACGCGGGGGAGGGGGTGGACTCGGTCTGGGGATCGGGTGTGTGCGTGTGTGGTGTGGTGTTGTGTGTGCTGGGTCGGTTGGGGTGAGAGAAGGAGTGGGGTGGGGTTGGTGAGGTGGCGGCATAGGATAGGTTAGAGGGGGAGAGAGGGGTGAGGTGGCGGCAGACTATTGGGTGGGGTGAGGTGGAGGTAGGGTGGGTAGACTAGGTGTAGGTAGGAAAAGATTTGGGGTAGCCAGGATTTTTAACTGGAGGTGGCCAGCCGGGCTTTCGGGCCTAGCGGCTGTCTCCCAAAAAAAATATTACAAATCTTTTTTTAATTTAAAATAACCTTTTGTAAATAGTTTTTAGACAAATAAAAGATCTGAACAGACCGATGTTTTAATTTGAAATAAAGACGGGGGCTATTTAGAAAACAAAACTAGGCATTTCGAAAATAGTTTCAGACAAACAATGCATGATGATGACGATGCTCAAATGCAATGTGGCATGATTACATGAGCATGCGGTCATGATGATGCGATGCACAAAACAACGCGATTTTCTAGTAGTGGTTTTGCGGGATGCCACAATTCGACACCACTAACAATGGATCTCGCCTTCAAGATCCGCCTCATGGTACCAGAAATAAGGTCGGCGTTCTGAATCTTCTCGCTTCGTGTAGATCCTCGAGACACCACTAACAAGAGGTTGTTGTCCGTGACCGTCGAGGGAAACACTGCGGAAACAAAAGGTCGAAGGTAGAGGTATCAACAAATAAAGCCACCTCTAGCTTCCGTGGACGGAGTAAAATTGCTGGATCCACTGATTCGATGTACAAGAGCGAATGATAAGAGTAGTCGGATGGTGATCAGTCCATCGCGCACCCAAACCATTACTACATTACGAATAGGCGAATTATGCAACCAACTCGGAATGCAGATTGTAGATCTCGACAAGCGAGGTTGGAACAGAGAGGAGTGATGCAGACTCTGCATCGGATCTGACGTAGATGATGCCGTCGCGTCGGAAAACACCGGAAGGGACGAGAAGGAACAAATAGAAGTCCACCAGACGAAGGATTCCTCGGATAGCATGAAGACCAGATGGATAGCATGAAGACCAGATGTAGCAACACCGTTACCGAAGGAGGAAGCGAAACCCTGGAGGTACGACGGAACCCAACCACGAGAAATCCTGGACTCGAAGAGAGAGAAGAGAGCGGATTCAAAACACGCAGAGGTGAGGGGAGAGAAGCAGAGGGGTAAGGAGTAAAATCAGACCTATCCAACCGATTTTTCAAAAATAGTTTTGACACTCTACTTGATAGTTAGCTAGGTTATCCTATAGGCTGGACTTGTGGGTATTGCAGCTGCGAGGTCGATACCACTGTAACACCCTCGAATCGACCCTATGCAAGTTTTAGCGCTTCCGCCAAAACCCGCATAGAAGCGATTCAAAGGTGCCCACCGACACTTTCGCGGGTGGAAAGCAGTAATAGCATTACACAACAGTCCTCGATGGGACCCACGCAGAATATATATATATGACTCAATGAGTCAAGAATACAGATATACAATACAAAGATCCAAATCACCTTGAAAACAATACGGCGTCCGGAAATGCGGACAAGATGCAAATTGATCTAAGAGCCACGAAGAATAACCAATGGCGTCCATAACCTGCCCAGCCAAGACGGAAGGTAACCACGCTAACGACGCCGAAACTTGCTAAACAAAAGGGTGCCGACAAAGGGCAAAGGAAAAGAGGAGCGTCGATCGAGGCGATGACACGGAGACTAGAATTCGGTCCTCGCCTTCATAGGTATGGTGGATGAAGCGGCAGTGACATGCACTAAACAACCTATAGAGACTCGATACAAGCTCGTGATTGGAGAGGGGTGAAAGACCTATTCGAACCTACCGATACTACCACCAAACATACCCATCTGGTATTTCCCCTCGAGACCAAACGAGGAAGTCAACCGAGGAACTCACGGTTGGCAGTTTATTTACTCGCTTATCGTTAAAGCAATTACTAGTCGGTGTAGATAGTCATCCCGATATAATAAGCAAGGGCAATTTTAGTTAACCATTCCGTTGTAGTTGCGACACTTACTAGTCAAATAAAATTAGCATGAGATATCCCAAAACCCAGCAGTTGTTGGTACTTTTATTTAGCCATTCCGCTAGAAGTTGCAATACTTACTAGTCGGATACAATGGTATCAGCGACAACCCAAACAAGCAATTGTTGGCAGTTTTATTTAGCCATTCCATTATAGTGAAGTTGATTACTAGTCATTATAAAGTCAAATTTATAGCACTACTTTAGTTATAGTTGTCTATGATCGAGAATCTTGCTCCAAGTCGTCCATAACCGGACACGGCTTTCGAAAGTTTTACCTGCAGGGTGCACAAATAACAACACACACCGATCAACCTCGGAAAAACCAAATCAAAACCAACGAGGCTTTCACGACAAAGCAATCACAGATTCAGAAATATTTTAGGGGCCACCCCATTGAGTACACCATAGCAGTTAGTGACTCGAGACGGACTCAAGGTTTGCGCCGGTGGTGCAACGCATGGGAACCCAAACTGGGCTTGTCGACACTGCGAAAACACTCCGCTTACCTAAAATCAGGTGCTCCTCGCACAATCGTAATAAAGTAGTAAAGCATGGCATAAGTACAGGATAGTAAATAAAACCTCAAACTAGTTTGTGGCCCCAAGAAATAAGAATGAATCAAGCTCGCTCTGGGGTCCCATAATCCTCCGGATGTGGATAAGCGCGAATATTCAAGGAGCAGTATCAAGTACTGGGTCCTCAGGACACAAGTGGATGATTAACAACCAAATAACATCTATTGCCCACATGTGCCTCTGCATTTACCTACTTCAATTTTAGTTGTTAAACAATAATTAAAGTGATGATCCTCCAACATAAACACCGGCAATACTCCAACAAGTGGTACTTGACGACGCATAGACTTGAGCAAGCGACTACGACACGCAGTCCTATCTACCAAACAATGGGTAATAGGAGGTGTCCAAGGCAATATAAGGCTGCAAGGATATCACGAATACGAAAACTAGAGCATCGCAAATACGTATAGCAATAGATCAGAGGAGGAATAAATACTATAAAAGTAAGATAGGTAGAAAGGGAGATGCTACTTTGAAAAACATTGCCGAAGGTTCATTCGAAGATTGGGTCGACACTCGCATCAACTCAACGGCCTTATCCGCGAAGAAGCAAAACACTAGAATAAACACCGGATGCAATATTTAAGATTACGGCAGAAGATCGGGCATGATGCATGTATGATGCATGACATGGCAAAGATGCGATGCAATGGGGCAATATTAAGTGGAACCGGGGTCCCGACAATTAATTATTAGGTTCATGTTGTTTAGATACCCCGCATTTAAATGTTGTCTTAACATGGAAAAATATATCATCGGTTCTCTACACAAATTTAAATGGAGTCCGGAATAAGACAAAGATATCCCGCATATAGACTCCATATTTAATTATGAGATGAATTGGCATAATGCCCCCAAACCCACATGATGCGATGCGAATGAACCATTTAATATGCAACAATTTGATATTACATTTATAAAATAGGGCTCGAGAAAAGGGGTCACACATCTAGGCTCGGGAGGTCTTGGGGGGTTCGATGTGGTTTGGGGTTCGGTCTCAGGGTTCAGGGTTCGACGGGATCGGTCTTCGAAGGTCGGATACAAGAGGAAGAGCTTGGCGTTCCGAGAAGAAGGACTTGGTGTGGCGTCGGGGGGCGCATCGGACTCGCCCTGGTCGGTGTCGATCTTGTCGCATCCGTGGTATCCGGGTCCGTGTAGACGGTCATGGCGTTCAAGGTGGCGAACTTGGCGTTCCGATTGGAGATCTTGGCGTTTTCGACCGGTCTTATGCTCGGATAGAAGTACTTGTCGCACCAGGTCGGAGTCCTTGAATCTGGGAAGGAGAACTTGACGTCCTTCGGTTCCATGTTGACGACCTTGGTGTCCTAGATGGAGAACTCGGTGTATCCGGGTTGGCGTCCTTGGCGGTTATCGGGTCCTATGTAGACGAACTTGATGTCCAGGGTCTCGCTCATCTTGCATTGGGGATCTTGAGAGTACATGTCAAGGATCTCACGTACATCATTGGAACTGTTTTTGGAGCGATCCATTTGACCTCACAGTACATGGGTAGAAACGCGCTACCACTCAGATGTTCCCATGTAGCCAACGTTGAAAACAACATGAGTACCAGGGGAGGAACGGGTCAAGCTCCTGGCCACGCGGTTAGATGTGAGCTTGCAAAACGAGGCCGCCGAGATGCTGCAGGGCATGGCGGCTCTATGCAGGCGCACTTGGCCGACAAGGAAGGGGTGCGCGGGACCTGTTGGCGTGCGGGGAAAAGGTAGCGGCAAGGAGGAGGTCGACCTAGGGTGGCCGAAGCTTTGCGGGGGAAGATGGAAGGGCGGCCGGAGTAGGCGCGGCGGAGGCGAGGTGCCGGAGGAGAAGGCCGCCGGCGGCGGGAGGCAAGGCGCCGAGCGTCGAGGAGGATGAGGATGTGGCGGGGCGGGTGTGGCGGGCGGAAGCGGGCCGAGGCGAGGAGAGAGGAGGAAGGGCCGGAAGGGGAGGCGTGGCGGAGTGAGGCCGGGGAAGCAGAAGGGCGGGCGAGGCCGGGGAAGGAGGGCAGCGAGCCGGGCCTTGCTCGGGAAGCTGCACTGGCCAGCTGGAGGACGGAGAAGGAGGAGGCGGCCTTCCGGCAGAGGGCTGTGGTGAGGGGCGACGCTGGCGACGAGGACGATAAGCGGCGCTGGCGGCGGGTTTCGGCGGACGCAGTGAGGACGTGAGGGAGGCAAAGCTCGGAGGAGAAGGGAGGCGTCGGTGGGGTGGGCATGGTGAGGGGATCGAGGAGGTCACGCTGGGAGGGCTGGACTCGATGCAGGGATGTGTGTTCGTGTGTGGTGTGTTGTTGTGTGTCTGGGTCGGTTGGGGTGAGAGAGGGTGGGTGGGGTTGGTGAGGTGGCATAGGATAGGTTAGAGGAGAGAGGGGTGATGTGGCGGACTATTGGGTGGGGTGAGGTGTAGGGTGGGTAGACTTGGTGTAGGTAGAAAAGATTTGGGGTAGCAGATTTTAAGCTGGAGGTGGCAGTACTGGACTTCAGACTAGTGCCTCCCAAAAAAAATATCATAAATCTTTATTTAATTTAAAATAACCTTTTGTAAATAGTTTTTAGACAAATAAAAGATCTGAACAGACCGATGTTTTAATTTGAAATAAAGACGGGGGCTATTTAGAAAACAAAACTAGGCATTTCGAAAATAGTTTCAGACAAACAATGCATGATGATGACGATGCTCAAATGCAATGTGGCATGATGACATGAGCATGCGGTCATGATGATGCGATGCACAAAACAACGCGATTTTCTAGTAGTGGTTTTGCGGGATGCCACACTGAGAAAAACCACGGAAGACCAGGCGCTTCTTGGGATGGGTAGCTTGATCGCGGAATGATGGTTCTTCATTGAGAGGAGGCATGGACGGTCCTTTGCCGGCGCCGGTGTTGACGTAGGCATTGACGTCAATCAGTGCATCATCATCATCCACCTTGATGTTGGCTTCGAAGGCCGCCATGTCCACGTCGTCCTGGGATGGTGGCTAGTGTCTCTTCACTACAACTTTCTTGCCCTTCTTCACAACAACTCCAGGTCGGTAATGAAGAAGCATTGATCAACTTGGCTAGCGAGCACCCATGGCTCATTTTTTGTGGAGGCGTTCTTCGATTTGGCATCAGGTATAACCATGGTGGTGAAAAACCGGCCATCTTTTTCGACACTCTTGGCCCATCTGACATGAAACATCGGCACCGTCACTCCGTAGTAGTCGAGTTACCATATCTCCTCGATCCTTCCGTAGAATCTTTCCTTGACATCAGTATCGTCATCGGCGTATGATATCATAGTTACTCCTGAGTTTTGGTATTCGCTATTCTTGTCCTTCTCCTCGGTGTAGAATCTGTAGCCGTTGATGTCGTATGTCTGATAGGTCCTAACGTTGCGCCCGGGGCCCTGTGAGAGTGAGAATATGAGTTTCTGATCTTTAGTATAAGGCGTTGGCATGGGAGTTTCCAGTAGCCTTTTCTTGAACCACCCCGTGAAGCTGGCATTGTGCTCTCTGGTTATGTCTCCCTTCTTCCTTGTCTTGCCCAGGTTATTAGCGAGCTTCTACTCGATTAAGGTTTTGTGCTCATCCAACCATGGGCCAACCAACTCTATGTGTTGTAGCGCGACTCGGTTTGCCCTGTCAAAGTCAGCGCGTTCGAGTTCGATGCCGACGTGGAGTGTGCGGTAGCCCTCGCGGTGACCAAATCTAGTGAGCCTCCCTAGGTGCTTCCTGGTGGGCAGACCGACATCCTAGTTCTCGATGCTTAGGTAGTTCTGGCAGAAGGATATACACTCGTAGGTCAGAAAGCCCTTGGCTATGCTTCCATCTGGATGGTACCTATTGCGAACGAATCCTTTGATGACACCGTTCAGCCTTTCGAACGGCATCATGTTGTGCAGGAACGCCGGCCCGAGATGGATGATGTCATCCACGACATGGACAAGCAGATGCACCATGATGTCGAAGAACACGGGAGGAAAGTTAATCTCGAGCTCGCATAGTATCTCGACGATCTGTTCCTGTAGCTTGCCGAGCTGCTTCACGCCGATAGAATTCCTAGAGATGACGTCGAAGAAGTTGCAGAGGCCAAACAGCGTCTCACGGACGTGCTCGTCCATTATCCCTTGGATCGCGAGGAGTATCATGTCATCGCGACGCGATACCGTGAGACTTCATCCTGAACCTCTTCTTCACTACGCCCAGATATCTGCTTATCTTCCCAGAGTAGCCGTGGGGAACCTTGACTCCTATGAGGCAACTAAAAAACCTCTCGAGCTCCTCCTCGCTCAGAGTAAAGCATGCAGCTTTAAGCACCACCCCATTCTTCTTAGCCCCTTTGCGGCGACCCTGGGTCCCTTCCATCTGTTCATCGTCATCGCCGGCATCGTCACTATCGGGGTACTAAAGTTCCTTCTTAATGCCAAGCAATTTCAGATCGCTTCTTGCTTTCGGCCCATCCTTGGTCCTATCCGGCATGTTCATCAGAGTGCCGAGCGGGCTCTCGGTAACGTTCTTCATGATGTGCATCATATCGAGGCTATGGGGCGTGTGGAGGACCTTCCAGTAAGGCAGGTCCCAGAAAACAGACCTCGCCTTCCATACTCCATGCAACGGTGGCGGCTGTTCCCTCGTCCGCTTCTTTCCCAGCGCAGGGCACTCTTCCCAATTGTATAGAAGCTCATTGATTTCTTCGCCGCTCAATGGTCATGGGGAATTATCAAGCTCGTCTTTGCCATTGAACAGGTCTCCACATTTTCACCACGGGTGATCCTTGCGGAGCCACATTCGAGTCCTCTGGAACACGGTTTTCGAATACCCGGGATCCCTCGGCAGCTGCAGATGCGGGGTCTTGTCCATGCACCTAACACATGCACAGAATCCATGGTTCAACTGGCACGCTACATATCTGTAACCAGGATAGTCATGCACCGTCGTGAGCAACGCGACTCTCAGGTCGAAATAATCTCCAGTGTAGGCATCCCATGTATGTGCCGGCGTCTCCCACAACGTCGCTAACTCCTCTTTCAGGTGCCCGGGATACAGATGCATGTCGACACCCGGTTTCTTCGGCCCCTGGATAAGGATACTCATGTGTACGTACCGCTGCTTCGTGCACATCCGGGGGGAGGTTGTACGGCCATACAAACACGGGCCAGGTGCTGTGCGTGCTACTCTGGTTGCCAAAGGGATTGAGTCCGTCGGTGCTCATGCCTAGCCTGACATTCCTTGGATCGAGCCCGAACTCATCTTGGAATTCCATGTCTAGCGCATTCCACTGGCTAGCCTCCGCGGGGTGTGTCAGGATCTTGCCCTTCTCCGGATCATATTCCGGCTTCTCCCTCTTCGCGTGTGTGGCATCCCGCAAAAACCACTACTAGAAAATGGCGTTGAATTTGTGCATTGCATCGTCATCATTATGACTTGTTTGTCAAAAACTAATTTCAAAAACCTAATATGTTTTCTAAAACGCCCCATCTGATTCAAACACCGAAAACCGGGTCCCCAGAATATATTGTTTTGCCCGATATCGGTTTGCAACAGCCTTGTTTGAAATAAATAAAAATTATAATTATTTTTAGCGGGCAATGAACGGGCCGATTGACGAGCAGCCGCCCGTAAATTAAAACGGCCCAACCAATCCCACCCCAAATCCTACCACCTGTGAAACTACCCACACCTATCAGCCACCTCACCCTAGCCTATCAGACCTCGCCACCTCATCTCCCCTCCCCCCCCCACCCCATCACCCCCTGCCACCTGCCCCTCCCTCTCTCCTCTTCCTCCACTCACAACCCACCAACCCCACCTCACCAAACCGACACCCACACCCCACCAAAGACTCCACCACCACCGGCCAAGAGCCTCCTCCCTCACCACCGCAGACACCCTCTCTCCTGCCCGTGGCCCTGTCCCCAGTGGCCCCCACGCTTCACCCCGACCTGGCCCCTTGGACCCACGCCCTGCATCGCATCGCCTCCATTTCTCTTCTTCCTTCAGCCCTCTCTCCTTGACCTCGCCGCTCTCCCCTTGGCGCCTCCATGGCTCAAGCCCGCCAGGCTCCTCCCGCCTCGCCTCCACCGCACCCCGACCCTCCGCCGCCTTCCTTCCCCGCCTGTTGCCGCTTTCTTCTTACTGGCCGCCTCCGCCTTCCGGCCGCGTGCAGACCCTCCTCCACCTGCTCCGCCTCGCCTTCCCTCGGCAGCGTGGCGCTTCCAGCTCGCCATCGCCTGGGCGCCACCTTCACCTCTCGCGGTCAACCGCCCAGCCCGGCTCGCTCCGCCCGTTCGCCACCGCGAGCGGCTTATCTGCGACCCCCGCCTCCACGACACCCGCCGGTCGCCGCCATCGCCATCGTCTCCGCCACCGCAGGCCCGAGCTCCATCTTCTGCTACAGGGCTCGCCACCTCCTCCGGCTCCCGCCCAGCCGTCCCTCCGCCTCCTCGGCTGCAGAGGCTCACTGTTGCCCGACGCCCACGTCCGTACCTCCGCCCGACCGTGCCCCTAACCGGCGGCTACGCCCCTGCCCGTCATTGTCCCTCCGGGCAGCCAGCGCCGCCTCCGAGTCCTCCCCACGGTCCCCACATCGTCATGGCCACCGTCGCTCCGTTTCAGCTCTTGATACCGGGCGTGAGCCCCGTGTTGATGTGTTGGTGTTGCTCAGGTCTTTGAGAGATGTGAAGGTGATGGACGCGTGGTACGATGCTAAAAAGTGGTGTTACAATCCACCGGGCTGCGATCTGAACATTCCGGTGAACGAGAACGAAAAGTTGGACAAGGTCATGGGCGTCATCGACAAGAACTTCGATGACCACCGGATTGGATCCAAGTTCTCCATCGACATCAAGACCGTCCCCGGAGCGGACCGTCGAACCCCGGAGTCCAACCCCGAAGGCCGAACCCTCGTACGCCAAGTTCGCTGAGTTCAGGGACCTTAAAGATCTCCGCCACGGACACCGAGAACTTCCCCCCGGACGCCAAGACCGACAACATGACCGTAGACCGCGGATGCGACAAGAACGGCACCGACCAGGGCGGACCCGATGCGCCCCCGACGCCAACCAAGCCCTGCTTCTCGGTTGCGACAAGACCTCCCCGGTGGTCGAGAATGTTACGCCAAGACCGAACCCGTCGAACCGGACTCGAGACCGACTCAACCCCGAACCCCAAGTCCGTCGAGACCCCTAATGTGTGACCCTTTTCCTCGACACCCTATTTTTATAAATGATAACAACTGGTTGCATATTAAATTGACATCCTTGCATGCATACTTGTCTGTGGTCTGGGGGCCTTATGCCGAATCACCTAATAAATAAATATGGGGCCCATATGCGGGCAAATCTAGCCTTATATTGGCCTCATTTAAACCTGTGTAGCGAACCGGATCCATCTGTTGTCTTGCTAAACAACATTTAAATTGCGGGGTAGTTAAACAACATGAACCATCTAAATAATTGTCGGGACCCCGGTTCCGCTTAATCTGACCTAATTGCACCGCACTTTTGCCATGCCATGCATCATACATGCATCATGCCGATCTTCTGCCGTGTATTAAATATTGCATCCGGTGTTTATTCTAGCGTTTTGCTTCTTCGCGGATAGGGCCGTTGAGTTGATGTGAGCTACCGATCTTGGATGAACCTTCGACAATGTTTTCGGTGAGCATCTCCCCTTTCTACCTATCTTACTTTATAGTCTTTATTCCCTCCTGTTGATCTATTGCTATACGTGTTGCGATGCTCTAGTTTTCGCCGTGATATCCCTTGCGGTAGATATTGCCTTGGACACACCCTATTCCTGTTGTTTGGTAGATAGTTGGACTTATGGCGTCGTAGTTGCTTGCTCAAGTCTGATGTGTGTCGCCATATGCCACGATTGTCGATGTATTGCCGCATGTTGATGTTGGAGATGATTCTAGTTTTACTTATCGTCACTTTAATTTCTGTTTAATAACTAAAATTGAAATAAGAAGAGGCATCGTTGGGTGATAGAAAATATTTGGTTTCCGAACGCCCACTTGTGTCCCGTAGGACCCCGAGTACTTGATAATGTTCCTTGACTTATCGTGCTATCCACATCCGGGAGGTATATGGGATCCCCCTGAGCCAGAGCTTGATTCAGTCTTATTTCTTGGGGCCACAAACTAGTTTGAGGTTTTATTTACGATCCTGTACTTATGCCATGCTACTTTCTGTATTTAAATTGTGCGAGGAGCACCTGCATCTGTTAGGTAAGCGGAGTGTTTTCGCGGTATCGACAAGCCCAGCCACACTTTCGGTTCCCGGTCGTTTCGAAGCAGCGCAAACCTTGAGCCCGTCTCGGAGCTTGCTTACTCCGCTATGGATCTACTCAATGGGGTGGCCCTGAAATATTTACGAATCCGTGATTGTTCGTGAAAGCCTCGTTGGGTTTTGATTTGGTTTTTCGAGGTTGATCGGCGTGTGTTGCTATTGGTGCACCCGCCGGGTAAAACTTTAAAGCCGTGTCCGGATATGGACGACTTGGAGCCTGATATCTCGATCATAGACAAGCATAACTAAAGTTTACTGCTATAAATTTGATCGTATAATGACTAGTAATCAGCTTCACTATAATGGAATGGCTAATTAACACTGCCCACAATTGCTTGTTTGGAGTGTATGCGACCATTGTACTGACTAGTAAGTATTGCAACTACAACGGAATGGCTGCATAAAAGTATCAACAACTGTCGGGTTTATGGGTTATCTCATGCTACTTGTATCTGACTAGTAAGTGTTGCCACTATAACGGAATGGTTAACTAAAAGTGCCCACTGCTTATCTTATCAGGATGAATATCTATATCTGACTAGTAATTACTGCAACGATAACTGAATAAGTAAAACTGCCAACTGTGTGAGTTCCTCGGTGGACTTCCTCGTTTGGTATCGAGGGGGAAACACCAGGATGGGTTTGTTTGGTGTTAGTTTCAGGTTGGATCCGGATAGGTCATTCTTACCCCTCTCTGTTTGACGCCAGTGTATCGAGTCTCTATAGGTTGTTAGTGCATGCTGCCGCTGCCGCTTCAGTCCACCATACCTATGTAGGCGAGGACCGCCGAATTCTAGCCTCAGTGTCGGCCTCAGATTTAACGCCCTTTTTTCTTTTGCCCTTTCGGCACCTTTTGTTTAAGCAGGTTTGAGATCGACGTCGTTAGCGTGGTTACCCTTCCGGCTTGGCAAGGGGGTTATGGACGCCATTGGTTATTCTTGAGGGCTCTTAGCCCCATTTGCTTCTTGTCCGTGGTGGACGCTCTACCGTTTTCAAGGTGATTTGGATCTTTGTATATTATATCGTATTCTTGACTCTTTGAGTCATTGGTATATATCTCTGTTATGTGGGTCCCATCGAGGACTGTTGTGTAATGTTATTACTTTTTCCACACGAAAGTGCTGGTGGCACCTTTGAATCGTTTCTATGCGGGTTTGGTGAATTTTGCCCAAATTTGCATAGGTCCGATCTGAGGGTGTTACTGAGTGGTATCGAGCTCGGCGGTTGCGATACCCCACAAGTCTAGCCTGTAGGATAACCTAGCTAATCGTCAAGTAGAGTGTCAAAATTATTTTGCAAAATCGGTTGGATAGTTACGATTAGGTCTGATTTTATTCCTTACCCTCTGCTATTCTCCTCTTATCTCGACGTGTTTTGAATCGCTCTCTTCTCTCTTGAGTCCGTGAATTCTCGTGGTTGGGTTTCGCATTACCTTCGTGGTTTCGCTTTCTCCCTTTTGCAACGGAGATGCTATGATCATCAATCTGCAACTTGTCTGTTGTACCTTTCCTCCAATCTCTTGTTCTTGAGCCTTTATCCATATGTGTTCCTTGCTGGATATCAGTGTCGTTGAAAAACATATGAGAAGGACGAGCATTGGTGAAGTTGGGGTTAACCTTGAGCATGTGTTGTTCATGCCAATGGAACCATCGCGAAACCTAATCATTGTGTCTTTCATACGATTTTTGCTGGCATCATCCCTTTGTTCCGGATACCGCCTATGAAGATCTTCAGTCTAAATCTCGAGAGTTGAGTTGCCTGATTCACCTACCCGTGTATAGAGTTGATAGTTTGGGTCCGGGATGGACTGATCACCCTACCCGACTCTTACTGTTCGCTCTGTACATCGAACGGGTGGATCAATGTAACTTTTCCCTCTTCTTATGGAAGTTAGAGGTGGCCTTATCGTTTGATGCCTCTATCTTCGTCCTTTGTTTCTCCGGAGTGATCTCTCGACGATCAGGAACAACGCCCTTTGTTGGTGGTGTCGCCGATTCCCAGATGAAGAAGGAACCCTTGTTAGTGGTGTCGCGAGGATCTACATGAAGTGCGAAGACGCCGACCACCGACCTTCCTTCCGGTACCATGAGGCGGATCTCGAGGGCGAGATCCATTGTTAGTGTGGTGTGGCATCCCGCAAAACCACTACTAGAAAATCGCGTTGAATTTGTGCATTGCATCGTCATCATTATGACTTGTTTGTCAAAAACTAATTTCAAAAACCTAATATGTTTTCTAAACGCCCATCCGATTCAAACACCAAAACCGGTCCCCTAATATTTTGTTTTGCCCGATATCGGTTTGCAACAACCTTGTTTGAAATAAATAAAATTATAATTATTTTTAAGCGGCAGTCGAACGGGCCGATTGACCAACGACCGCCCAGAAATTAAAACGCCCAACCAATCCGACCCCAAATCCCACAGCTACCCAGAAACTACCCACCACACCTATCGCCCACCTCACCCTAGCCTATCGCATCTCCACCTCATCTCCCCTCTCACCCTCACCCAATCACCCCCTGCCACCTGCCCCTCCCTCTCTCCTTTTTTCCCTCCACTCACACAACCCACCAACCCCCACCTCACCAAACCGACACCCACACCCCACCAAACTCCACCACTGTACCAGCCTCCTCCCTCACCACCGCAGACACCCTCTCTCCCCTGCCCGTGGCCCGTCCCCAGGGCCCCAGCGTCTGCCCAGCCCAACCGCTACCCACTTCCCCACCCCGACTGGCCTGCTGACCCACGCCCATCGCCGCCTCCTGTTCTCTTCTTCCTCTCCCCGACAACCTCTCTCCTTCGACCTCGCCGCTCTCCCCGGCTGGCCTCCAAGCGCCTCCCCGCCTCGCCTCTCCACCGCCCCTCCTTTGCCCCTTCCTTCCCGCCTCCATGCCGCCTTCTTCCCTGCCTCGCCCTCCGCTCCGGCCCAGTGTGGCGGCCTCCTCCCTCCGCCCGCCTCGCCTCGCCTTCCCCTCGGCGCCGGCCAGGCTCGCCACGCCCCCCTCCGGCGCCGCTTCTTCACCTCTCGCCCGGTCAACGCCGCCCGGCCGTCGCTCCACGCCCTTGCTTCCGCGAGCAAATCTCTGCGACCCCTCGCCGCCCACGATGCCCGCTGTCGCCGCCATCGCCTCCGCCACCGCAGCCCGAGCTCCATCTCTCGCAAGGCAGTTTCGCCACCTCCTCGGCTCCGCGCAGCCTGGCCCACCGGCCCCTCCCGCAGAGGCTCCGCGTTCACGACGCCTCCACATCCGTATCTCCGCCCTCGCCCTTCTAACCGGCTACGTCCCCTGCCCGCCTTCAAGTACCGCGAGAAGCCCGACCCCGTCCCCTCCGAGCCGGGCAGCGCCGCCTCGAGTCCTCCTCATGTCCCCACATCTTCACGGGCCACCGTCGACCGTTCCCTTTCAGCTCTTGCCGCTGGCGTGAGCCCCTGTGTTGATGTGTTGGTGTTGCTCAGTGCTGAGAGATGTGAAGGTGATGGACGCGGTGAGGTACGATGCTAAAAAGTGGTGTTACAATCCACCGGGCTGCGATCTGAACATTCCGGTGAACGAGAACGAAAAGTTGGACAAGGTCATGGGCGTCATCGACAAGATCTTCGATGACCACCGGATTGGATCCAAGTTCTCCATCGACATCAAGACCGTCCCCGGAGCGGACCGTCGAACCCCGGAGTCCAACCCCGAAGGCCGAACCCTCGTACGCCAAGTTCGCCGAGTTCAGGGACCTTCAAGATCTCCGCCACGGACACCGAGAACTTCCCCCCCCCCCGGACGCCAAGACCGACAACATGATCAGACGCTGGATGCGACAAGAACGGCACCGACTGTATGGACCCGATCGCCGACGCCAACCAAGCCACGCTTCGCCGGTTGCGATAAGACCTCCCCGGTCGAGAATGTTACGCCAAGACCGAACCGTCGAACCTCGGACCTCGAGACCGACGAACCCCGGAACCCCAAGTCCGTCGAGACCCCTAATGTGTGACCCTTTTCCTCGACACCCTATTTTTATAAACGATAACAACTGGTTGCATATTAAATTGCCATCCTTGCATGCATACTTGTCTGTGGTCTGGGGGCCTTATGCCGAATCACCTAATAAATAAATATGGGGCCCATATGCGGGCAAATCTAGCCTTATATTGGCCTCATTTAAACCTGTGTAGCGAACCGGATCCATCTGTTGTCTTGCTAAACAACATTTAAATTGCGGGGTAGTTAAACAACATGAACCATCTAAATAATTGTCGGGACCCCGGTTCCGCTTAATCTGACCTAATTGCACCGCACTTTTGCCATGCCATGCATCATACATGCATCATGCCGATCTTCTGTCGTGTATTAAATATTGCATCCAGTGTTTATTCTAGCGTTTTGCTTCTTCGCGGATAGGGCCATTGAGTTGATGTGAGCTTCGCCCGATCTTCGGATGAACCTTCGACAATGTTTTCAGGCGAGCATCTCCCCCTCTTTCTACCTATCTTACTTTTATAGTCTTTATTCCCTCCTGTTGATCTATTGCTATCTGTGTTGCGATGCTCTAGTTTTGTACCCGCACTGATATCCCTTGCAGCCAGTATATTTCCTTGGACACACCTATTCCTGTTGTTTGGTAGATAGTTGGACTTGCGTCGTAGTTGCTTGCTCAAGTCTGATGTGTGTCGCCATATGCCACGATTCTTGATGTATTGCCGCATGTTGATGTTGGAGATGATTCTAGTTTTACTTATCGTCACTTTAATTTCTTTAATAACTAAAATTGAAATAAGCGAGAGGCATCGGTGGGTGATAGAAAATATTTGGTTTCGAACGCCCACTTGTGTCCCGTAAGACCCTTGAGTACTTGATACTGTTCCTTGTTTTATCGCGCTATCCACATCCGGAGGTATATGGGACCCCCGAGCAGAGCTTGATTCATCTTATTTCTTGGGGCCACAAACTAGTTTGAGGTTTTATTTACGATCTGTGCATTTATGCCATGCTACTTTCTATATTTAAATTGTGCGAGGAGCACCTTATCTTAGGTAAGCGGAGTGTTTTCGGTATCGACAAGCCCAACCACACTTCGGGTTCCCGGTCGTTTACTGACGACGAAACCTTGAGCCCGTCTCGAGCTTGCTTACTCGCTATGGATCTACTCAATGGGGTGGCCCCTGAAATATTTCCGAATCTCGTGATTGTTCGTGAAAGCCTCATTGGGTTTTGATTTGGTTTTTCCGAGGTTGATCGAGCGTGTGTTGCTATTGGTGCACCGGCGGGTAAAACTTTCTAAAAGCCGTGTCCATGGATATGGACGACTTGGAGATGATCTCGATCATAGACAAGCATAACTAAAGTTTACTGCTATAAATTTGACTATATAATGACTAGTAATCAGCTTCACTATAATGGAATGGCTAATTAACACTGCCCACAATTGCTTGTTTGGAGTGTCGCTTGCGACCATTGTACCTGACTAGTAAGTATTGCAACTACAACGGAATGGCTGCATAAAAGTATCAACAACTGTCGGGTTTATGGGGTATCTCATGCTACTTGTATCGACTAGTAAGTGTTGCCACTATAACGAATGGTTAACTAAAAGTGCCTTGCTTATCTTATCGGGATGAATATCTATATCGACTAGTAATTACCGCAACGAAACTGAATAAGTAAATCGCTGCCAACTGTGAGTTACTCGGTGGACTTCCTCGTTTGGTATCGAGGAAACACCAGGATGGGTTTGTTTGGTGTTAGTTTCAGGTTGGATCCGGATAGGTCATTCTTACCCTCTCGCTTTGACGCCAGATTATCGAGTCTCTATAGGTTGTTAGTACATCGCCACGCCGCTTCAGATCCACCATACCTATGTAGGCGAGGACCGCCGATTCTAGCCTCGCTGTCTTGGCCTCGATCGACGCTCCTTCTTTTTTTTGCCCTTTCGGCACCCTTTGTTTAAGCAGGTTTGAGATCGACGCCGTTAGCGGTGGTTACCCTTCCGGCTTGGCCTGGGTAGGGTTATGGAAGCCATTGGTTATTCTTCAGGGCTCTTAGCCCCATTTGCTTCTTGTCCGTAGCTGGACGCTCTACCGTTTTCAAGGTGATTTGGATCTTTGTATATTATATCTGTATTCTTGACTCTTTGAGTCGCTGGTATATATATCTGTTATGTGGGTCCCATCGAGGACTGTTGTGTAATGTTATTACTTCGTTTTCCACCCGCACGAAAGTGCCTGGTGGGCACCTTTGAATCGTTTCTATGCGGGTTTGGTGAATTTTGCCCAAATTTGCATAGGTCCGATTCTGAGGGTGTTACAGCGTGCCATTGCATGAGCTCTGCTTCCTTAGGGTCTACGAAATACCGCTGCAGACGAGAAGTGATAGGAAAGTACCACACTACTTTTCGGGGAACTTTCTTGTTCCCTCTCTTGTACCGTCCTGGCCGCACACTGGGCATGTGGTTCTATCCTTGTACTCATTCCGATAAAGTGCGCAGTCGTTGATGCATGCGTGGTACTTCACGTATGGCATGTCTAGTGGGCAAACTACTTTCCTCGCCTCCTCGATACTTGTTGGCAGTGTGTTCTCCTTGGGAAGACGAGCGTGCCAGAATTTCATGTGAGCGTTGAGCTAGTGTCGGTCCATTTGTGCTCCGCCTTCATCTCTAAAGCCTTCAGCGTTACACTCAAGCATGTATCCTCGGTCCGACACCCAAGATACAATGGAGTCCTCCCGTCTACCTCCATCTGTGCCAGCTTGGCTTTCTCTCTGGCTGCAGCTTTCGTGTTGGTCGTCTGCTTGAGGAGAATTTCTTGAAGATGAGGGTCCCGCAAGGCCAAAGTTAGCGCCGTGTCCGTGCTCCCTTCTTCTCCGCCACCACCACCATCTGCTCTGGCATCATCTCCTTCATGATGATCATGTCCGTCGGCATCTCCTTATTCATGATGATCATCATGTTCTCCTTCGTCACGATGACCATGTCCGGGATACCCTTCGTCTTCTCCCCCGCCCCCGGCCTCTTCTTCATCATGGCCACCGCCATCTGCCGGCGGCTCATTCAATAAGAAGCCGAGCATGAAACCACGCGTGAGAAGGTGAGACTCCAGTTGTCCGGAATCAGGGTTGATCCACTTCTGGTGTTTGCACATTCGGAATCAGGGTTGATCCAACTCATCCATGTCACTCTCAGAGACTTCAACATGGGATAGCACCTGCATATTAGTCATGCTTGAAATCTTAGTCGGCAGACGCACTGTGGAAAATGGCTTGTCCGATCCTGTTGCTTTTGAGCTCTCATTATCTGGGCATCCTGCAAGGAGATGCATTAACTTTGGGAGGGCAACTGTGTTTGCAGGGAATGACTGTACTTTTGTTTGCCTGATGTCAAGTGTCTCCAAGTAACGAAGCTTGTTGATTTCCTTTGGTAGCTCTGTAGCATCACTGTTCCTTAGGCTCAGATACTTGAGCTGAAAAATCTTATCACATATCTTCTTGAGGGTTCGCTTCTTCAATCCTTTGCAACCTTCTAGGTCTAGCAATTTGACCAAACCTAGTTGATCAGAAGATGAAGGAAACGAGTTGAGGAGAGTTACCACTTGATGACACAAGTCTTTTGAAGTTTGAGGAGTGTGTCGGCGCCCACGTATTACTCCCCAGCAGCAAAAGTTGTTGGAGTTTGCAACTGATTCTCGAGTAGTAGATGAAGAATTCCACCATGGTGGAAAGGCGCAAGCAAAGTCGTGGAATATTTGTGTTGTCGATGATGGCATCCTTTTGGCTATCTTGGTGATGAATAAGAGCACATGATGATGGATCATGCATCTCTTGACCTTGCCGCGCCAATATCAACAGGTTCAAGGAGTCCTCGAGCGACAAGCGATCAAGCATCGGCCGCCTTCATCCATGCGGTCATCCCATCTCTTGCGACGCGAAGTTTTAGCTGCCCACCTCGACTAAGCTCGCCTCTTGAATTTTCCTGGTGGAAATGGGACAGGCACACGAGACAACTCGATATTGTCTAGGTAGGTCATCGAAAGGCTGCACTATGCCTCGCATTGCCCACGCTATTGGCGTACCTCAGGCCATGCGACAACCTACCAAGTTCTGCATCACTTCTGTGTGGATTCGCATAGAGGGCCTAGAGAAAAATCTTCTCTTATCTTCGTCATGTTGTTCTGAACCATATCGGCCACCGCGTCAGCCTTGTATCTAACCACAGAATTAATTTTAGTGAAGCATTTTCCCTATATGCGCCACAGTATTAAAATCTACCTATAATCGTTTTCCTAGTAGTGAATAGGCCCCGAACCTCGATACCCTAAGGATGCGCGTCAAGTAGAAGTTTTCAGCTCCGCTCGCTCGAGAATTGCCACAAACACAAATTCCGCTTTTTATGGGTCCAAAGATTCTTTCGCAAAAACAATCCATCTTTTTATGGTTTATCCATCTTTTTATGGTTTATCGGTTTTATAATGAAAAGTAGAGGGCCTTGTGACTTTGCCAACGACTTCTCCATTAGGTAGGTTTTTGTTAGCCCAAGCCTTTATTTGTTGAGGGGAAACGAGTCCAAGCTAAACAGGCCACAGAAATCAGAGCATAGAAAAAGGCTGGGCTGACTAATTAAATGAAAGGGTTTTGAAGCAAAATCTTTGATAATTCGACAACCTAGAATTAGAGTCTTATGGGAAAGGACACTATTGTGGATTTACTAACCTCTATAAGGAACGCAGACATAAATAAAAAAGAAACAGTTCGAGTAATATCTATAAATATTACCGAAAACATTGTTAAAATACTTCTACTACGGAAATCGGAATGCCCCCCAAAAGGGGAGGGGCATCACCGAATATAACTACCTTGTTTAGATAATGTATGAATAGGCCTGACTAAATCCTTGTATGGCTTCCTCTATTTCTCTATAAAAAGAAATATGACCAAGAGTGGTTCGAATGTATATAGAACGAATTTCTTTTTTTTCTATTTCCCACTATTACATAGTGGACATAAATCTCATGATAAGTCCCCAAAGATTCATATTGAACTTAAATTGGAACTTCTCTTGACCCACTGACGCATTGATCCAGTTTCCATCGTAGCCACAAGGGACTGTCTAAACTGATTAGTTTCTGTCTATAAGCTCCCAGTGCATCATAAGAACTAGAAAAGTGGGGTTCTTTATCTTTCATATACTTAGAATTATTATTATTATAATTGACTTTTTTATTTGGAAGCTCCATTATGGAATTCAGACCTAACCATTCAAGGAGAGGCAGTGGGAACGACATAACCTATGGATTTTATTGAAAATAATCCTAACACTTCATTGTGTAGGATGGCGGAACAAACCAAAAAAATTATCTTATTTGGTAAGGTTATAAATTAACCAATAAGATAGAAAAGAGTAAATATTCGCCCGCGAAATCCTTTTTAAGTTAGAATACTTTACCATTACCATTATTCAATAAGAGTAAAAATAAAGATATTTTAAGGAAACACCCACCCCTGGTGCATATATAGGCAAGTACAATGAAAGCTATCCAATTAATATACTTGCCCTAACCCATGACCATCGAAAGAGTTTGGTCAAGATGGAGAGACCTTCTTCAATATGGAGGGACCCACGGCCATGTGATGCCGATAGAAGTTCAACATTGTAACATCCCAGCATTAGAGCTTAGAAATAAGCTGAACACAGATATGTGCATTGCATTCATGCATAGAAAATCCGAATAATTTTAGCGCTTTTGAAAAAAACTTGTCAAAGTGATTGAAGCTTCTCTCAACTTGATGGAATTGAAGTAGATCATCAAGTTGACTGCGATAAGTTTCAATATGACCTTTGCTAAAACCCTATTTTGGGTAAAGGAGATTTGATCTAAGGGTAGATCAAATGTAATAAAAGTTAAACCCTAATACATTACTTAATGATTTATATTTGATCCTTAAGTAATCATATCCTAGTATTCATTACACAACTCATGAATACCAAGTTATAAATATAACTTAAGTAATAAGAATGTAACAACTAAATCTTGATCTATCTTAATCTCATCTACTTATACCATGAGTATCATGGTAATACCTAACCTTAACTCTTTAGTTAGATTGAGTAGGAAATAAACCAAGTCAAGATCATTCACCACATATCTTTCTTTCCATATCAACCTTATCATCTCTATTGAATCTTATTCTAATATCTGTTGTTCATCAATGTTGAGTAATCAATTATTCTTGATATATCAACTCTTGTTCTCATCATAACATTCACTTTAAAGCCTATAAAGAAAGAAGTAAGAAGAGGTAGGTGGTAATGCTAGATATCATCTATAGGATACGAGTGTTCGAAAAGAATAAGATCAATATGATAATTGATGGAGTTAACTCACTCCTAAATGGATCAAGTAGGTATAGCCAATGAATAGTTACCAGGAGTAATCCTATTGGATACGAGTGGTGGTAACAAAGAATATTACAAGGATGAATTCTGAAGATAGTTACCAGGAGTAATCCTATTGGATCAAGTAGGTATAGACAATGAATAATATCTTCTACTCAGTAAGAGATACTGAGAAGATAATTATAATACAACTGTAACATTGTGTTGATGAAGGTATTGATTAGATAATTGGAAATCCAAACCATAAATGATCAAAGGATTATAATAATCATGCTGAAGTTACTAAGATTGAATGATTATATCTTGTATAAGTGACATAGGTGGATATAACATGATTAAACCCTAGTATAGATATGTTATCCTAGATTAGCCATGAGAAGTCACCATGATATAATGAGAAGTTGATTTATTAGTTACTGGAGATAAGTAGGATAAGATAGTATAATTAAGCTGAAGCTAGCATGGAGCTATTGAGGTAGTATTATTCCTCTTAAAGGATAGTAAACTTTTGAGGAGAGTAGAATTTGATATATGAATCTATTAGAGTAATGTTGGTGATGAATGATAAAGGAAGAGTATGAATGGATTTAACTGTAACCATCTATTGGATTGGATATTATTATTAGTAGAATAGTTTGATAACCAAGTATGGTTATGAAAAGATTATGAAAAGCTTTAGTGTCAAGCTCATTAGATTTATAAATGGATTTAGAAGAATAAAAGGTGGATATGAATATTCTCGTGAAGTAAAGCTCATCATGTTAACACATGATGATGGATAGGAAGGAGTAGTATATCTAGGAAAGAAATTCTTTAAGTATAAGTCAAGAATTATGAATTAGGGAGGATAGGAATTCTTGATTCAACCTTAAATCTGTAATCAAACTCATTATCTATTTCATCTATTGGATCTATCATCCTATTTCCAAAATGGCTTATAGGAATATTTACCTATAGCAAATCACTTAAGTACATCTTTGTTCTTTCCAAATATCATAATCACATGTGCTTAGGAACCATCTTGAGCAGTTCTATCTCCTAAGTCATTCTAGAGAATAACTTTATTATGTTAAAAGGGTGATATCATCCATGATCACAAATATGAGGGCAATATGTCTTCAACCATAATGTTCATTTACATTTGTAAAATAATAATATAAACCCTGAAATGAACCATTCCTACCAAGAGTATGTCTTGATAAAAATCATAGAAATATATGATAACCATGAAGAATCCATATGAATGCCTTAATTGTTTTTCCCAGAATATTGGTTAATTGTTTTCTATTACTAAAATGCCCATTCTTATGTGCTTGACTCCAAAATAAATTCAAATCCTAAACAGAATTTTAGAAATAAATTTAATAATAAATTCAAGGTATGTTATGAAAATAAAGATTCATAACAAAATTACCATACAAAAAAACAAAGAAAGGACAACATTATATTAAATACTCATAAAAGAATCACCCTATAAAGGTTTCCTTAAAACTATAAAACTCATAAGAATCAAGTTTTATAAATGAATAATAATATATCCTTAAATAAGATATGGTTTATTAGATAAATTAAATTCATAACTAAGATCCTTCAAAATATTAAGAAGAAAAAGATCTATTAAGAGAAAATAAAGAAATTATAACATTGTACAATAAAAGATCACTATATGATTCTAAATACACCTCATTATTGCTGCAATTATTTAACAAATAAATCTATAAAGATTTTTTTAAAACAAATGTGTAATATAAAAATCTGAAAACAAAAGAGAATATAGAAAAAGGAAAACAGAAAGAAAAAAGAGACCAGGCCGAGCAGCAGGCCGTCCCAGTATTTTTCCTATGCCAAGCTACCGCCTAGAGGATCCAACTGCAGTCTACGTTGGCCCAGGAGCGGACCATTCCCGGCCCGTACCTCTTCAACTCTAATCGTCGTCGTCTTCCTCCCGAGCCAAGCAGCTGCGTGGGCGGCGCCGATGCCGTTCGCCGTCGTCGGTGCGATTCCCGCCACCGCCAAGGTCGCCCTGCAAGGATAAGACCACCACGTCGACACCCTTATCCTCATCTATCTCTCAATCCCCATATCTCCCCCTCTGAATCTCTCTCTCTCTCTCTCGATTCCTCTCTGCTCGAACCCTAGCTCCAGCCAGAGCCATCCGTCGCCGATGTTTCTGGTCGTCCCAAGCCTCGCCGTGATGCCAGGAAGCTTTGCCTTGTTCGACTCTGTCGTTTGCCCCAGTCAGCACGAGAGGAAGAAGCCCCGAGCGCTGCAATTGGCACCTCCATTTCCAACTCCGGCCGCTGCCTCGCCGTTGATTCCGGCTACCCCAAGCCTTCCCAAGCCCACCAACGGAATCATGAGCTCACGGTGCTCTGACACCTCTCCGTTGCCATCCTCTCTTCCTCTATAGTGTCTGCTTCATGCACCTCTGTCTGCCGCCGCAGATGCTCGTCAGAGCCGAGGCTCCGGTGACGCAAAACGGGCGGCGCAACCAGCGAGAGGCTCCCCAGCGTCCTACGCATCCAACCCACATACTCGCGCAGCTCCGCGATCCCTCCTCCGTCGTTCCCGTACGACACCTGAGAAGTTCTGGCCAAGATGACATCATAGTGATGTCACCGCATTTGTCGGGCATGGTCGATCTCGTCAACACCGAGGTTGGTCCATCCTTGCCCGCGTGGCAACAGAGGTGGCCTCGAGCCCTTCTGTCAGCTACTGTGGGTAGGCTCTGCCCCGGTGTAAAACAACCACAATTCTATGCTGATGTCACAGTGACGCAATAATTCCTTTTATTATTTTCAGAAATTGATTAAATATTATTAATTCAATAACTATTGTTCATTCAGAAAAATATGTTTAATATATGAAAATTTTCAGAAAAATAAAATCTATAACTTAATTGTATTACCAAATATTATTATTTTAATTATTTAAATAAATGTTATTTAATAAAGGTTTATAAGTAATAAAACTTGATAATTCATATTTTAAAATTTGTAAATGTTAAAAATATAAATAAAATACCAAAAATCTTAGAAAAATAAGAACTATATTTTAAAACTATAATCATGAATTATTATATCACTTAACTAAATATTTATTATTTATTAAGTGTTTATAAAATAATAAACCTTGTAAAAATCATATATTATTATTTATAAATCACAAAAATAAATGTAATATACCAAAATGATCACAAAATAATACCTACATGTTAAATATAATATTCCACTTTTGAGGTAAATAAAAATTTAAACACTTTAATAACTTAAATTTAAACCTATTTCCTTAATTGATAATCCATATAAGGGTAAATAAAAATTTGCTAATATTTGTAAAATTGTACATATAAGGCCTAATAATAGTGTTTGACTTAAATATTGATAGTATTAAATTCATATAACCCAAAAACATCTTAATTACAATTTTTTGAAGAATTATCCTTCATCTATAAATAGTTAAAAAATATCGTTTACAAACTATAACCACTCATTTATAAAAAGATAAATGATTCTATTCCATTATAATATTGAGAAACCACTACTCAAATAAAAGTAGTACCATCCCTAGTTAACTCCAAAGAAACCTTATGAAGTGAACAAAGTACTATTATCATAAGCATTACACTTTAAGTCCATCTATTTTCTTAAAGTTAACTTTAGTCTACAAGACTATAAACACCATGATTAAGGCTTTGTTATGTATTTTATAGTTAACTTTGGTCTATTTCAATTAAGACCTAGGGCATATCAAAACCAAACTACCACATAAACACCAAGAAGCAACGACCACATTCGATTAACCACAAAAATTGTTTAAACCTTATAAAAGAAATCTTTTCTTCAAATGTTATTCTTTTTGCCACTTCGGACAATAGATGACAATTAATAATATTCACATTACTTTATACTTTACTTGTATATCAAGATTGTTAATACTTAAGTTCCTTATAAATGCCAATGCTTGTACAAAAAGATTTGAAGATAAAGCAATTCTTATATAAATAGTCATTAAGTGGCATTCTACATTTGTGTATCTTATTATTGAATGGTATTATAATTACATGTTGATTCACACACACTCACAAGCCTTAATAAGAAACACAAGTGTGAAGCTTATCTAAAAGTACAACACATTCTAAAGGAACCATTCCCAGTATCCAAACCCTAGATCAACGATTATTCTAGGGATTCGAGTTTACAAAATTGCATTACATTACTTATGCATAATAGCATCTTGCTTCTTTAAACATTAGTCCTTACCGGACCAATGATGCTGATTTCAGTATTGGATCTTTTATATCGTCTTGAAGACCGTGAGTGCATAATCTTGCAATCACAAAAGGCAAGTTCACACTTGCTCATTTCCTTTGATTATTTTCTGTAAAGTATTTTGCAAATCCAGTGTTGTCATCACCTGCATTTCAAAAGGGTCCGAAAACACTATTTTTGATAATAATGTGAACTATTGGTTACTGATCCAGGGTGATCAGCTAATCTATTAAATCTGGCAGTTGGAATACCACTGCTCAAGATTATATCATCTAGGACTTAACAATCAATGTCACCAGTGATTCTTGCGCCGTATATTACGCGTTAACCATGATATTTGGAATGGGATGGAGAAGTCAGTTGTATCCTTTTCCTTTCGTATGGAGGCAAGACTACCTTAACGTGACGTTGTGATTCCTTGTGTGGATCCAACATATGGGTGGGCACCCTTAGGCCCCGCGTTTTTGGTGACTAGATTATATATGAGTGGCTGCCGGAGGTTTAGCCGGACCTATAAGGTACTTACCTAGGCATCACCAGCTCATAGTCTCCGGGAACTCATCAGGGTTTTAGCCTGCCCGGAAGGGGACAGAGGTGAGCCAGCCCCGAGATCGTGAAGACATATGGTTTCGCGGAGAGGGCAGTGATTGGCTTGGATCTTAGTCTGTGCCTCATACCAAGGAAGTATGAATGAGCCTATAACTCGGATGTGCAACAAAGCTAAGATCTCTCATGGGTAAAGCAACGCACCTCTACAGAGTGTAAGAACTGTAACTTGTTACTCCTGCTGGGAAGAAGGCTGAACGCCATGGAAAGGAACTCCATGAAAGTTCTGATAAACCTGTGAAGGCCGACAGACATAGCTTTTCAGAATAAAAGCAACCTTTGAAGAAATATTTATGAAAACCTGCATTGCCTACGACCTATAGTCTGTGTCTGTAGATATAGTGCATCAAACACTCCTTTTTAGTGAACTTGCTGAGTACACTCGTACTCAACGTATCTTCTTAACCCTTGCTAGATTCTGAAGCCATTAAGACGACGTCTACATCAAGTTATGCTCCAGGACTCATCATCAACAACTCAAGTCTTCAATAAAGTCAAGTAAGTCAACATATACATCAACTCAAGTGAAGACAAAGTTACCGATTAGATAGAAATATAATCTCTAGCGATAGAACCTATTTCTGTAGTATATTGCAATAGCAGCAATGCCAGCCCAATAGTTAAGATACTAGTCTTATTAGTATGATAATTATTGAGTTGTTTATTTCCGATTCTTCCTTGTAAGAAGTTTCTTTCTCTCTCTTTAACCTAGAGTGTTCTCTGGATCTTGTGTAAAGAGTTGAGTTGTAACCTATAGTCATGTCTTGGACCTACTGTGTTTCTGTGTACCACTCTGAGGGATGTAATACTAGTGAATGGTGTTTCATTGGTGTTATGTCAACAACTATAATGTACTATATCATGTAGTGGTATCTCGGGTCACATAATCATCGCCGCCGCCTACGATGCCTGGATCATCGCCTTCAGGCCTGTTGTGACTATTCATCATCGCCACCATCCGCCGCATGTACCCGGGTGGCAAGACAACAACAAGAACCATGTTCCAAGTGGCAGCGGTATTGCCGCCATGGGAGTCGTGTGCGTGTGCCGATCCCGATCCACAACACGACTTTTAGCCGGGCCGAACCATGTTCATGGGACATTGCGGCATCAGCATTGGAACTCGTGTTCGTGTTCCCAACATCAATCATGACGGCGGCAACTGCGGTGGTCGTCTAGCTGCAGGCTGAGCACATGGATAAATTCAAGAAGATGATACTATTCGACTTCTAAAACGAACAAACAACACGCCCGCAATCTCCGCCTGGCGTCCTCTTCCGCCCAACTCGACACTCCTGCCGGCCATGTGCAAAGACCTTGGAGGAGAGGCAGCTGACGGTGGTAGGGCCGTAGATGCGCTCCTGGTCCTGGTGCAGGTCGATGGTTAGGCACAAGCATGCATCGACGTCCTTCTGAACTTTCCTGAATTAACATGCACAAGCAGCAGGCACAGGTTTGCACACAGGTTACAAACAATAATTGAATTAGCTATTGTTTAGTTGAATTAGCTTGCTAGCTAGCAGCACTCAATAGATGTAGGTTTACTTTTGGCTGCGATATGTGTGTTGAAAGTAGTTCGACGGTAGGTTTCATTTAATTACTTAATTTTCTTGACTTTATCTGTCACATCATATACAGACTATAAAATTGGTGGCAATTGTTATGTAGATTTAGCTAAGAATTAATCATTTTTATGATTCAACTAATAACTTTATCATATTTGTTTTACTGTCACTAGTAGAAACATGGCCTCTAGTTCTGGCCCGTAAGGCCTCTAGTCCCGGTTTTAAAACCGGGACTAATCAAGCGGGACTAGAGGCCCAGACATTAGTCCCGACCAGTCACCAGCCGTGATAAATGGGCCTCCACGTGGCCCGCCGCGTCGCGCGTGGGGTGCACCGCCATTAGAACCACTACATATCGTACACGTTCGTGCATATATAAGATAACATTTATTACGATATTGAGCATTCAAATATATATAATTTTGATAGTTACATGGAGATCACAATTACCGGGACTAGAGCCCGTCCGTTCGATTACATGGAGATCAGTAGCGCATATTTATATTAAATTCTCCGGCATCGTCTACGATCTCTTTGAAAATAAATCCACTTGACTCCTTGATATGTCGTAAACGTATCTATAATTTTTGATGCTCCATGCTTGTTTTATATCAACTTTCTTATGTTTTGTCTACAATTTGAGGTATTTTTATACATTTTTCGGAACTAACCTATTAACAATATGCCATAGTGCTAGTTGCCTGTTTTCTGCTATTTTTGGTTTCAGAAAAGCTAGTAAGGAAATATTTTCGGAATTGGATGGGACAAAAGCCAAAGTCAATATTTTACCAGAAGGAACACAGAGTCTGAAGGGCAGCCGAAGTGGGGCCACGAGACAACCACACCTGGTGGCGGCATGACTAGGGGGGGGGGAGGTGCACCAGCCCTAGGTGTGGGCCCGTCGGGCACCCACCGACCTTGCCCCTTCGCCTATAAAAGCACCCAGATGCAGAAACCCTAAACACATGATCAGAAAAAGTCCATAGCCATCGCCATCTCCATCCCTAGATCGGGGGATCCGAAGCTCTTCTCGGCACCCTACCGGAGGGGAGAGATCGTCCCGGAGGCCTTCTTCATCACCATGCCAGCCTCCGGAGTGATGCATGAGTAGTTCACCCTTGGACTATGGGTCAATACAGTAGCTAGATGGTTGGTTCTCCTCCTTTGTGCTTTCATGTTTAGATCTTGTGAGCTCCGATCATGATCAATATCATCTATTTATGTAATCCTACATGTTGTGTTTGTTGGGATCCAATGGATATTGAGTACTATGTTCAAGATTCATTATTGATTCTATCATGTCTGTGTTATTTGTGATCTTGCATTCTCTCCGTTGTTCGTAGATGATTTGACCAAGTAGATGCTTTCAACTCCAAGAGGGAGTATTTATGCTCGATAGTAGGTTCATACCTCTAGTAATCTGGAGAAGTGATAGAAATCTCTAAGGTTGGAGATATCTTTGTTGCTACTAGGGAGAAAACAACAATCCTTTGTCCAAGGGCAATTGTATTGTTTACTTTACACACTTTGCTTAATGCAATTATCCGTTGCTTGCAACTTAATACTGGAAGGGGTTCGGATGATAGCCTGAAGGTGGATTATTAGTCATAGATGCAGTTGGATTACGGTCTATGTATTATGTTGTAATGCCCAAACAAATCTCATAGGAATCATCATGACTTGTACATGCATATTATGCATTTTCAATCTGTCAATTGCACAACTATAATTTGTTCACCCAACATGCTATTTATCTTAAGGAGAAACACCTCTAGTGAATTGTGGACCCTGGTCCATTCCTTCACCATTGATATTACATCTAATGCTTACTATTACTTTCTGCAAGCAATTACTTTCTTCCACACTATACGTTTAATCCTTTCTATTCGGCAAACCAGTGAGCTTGAAAACCTCACTGAAAGTTGGGGAAAAGTTCCGTGGTTGTGTTGTGCAGATTCCAAGTTGCTAGCAACACCTTGGAGTTGTTTCCTTACTCCTACTAGTTCAATAACCTTGGTTTCATAACTGAGGGAAAAATTGTTGTTGTGCTCATCACACCTTCCTCTTGGGGTCTCTCAACAGGTTCTACGTCGAGTGAGCCACCATCAAGACTTTTTCTGGCACTGTTGTCGGGGATTTAAGGAAAACTTCAATTTCTTCCTCCCCGTCAGTCACTTTTTTAGGGAGAAAGAAGATTCTCGCAAGGAGATATTTATACGTCCAATTTTCATCACCATTCTATATCATAATTTGCCTATATTCATTTATATATGTCTTATTATGAGGTATTACTTATGTCTTTTCATCTGTTTTTGCACGTTGGATGATTCTTGGAGGATGGACTGCCGGAGTCAGGTTTCTGATGGAAAAAGAGGTGTTTTGATGCAATTTCGTGAAGATCAGAAAAATACCAGAAAAATATTGGAAAATTATATTTTCTCGGAAGGAAGCTGAAGGGAGGCGTGGCAGCCATAGGGGCCCACACACCTAGGCGCGGGCCCACCTTGCCCTGCGCCTAGGGCAGGTGTGGCCCACCTGGACGGCTCCCGACTCCGCCCTCTCGCCTATATATTCCTCACGGAACCCTAACACCAGGGGGTGACCACAAAAAGATTTCCGCCGCCTCTACGGGGCGGAAAACACCGAGAGAGAAAGAGCTCTCCGGCAGACAGATTTCTGTCGGGGAAATTCCTTCCCGGAGAGGGGAGATCGTCGCCATCAACACCATCATTAAGCTAGACTTCATCGGGATCATCATCATCATCATCCACACCATCATCTCCACCAACACCATCATTACCACTCCATCCCGATGTAACAATTGTGTTGGATCTTGCATTAGTTCTTAGGGAAAACTTTCCCGGTGTTAATTACTATTGTAGTTGATGCTTGTGAGCGGAACCATTGGATTATTGTTTATGTTCAGATTGTTATCCATCACCATATCATACTTGATCTTGATCCATATGATGTCTTGTGAGTAGTTCGTCTAATTCTTGAGGACATGGGAAAAGTCATGTTGTTAGTATTGGATTTGTGTTGAATTATTATTCAATGGTTTAGTATTTAAGTTGTGGTGCTATTCTTCTAGTGGTGTCATGTGAACGTCGACTACATGATAGTTCACCATTTATGGGCCTAGGGGAATGCATTGTGTATTTGGATACTAATTGTGGGGTTGCCAGAGTGACAGAAACCTGAACCCCCGTTAGGACACCATTGCATAAGGGAGCGTAGGATCTTAGAGTTTAAGGATGTGGTTAGGTTTATATCTTAATTACTTTCCTGTAGTTACGGATGCTTGCAGGGGGTTTAATCACAAGTATGTATTAGTCCAAGTAAGGTTGGTACATTAGCACAGGTTCACCCACACAACACTTACAACACCAAAGAAGGGTACTTAGCTATTTGAAGCGAAAGCACTTGACAGAATTCCCATGTGTCCTCGAGAACATTTGGTCCTTATAAGTATTTCCATCGGCTTATCCTTTGCTAAGAAAGGATTGGGCCACTTGCTGCAGTTGTTCGTTGTCTTTATTACTTGCACTTTGTTTTGTTGCTTTATCAGAAAACCCCTAAAAATCCATTTGCTAAGTATTTACAGAGAATTCCTGCTCCATACCACTAGTCAACACCTTCTGCTCCTCGTTGGGATCGACACTCCTATTTATCTAAAGTACTACAATACACCCCCTATACTTGTGGGTTATCAAGACTATAAGCGCCATTGCCGGGGACTGAAGCGCTATTGAAGAGTGGAACTGGTATAGGAAACTTCTACTATGAGTATTGCTTTTTGTTTCTGTTTTTTACTTTGTTTCCAATATGGATAACCCACTTGGTTTTCTGTTTGGGAAAACTACTACCACTGTTAGGGTAGTAGATGAACCACTTCCTATTGAGATAGATCCTTTTAAGATACCTACAAGTATTGTTGATCGTGTTATAGATAATTATTATTTTGGGGATGTAACTATTCATCCTAGTGATCACTTGCTTTTTATCCATGAATTATGCAGATTGTTTAAGTGTGCAGGTATCACAACTGAACATGTGAAGAAAAAGTTACTCTCTATATCCTTGAAAGGGAGAGATGGAGAATGGTATAAGCTGCTGAAGAATGGACAATCCATGGAATGGGAGGAAATGGCTTCTCTCTTTTATTCTAAATTCTATCCTCCCAGTGAAATTCATAAGGATATAAATCTGATATATAACTTTTGGCCTCGTGATGGAGAGAGTACAACTCAAGCTTGGGGGATATTGAAGTTACTAATGCTTAAATGTCCTATTCATGAACTCCCTAACAATATTATTATCAATAACTTTTATGCTAGGCTTTCTCTTCATGATAAAGATTTACTAGATGCTTCTTGTGCTGGATCATTCACACGTATGAAGGAAGAAGCTAAATGGGATCTCCTAGACCGTATTCAAGAGAACACTGAAGTTTGGGAGAATGACAAAGGAAGAAAGTCAGGTATAAACTATGATTATGAATGCATAAAATATTTTATGGGAACATATGACTTTTGTCATACTAGTAATGAGTTTGGTCTTGAATCCCAGAGTATTGACAATTGTTTTAATGCCTTTGCCTCTTACATACAAATTCCCAAAAAGAAGTGGAACAAGTACCATTCTCCTTATAAAGAAGTTGTTAGCCATGTTCCTGTTAGAAGCACCAAAGTTTGTACTACTAATCATATTGTGCCTGAACCTTATGTTGAGAAAATACCTTTCCCAGCTAAGGTAAAGGAGTATTCTATGATGATTAGTGCAAATAATAAAGGTACTAAGAAAACTGTGGAGCCCGATGAGCAATTGAATATTGAGCATGTGGTAACTATTCTGAAAGACCTTATCACTAGAAATATAGAGGATGAGCATATTGTCTTCTGTGAAGACGCTTCTAATATTATCTCTCATCCTAGCAAGGCTAGAAAATCTAGTGTTCCTGTGCTTTCAGTTAAAATTGGTGATCATTTCTACTATGGTTAATGTGATATTGGTGCTAGTTCTAGTGCTATTCCTTATGAGCTTTACAGGGAAATTATGCATGAAATTGGTCCTTATGAGCTTGAGGATATTGATGTGGTTATTAACCTTGCTAATAAGGAAACCATTTGCCCTATTGGTATTGTAAGAGATGTGGAGGTTATTTGTGGTAAGATTAAGTATCCTGCTGATTGATGGTGCTCGACGTGGCACTTTGTTGGTAACCCCAAGCGCAGGGTGTGAAGAGCAAGAAGCAAGTTTTCCCTCAGTTGAGACCGAGGTTATCGAAATAGAAGGAGGAAGGAAACGTCACACAGGTGTTGCAAGCAACGTGGAGACCTGCAGAACACAAACTCAAGACTTTGCCCCAAAGAATCAGTGAGGTTGTTAAGATCATCGGTTTGCTGTAACAAAGGATTAAACATATGGTGTGAAAAGTAATGGTTTGCAGCAAGTAAACAAGTAACAGTGGAAGATGTATCAATGGTAAAGATTGGACCGGGGTCCATAGTTCACTAGAGGTGCTCTCCTTAGATAAAAATGTAGGGTTACGTAGCATGGGAAACAAAAAATTTCTATCGCATATAAACAAACAAGCCAAGATCTATCTACTAGATTGTAGCAACGAGTCGATGGAATAACTTACCCTCGAAGATTCCAAAGTGTTTAACGAGAGCGGATTCTCGTGGGTGATGTAGTCGTACTCTTCCCGATCTCAAGATCGCGTGAGCGATCCTTCCAAGGCTGCGTTAAGGTGCTCCATGATCACACGCGTTCGGTACTCAACGAAGACCTTCCTCTCCCTTGTTCCAGTGACGGAGGTTGTAGCACTCTCCTCGCGATTCGGCAAAGACTGACGTGGTACCGAGTAGAGGGAGATCTCGCAGGCTTCGCCTTAAGCCGGGCAGTATGGTGGAGTATGAGAGAGTCCTCGGTGTTCTAGGGTTTAGACACACCAAGGAGGGATGCTAGAGCCGGCTGGGGTTAGGGACCCCAAGTCGGTGTCTAGGGCAAAACCCTAGGGGTGGCGGCGGCTATGGTGGGCTGCACTTCTAGGGTTTGAGGTGAGGACTTGTGTCTAGAGGAGGGAGCCCTGCCCCTCCTTATATAGGTGGAGGGGCCGGCGGCCAAGGGGAGGGAGGGGAGTCCCTCCCCAACTCGGCTTGGAGGTGGCGCCGCCGGTTGGAGGAGGGATTCCCTCCCCAACTCGGTTTCCCACTTCCTCCTCTTTTCCTCTTTCCAAAAACTTGCCGTTTGACTTTCAAACTAGCCGTTTGACTTTTCAATTTAGGATTTGAATAATCCCTTTATTTTGGACAGCGAATACAATTAGTACATGATGCAATCATTCCAACTTACAATGACACACTCATGTACCCCTTCCCTTCCGAAGTGCCGGACATTCCGGAACCTTCTAGAACATTCCCGATGAAAACACCGGAAACATTCCCCTACTCCGAAACGGGACTTTCCTTATATGAATCTTATTCTCTGGACCATTTCGGATCTCCTCGTGATATCCCGGATCCCATCCGAGACTCCAAACAACATTCGGTCTCTTTCTCATAATACCATAAATACTCAAACAACGTCGAATCCTTAAGTGTGTCTCCCTACGGTTCGTGAATTATGCGGACATGATCGAGACACTTCTCCGAACAATAACCAATAGAGGAATCTGGAAATTCATATGGCTCCCACATATTTCTAAGATTACTTTGCGATCGAATGAACCACTTACATACGATACCAATTTCCCTTTGTCTCACGATAGTTTACTTATCCGAGGTTATGATCGTCGGTATCTCTGCATACCTAGTTCAACCTCGTTACCGATAAGTACTCTTTTCTCGTTCCCGTGATATGTGATCCCTTGTGAGCCAGTCACATGCTTGCAAGCTAATTGGATGACATTCCACCGAGAGGCCAGAGTATATCTATCCAGTCATATGGATGGACAAATCCCTCTTGATCCATGTGTTTCAACCAATACTTTCCGAACACTCAATGCCACCTTTATAGCCACCTAGTTACGGTGTGGTGTTTGATGTCATCAAATCATCCATCGGTAAAGGTGATATGCATGATCTCATGGTCGAAGGAAATAGGTTACTATGTATACGAAAGCATATAGCAATTGAACTATTGAAATGACTTGATCTTTATGCTACGCTTATCTATAGGAGTATGTCCATCATATCATTCTCCTAACGATATGATCTTGTTGTTGATAACATCTCAATGTTCATGATAGGGAAACCACAATCATTTATCAACCAACAAGCTAGTGATGTATAGAGGCTATACTAGGGACTTCAAATTAAGTTTACAAATCACACAAGCATCAATGTTTCCTTGTTAATACTATTATAGCATGAATGTAAACATTTATCATAAACACAAAGATATAATAATAACTACTTTTATTATTGCCTCTAGGGCATATCTCCAACAAAAAAACATGGCATCAAGGGTAAACAAATTACATCAGGGCAATTGACAGGAACTGAACAAGGCATAACAATGCAATTACTAGTCAGAAAGATCCAATGAGGTTGATTGGGCAATACAACAAGATACATTTACCGCCATCCAACTTCATTTATGACTAGAAGTCCACCTTCAGGTTATCATCCAAACCCCCTCCAGTTTTAAGTTGCAAGCAACAGACAACTGCTTTAAGCAAAGTGTGTAAGGTAAATTCATGTTCCATGAACAAGAGACCGTTGTTTTCTCCTAGTAGCAACAACACATCTACAACAAAGAGATTTACACTTCCCTTGGAAACTAGAGGCATGAACCCACTATCGAGCATAAATACCCCCTCTTGGAGTCACTAGCAACTACTTGGCCAAGATAGCTACTAACAACGGAGAGCATGCAAGATCACAAACAACACAGACATGATAGAATCATAAAGACACAACCATTAATAAAACCAACATAATAATCTCAATATCCATCGGATCCCCGCAAACACAACATGCATGATTACAAATAGACTAGATCTTGATCATTTACGGAGCTCACAAGATCTATACATGAAAGCACAAAGGAGGAGATACAACCATATAGCTACTACATGGACCCATAGTCCAAGGTGGAACTACTCATGCATCATACCGAGACAAGGCCTCAGGATGATCTCCCCTCCGGTAGGGTGCCAGGAAGAACTTTAGATCCCCCCGATCTTGGGATGATGGTGGCGGCGGCTACAAACGGTTTCGTGGATTTTTGATCGGGTACTTAGGGTTTCTGCATCAGGGGCTTCTTATAGGCGAAGGGGGAGATCGAGGCGGCGGCCAGGGCGACCAAACCCTAGCAAGGCGCGGGGTGGGGCCCACCCGCACCTGGGGTGGGTCTGGCCCCTCTGGCCGGCCCCTCCGGCTCTCCTTTGGACTTCTTGTTCCCCACGGAAAGTAATTGACTTTGTCCTTTGTCCCGTCCAATTTTGAGAATATTTCTTTACTAACTTTTCTGAAACCAAAAACAACAGAAAACAGGCATCTGACACTGTTGCAACTTGTTAATAGGTTAGTACCAGAAAACATGTAAAACGCACCTCAAAGTTGTAGGGGTCCCAACCTAATAAGGTAGAGTCCTCCTGTGTTTTACAATGCTAGTCCCTGGATCAATAGCTAGCATCCACAGTTAAGATGTAATATCAAGATACAAAGGTCATAATATAACTTTATAACCAGGAATAACATAATTCTATTACATCATACATAGCTCATTTGGCTATTACATTACATTGCAGCGGAATAACTATAGTCATGGGTCCTTCATCTTCAAAGTGCCATGTGCAGTATGTTGGTTGTAGACTTTGTAATCCTAATCAAACAATCTTCACTAAAACAATCAAACCTGCAACATACAAGTTACAACCACAAGGGTCAATACATTTGAATTGTATTGGCAAGTGATACTATAATGGTATAATGGAGTCTATCATCTATATGCATTTGGCTAAGTGGAGTTGAGGCTTGCATTTGCTCAAAATAGATTTGTCTTATCATTTTGAAAATACTGAGTTTTTGCTTGTCAAAATCATTTTTCTCAATCAAAGATTTCAAGATCCTTGTACCAAGCCATCTCTCCATCAATGATTGAAGAATTCAAACAACCCTTGTTCAAACCACAAGTTTTAACTTTAGAAATTTGAATGATGAAATTCTTGATTGTTTCCATGTCTTGATGCTCAAATTGTCCTTTACCAGGGACATGGCTAAGTACTTAGATTTTACACTCTGCAGAGGTGGTGCACTTTCCCCACAAGACTTGGTTTCCCAAGACAAGATCTTTCAGAAGCCTTCCCTTAGACCAAAATGGACGCGTTCCAACCTATCAAACACTACCACCCACTGTCCATATGGCTAAGTTCTTGCAACCTATATGATCATGGCAGAGCCCATATTGCCAAGTGGTTGCACTTGAAGCTTCTCAACATTTGACATCTCAAATCCCTTTGTTTCCTGGGTGGCATTCCACAAGTGAGATACACAAGGTTCCTGGCCTTGTGTAACCACTCAACATAACCCAATCCTTCCATTCCACCCAGGTGATTTATTAACTTAGTTATTTTATTAAACAAAAACATAAGTCTTTAGACTTAGAATATTTTTCCATAGTGTGAATATGTTTTCCACCCATGTTTTCTATTAGCTAGACTAAGCTTGATAGTAGTAGGAATCTTTAACTTAGGAAAATCCTACTAAGGATTCATCTACTAGGTTTCCTATAGCAAGGTTTATACTTAGCAAAATCCATGCAAGTTTTACTTAGCAAAATCACTAATGCATAGTGAAAGTAATGGGACAAAAAGTATGAAGCATCACTTGCCTTTTTGGTAGGGAATGGTAGTTCACTCCTTGTTCTTGTTAGTCTCACACTTCACTACAAATCAATCAAGTAAACACCAATTCAATTTACATTCCAATCCAATAATCACTCAACAATTTCACACACACAAGACAATGTAAACCAATTCATGCATGGGAGCATGCACAAGATAGTTTTATTTTGCAAAGGGGTCTCTATGGGGTTTCTAATCTTTGTAAGATCCAAATTGGTCATTTACCAAAGTGGCAAAGTTATTAGTAAGAAGGTTTTGTCAAAAATCTATTTTTTTAATTCCATTCATCATTTCATGTGGTGAAAAATGTTTTTATTAAGGCAAAACTCTTAAGTTGTTCACCAAATGAGTTGATATTGCAAAGCTTGGTGTTTTTGGGTCAGTAGGTTTGGTCCAAACTATTTCCTTAAAGTTTTCTTTTCATAAACATTTTTATAACAAAAACTATTCTTTTTATTTGGCTAGAAAATGACTAAATCAAGTAATCCAACCTAAATCTTACAAAAATCATTTTTAATACCAAGGGTTGATTCTTAGGGTCAGTAAGGTCATAACAATCCATTTTGCAAAAGTTTTAATCCAAAAATCATTTTTAAACAATTTTTATACTCTATACAAGCACACATAAGTTTCTGCAAATTCAAACAAGCTAAAAGATACTATTTGCTAAACTAAGGCCATGGTTGGCTAGGGCTTGTTATCCTGAATCCATTGATATAAAATTTGTAAAATTTGGACGTGTGGTTTGAAAGTTACAGGGGTTTGAAGTTTGCAAATCAATCTGATTTCAAATTCAGTTTTAAAACAGATCCTGCCACGCGTCATATTCTAATTGGCCAAAAACAGTTCATGTGGATCGACTACTGGGGTGCGTTGGATCTAACTGGAACGTGCGGCACTGATGGATGCATACCCCTTCGTTAAGTGGTTCTATCATGTCCATCGGATCTGGATCGGATGGCTGTGGGTGATTGACCTTAGGCAGGCGGCTATGGCGCTACCGGCGGGCTGTCGATCGGCAGCGGTGCCGATGCTACAGGAGGTTAGGGAGAAAGGGAAGATGCTCTCCATGCTCAGGAGAACACGGCGAAGCTCAAGGTGCTCTAGAGATGGCAAGGGGCGCACTGGTCTTGGCAGGATTGCTCGCCGGAATTGCTTCGGGCGGCGGTGCTCTCGGGTTGTTGTTGCCGGCGTCGTTTAGGACCGTGCTAGGACAAAATAGAGGCATGGTTAGGTGCGCACGAGGGTCGCGAGTAAGGGAACATCATCGGGTTTGAGAGGGGAGGTCGGGTTCTACCTGGGGACGTCGTCGGAGAATGGCAGACGCGGCGGTGTTCGAAAGCTTGATGTAGCCGACGCTATGGGGCGCCCGCGGTTGAGAGGAGGATGCTGGGAGATGCGTCTGGTTGTGGGGGAGCTGTGAGCTTGGTCAATGAAGCAAGGGGAGGTCTGGTTTCACCGGAATAATCACCGGAGCATCATCGGACGATGGTGTCTTGCGCGCATTCGTCGGCCCAAGAGAGAGGAGTGGTGCGGGGAAAAGGAGGAGGAGGCGCTGGCGCTTAAGTGTGTTTGATCGCGGCGAGTTATGGTGGCTGCGTTAAGGCGTATTGATGCCATTGATTCGCTGGCAACGGGCGACGGAGAAGGAAGAAGCGGCGGGGTGGAGAGGAAGAACAGGAGGAGTGGGGCCGTTGCGTCAGTGGGAAAAGGGCAAAGGGGGAGGTCCACATGTCTGTTGCTCTGCGGGTCAGATTATGGGTGCAAACCGTTTTCCTTCGGGGAGGGAGGAAGCTGGGCTGGATTTGGGCTAGTTGGGCCAGATTGGTGAGCTGTTTTATTTTTTCTGTCTGATTCTTTTTCTATTTTTCCAATTCTGTTTTGAAAATTCAAACAACCAAACAATGTCCAATACAAATCCAACATTCACCAAACCTTGCACTATGAATTTGGTTCTGTTTATCATCATAATTCACATTCTAAAATAAAATATTATTTTAAATCTTTTTAGGTTCCATCCTTAATTAAATAAGTAGGCCATGGTTTATTAATTAAATAGAGTTTTTGTTGTTAATAAAATTTTATTTGAAATCCAAATGTTTTCAAAATCAATTCAGTAGGTATCATTTGAAAGTAAATAATACTTGGATACTTGTTTCAAACAAAATATTATTTTACTTTAGGGTCCAATATCAATTAAATAAAATGGACCTTAGTTATTAAATCAAATAGAGTTTGATTTTATTATTAAAATCTTTATTTGAACCTAAATATTTTCAAAATCAAATTAGTAGGCTTAATTTGGGGAAAAACGTAATATTTGGAAATTTGTTTTAAAACAAAATAACCTTTTATTTTAGTGTCCATTATTAATTAACATAATAGGCTTTCATTATTAAATCCAATAGGATTTGTTTTATTGAGATATTTATTTCGAAATCTATAATAAAGCCAAAACACTTTAGTAGTTTTTAATTAAGAAAATAAAATACTTAGAAAACTTATTTAAAATAATTTACTAAGTTTTGATGTTTTTAATTAAAATGGTAAAAGCTTTTATTTGAATAAAATTTGGATATTGATTCCTTATTATTTTATTAAGCCATCCTTTATTATTTTTAAACAAACTTTTGCTGTTTTATTTAAAACAAAATGTTTTAATTCAAAAGCTTGGCCAAGGTTTTAACTGGCTTTATAAAATGATCCTTATTTGTAAAACTTCTATTTCATTTGAAAACAATTCTTTTCATTTAATTGTTTCAAAATAGTACTTCCAAATGTTTTATTTTTCTTTTTATTAAATGTTTATATTTATAAATCCCTTTAGGTTTTATTTAATTCAAGTGGGTTTGTAGTTCCAATTGAATTCAAAAAGTTTCTTCTGGTCCTGAAAATCAAACAAAGTTTTATTTTATTCATTTATTTTCACATTACAAGATTTGGAAAATCTTGGAATGTGACAGGCTACCACCCTTAAAATAAATCTCGTCCCGAGATTTGGGGAGGCTAGGGTTACAAGCAAGTTCAAAACAACTAGGGTACTACCGCCCTTAAAAATTTTCAAACAAAAATTACACATTGTCCTTCTTGGGATCATGAGAAATATTTTCTCTAAGCAAACATTTGCATTTGAGTCCTTTGTTTCCATACTTGACTCATGGGCCAAGGTTGAGCTTCTCCATAGGCTTGTTTAACTTGTTCTCCATCCTTTCTGGACAATTGTTTGCATAGTGGCCTAGTTCCTTGCATTTGAAACACATCACTTGGCTGATATCTTTCTTTTCCTTTGGTTTCATTGCCTTTTGTTTGTTTCCTTGGTTCTTCTTCTTTTCTGGGCATTCACTGGCATAGTGTCCCATCTCTTTGCAATTGTAACATTGCAACTGGCTTATGTCCTTCTTCTTCTTTTTGGGTCTCTCCAAAGCTAAGAGTTCTTCCAGTTCATATTCTTCATTGGTGGGAGATCTTTCTCTTTTCTTGGGGCATTGATCTTCATGTTCCTTGGATGTATGATCCTTGTCTCTAAAAACATTGCTAGCTTGGGTTCCTTCTAGAATAACATCTTTGTCATCTTTGTTGTCATTAGCTCCTTGGGAAAAGTTTTCTCTCATGTTGATCACTTGAGTAACTAATCCTTGCAACAATTGGGATTGAAGTTTCAAAATCCTTTGTATGGATGGGTCTAGTCCATTGTTGTTAGCTAAAAGCTGAGTTGTCTCTTGGCTCAACTGGTTTTGGGTTGCTATGAGCTCTTTCATGCTGTCCTCTTGATTGGTGTTGATGTTGTCATTCTTGATGTTGGAGTCTCTTGGAGTAGTCATCTGTTTGGGTTGAAGGGAGATTAGAATAGGCAAGATATTTCTAAGGACTCAATTCTAATCACACACATCACACAATTCACACAAACAATGTGCATGTAATCTCAAACAAACTTTTCACTCAAACAAGGTTTAAGCACATACTTAGTCAATAAAATATTTTTGTTACACCACATAAATGGTGGTTTTGACTTAACTAGAATATGGTGGTCCATATATATGGTTTACTTGTGATCCTTCCATCCTTCTTGGTTGATTCTTCTTGCATGAGATCATGGTTTCCTTGAGATCATCCCTTGGTCACAATACTTCAAAGTTGTTGATGGTTTCTTCTTATTTTGCATTCCCTCAGTCTCTAAATCTTGAATAGGATTTCCTTGTCTCACTTGTAGTCCTTAGTGGTTTCCAAGTTGGAAGTCCTTGGTGAACATGCTGAAGATGTTGAAGTCATTAGAGTTGAAGTAGTCTTTTGCACATAGTGTAGTCCTTGGTCATAGGTAGGTTTTTCCATCAAGTTGAAATAGAAGAGATGTAGAGTTGAAACCAAAATGGTTGAGGAAAGAGTTACAAGTGTTTTTTTTTGTAAATAAATTTTGGATCAAAATATAACTCCTATTTTCTAAGGGTTTTGTCCAATCCTAGGGTTTACAAATCCTACAGGCAACACAATGCTCTGATACCATCTGTAGGGGTCCCAACCTAATAAGGTAGAGTCCTCCTGTGTTTTACAATGCTAGTCCCTGGATCAATAGCTAGCATCCACAGTTAAGATGTAATATCAAGATACAAAGGTCATAATATAACTTTATAACCAGGAATAACATAATTCTATTACATCATACATAGCTCATTTGGCTATTACATTACATTGCAGCGGAATAACTATAGTCATGGGTCCTTCATCTTCAAAGTGCCACAGGCAGATGTTGGTTGTAGACTTTGTAATCCTAATCAAACAATCTTCACTAAAACAATCAAACCTGCAACATACAAGTTACAGCCACAAGGGTCAATACATTTGAATTGTATTGGCAAGTGATACTATAATGGTATAATGGAGTCTATCATCTATATTCATTTGGCTAAGTGGAGTTGAGGCTTGCATTTGCTCAAAATAGATTTGTCTTATCATTTTGAAAATACTGAGTTTTTGCTTGTCAAAATCATTTTTCTCAATCAAAGATTTCAAGATCCTTGTACCAAGCCATCTCTCCATCAATGATTGAAGAATTCAAACAACCCTTGTTCAAACCACAAGTTTTAACTTTAGAAATTTGAATGATGAGATTCTTGATTGTTTCCATGTCTTGATGCTCAAATTGTCATTTACCAGGGACATGGCTAAGTACTTAGATTTTACACTCTGCAGAGGTGGTGCACTTTCCCCACAAGACTTGGTTTCCCAAGACAAGATCTTTCAGAAGCCTTCCCTTAGACCAAAATGGACGCGTTCCAACCTATCAAACACTACCACCCACTGTCCATATGGCTAAGTTCTTGCAACCTATATGATCATGGCAGAGCCCATATTGCCAAGTGGTTGCACTTGAAGCTTCTCAACATTTGACATCTCAAATCCCTTTGTTTCTGGGTGGCATTCCACAAGTGAGATACACAAGGTTCCTGGCCTTGTGTAACCACTCAACATAACCCAATCCTTCCATTCCACCCAGGTGATTTATTAACTTAGTTATTTTATTAAACAAAAACATAAGTCTTTAGACTTAGAATATTTTTCCATAGTGTGAATATGTTTTCCACCCATGTTTTCTATTAGCTAGACTAAGCTTGATAGTAGTAGGAATCTTTAACTTAGGAAAATCCTACTAAGGATTCATCTACTAGGTTTCCTATAGCAAGGTTTATACTTAGCAAAATCCATGCAAGTTTTACTTAGAAATATCACTAATGCATAGTGAAAATAATGGGACAAAAGTATGAAGCATCACTTGCCTTTTTGGTAGGGAATGGTAGTTCACTCCTTGTTCTTGTTAGTCTCACACTTCACTACAAATCAATCAAGTAAACACCAATTCAATTTACATTCCAATCCAATAATCACTCAACAATTTCACACACACAAGACAATGTAAACCAATTCATGCATGGGAGCATGCACAAGATAGTTTTATTTTGCAAAGGGGTCTCTATGGGGTTTCTAAACTTTGTAAGATCCAAATTGGTCATTTACCAAAGTGGCAAAGTTATTAGTAAGAAGGTTTTGTCAAAAATCTATTTTTTTAATTCCATTCATCATTTCATGTGGTGAAAAATGTTTTTATTAAGGCAAAACTCTTAAGTTGTTCACCAAATGAGTTGCTATTGCAAAGCTTGGTGTTTTTGGGTCAGTAGGTTTGGTCCAAACTATTTCCTTAAAGTTTTCTTTTCATAAACATTTTTATAACAAAAACTATTCTTTTTATTTGGCTAGAAAATGACTAAATCAAGTAATCCAACCTAAATCTTACAAAAATCATTTTTAATACCAAGGGTTGATTCTTAGGGTCAGTAAGGTCATAACAATCCATTTTGCAAAAGTTTTAATCCAAAAATCATTTTTAAACAATTTTTATACTCTATACAAGCACACATAAGTTTCTGCAAATTCAAACAAGCTAACAGATACTATTTGCTAAACTAAGGCCATGGTTGGCTAGGGCTTGTTATCCTGAATCCATTGATATAAAATTTGTAAAATTTGGACGTGTGGTTTGAAAGTTACAGGGGTTTGAAGTTTGCAAATCAATCTGATTTCAAATTCAGTTTTAAAACAGATCCTGCCACGCGTCATATTCTAATTGGCCAAAAACGGTTCGTGTGGATCGACTACTGGGGTGCGTTGGATCTAACTGGAACGTACGGCGCTGATGGATGCATACCCCTTCGTTAAGTGGTTCTATCATGTCCATCGGATCTGGATCGGATGGCTGTGGGTGATTGACCTTAGACGGGCGGCGCTGCGGCGATCCGACGGCAGCGTGCCGATGCTACAGGAGGTTAGGGAGAAAGGGAAGATGCTCTCCAGGCTCAGGAGAACACGGCGAAGCTCAAGGTGCTCTAGAGATGGCAAGGGGCGCACTGGTCTTGGCAGGATTGCTCGCCGGAATTGCTTCGGGCGGCGGTGCTCTCGGGTTGTTGTTGCCGGTGTCGTTTAGGACCGTGCTAGGACAAAATAGAGGCATGGTTAGGTGCGCACGAGGGTCGCGAGTAAGGGAACATCATCGGGTTTGAGAGGGGAGGTCAGGTTCTACCTGGGGACGTCGTCGGAGAATGGCGCAAGCGCTGAAAGCTTGATGTAGCCGACGCTATGGGCGCCCATGAAGAGGAGGATCTTTGGGAGATGCGTCTGGTTGTGGGGGCTGAGCTTGGTCAATGAAGCAAGGAGGTCTGATTGCGGAATCATCACCGAGCATCATCGGACGAGGGCGGTGTCTGGCGCAATCGTCCCACAGGGGAGAGAGAGTGTGCGGGGAAAAGGAGGAGGAGGCGCTGGCGCTTAAGTGTGTTTGATCGCGGCGAGTTATGGTGGATGCGTTAAGGCGTATTGATGCCGCGATTCAATGCTGGCAACGACGACGTGAGAAGGAAGAAGCAGTCGCGGGGTGGAGAGGAAGAACAGGAGGAGTGGGGCCGTTGCGTCAGTGGGAAAAGGGGAAAGGGGGAGGTCCACATGTCATTGCTCTGAATTGATTATGGGTGCAAACCGTTTTCCTTCGGGGAGGGAGGAAGCTGGGCTGGATTTGGGCTAGTTGGGCCAGATTGGTGAGCTGTTTTATTTTTTTCTGTCTGATTCTTTTTCTATTTTTCCAATTCTGTTTTGAAAATTCAAACAACCAAACAATGTCCAAAACAAATCCAACATTCACCAAACCTTGCACTATGAATTTGGTTCTGTTTATCATCATAATTCACATTCTAAAATAAAATGTTATTTTAAATCTTTTTAGGTTCCATCCTTAATTAAATAAGTAGGCCATGGTTTATTAATTAAATAGAGTTTTTGTTGTTAATAAAATTTTATTTGAAATCCAAATGTTTTCAAAATCAATTCAGTAGGTATCATTTGAAAGTAAATAATACTTGGATACTTGTTTCAAACAAAATATTATTTTACTTTAGGGTCCAATATCAATTAAATAAAATGGACCTTAGTTATTAAATCAAATAGAGTTTGATTTTATTATTAAAATCTGTATTTGAACCTAAATATTTTCAAAATCAAATTAGTAGGCTTAATTTGGGGAAAAACATACTATTTGGAAATTTGTTTTAAAACAAAATAACCTTTTATTTTAGTGTCCATTATTAATTAACATAATAGGCTTTCATTATTAAATCCAATAGGATTTGTTTTATTGAGATATTTATTTCGAAATCTATAATAAAGACAAAACACTTTAGTAGTTTTGAATTAAGAAAATAAAATACTTAGAAAACTTATTTAAAATAATTTACTAAGTTTTGATGTTTTTAATTAAAATGGTAAAAGCTTTTATTTGAATAAAATTTGGATATTGATTCCTTATTATTTTATTAAGCCATCCTTTATTATTTTTAAACAAACTTTTGCTATTTTATTTAAAACAAAATGTTTTAATTCAAAAGCTTGGCCAAGGTTTTAACTGGCTTTATAAAATGATCCTTATTTGTAAAACTTCTATTTCATTTGAAAACAATTCTTTTCATTTAATTGTTTCAAAATAGTACTTCCAAATGTTTTATTTTTCTTTTTATTAAATGTTTATCTTTTTAAATCCCTTTAGGTTTTATTTAATTCAAGTGGGTTTGTAGTTCCAATTGAATTCAAAAAGTTTCTTCTGGTCCTGAAAATCAAACAAAGTTTTATTTTATTCATTTATTTTCACATTACAAGATTTGGAAAATCTTGGGATGTGACAAAAGTGTAGACAAGCAAAGCAAAGTGGATACAAAACAAGAATGGAGCATCAAAAATTATAGATACGCTTCCAACGTATCAACACCCCCAAGCTTAACTCCTACTCGTCCTCAAGTAGGCAAGTAATAAAAAAGAATAATTTTTGAGGTGACATGCACCCTCACCATAAAGATCCAACCATTTGCAAGCATTGAAAGCTGGGATCAAAGAACTCTAAACATGTGCATGAAAGATGGAATTCTAACAATAGGACATAGTAACTATGCATGCAACATGACAAGCTACAGACAAATATCATGAATAACATGCATTGAAAAACGTTTGTTTGTTTCACATGCAGAAAACATAGCATAGTGGCAATCAGCTTGTCCCTCATAGAGTAGAAATATAGATGCATAGGACACCTGGAAATTTCACAAGGGTGACTAGAAACAAGTAGCACAATAGCAAGTAATAACACAATATGCATCAATTAATAAGCTTTGCAACACTACACACAGAATGACAACTATGCTCTCTTAATGGTTCCTAAAGGTAGAAGGTGGAGACTCAATAGTGGTGGAATAAAGGCCTTTTTTGTAAAGGAAGCAGGGATTATAAGTTTCAAAAAGAGCTTCCAAAAATTATGGTACTTGTTAGCTTTCATCCCTCATTTCCCCTATCATAAGCATCTTGAAGTGGTTAAGGTTAAAGTGGAAAAGCTAGAGTATATGCTTGACGAAGTATAAGCTGGCAATCTCATGTCCCTTGAATATGAGGGCCACACCTCATGCATACTCAACTTTGGGTCCAGGTAAGTTCTTGTCACTGTAAGTATTTGCATATCATTGAGAACCGACAACGGGGTACCCCTTGCACATGGTACATGAGCTTTCTCATAACCAAAATGACAAGGCAAGCAGACAATGAGCATCTCAACAATCTTTCTATTTACTATATGCATAGCTTTTTATCGAGGATGCTTCATAGATAGCTCACTATGGTGATGCTGCAAGTTTCCACCATGATTAGGCATGGCTTAGGCTAGCGGCCCAGGCGTTTATCTAACACAGGATACAAACTCCATGGACTTACAAGTTCCCTCTTTATTTCACACCAGTGACATCCATAGACAAACGAGCATGATATCAACTGAGTACAACAAGGTACAAGTGCAATGTTGAAAACGTTCCCCTTGACAGCACGGTTCTACTAATTCCAACTTATAAGTGCAAGCATATACAACAAAGTTGTCACAATGGTTCAATTTTATTAGGGGCAAAGAATAAAGTTTGCCATCAAGTTCGTGAGGGCTTTAATCACTAAGTTTTCACATAACAAGATAGTTTTTAATTGGAAGATAGTTGAAAACAAGAATATACTTGGAATGGTGTAACACACCAAGCATAGGAGTTTATAGTAGACACTTTGGAATAACTTGGTTTCTTGGGAGTTGGAAGCATGAGTAGAACTTATTCATACAAGTGGAGGCTAGCTAAAGACTAGGAGAAACCAACTAAGAGAGCAATAATGGCCAAAATCATGCAATGCAACAAAGCATACTAATCAAAGCAAAGAGTGGTACTACAAGTCAAGGAATAAATGATCATAGAGGCCAATGGTGACTTGTCATAGTCATAACATGGTGTGAGCATGTGCCAAGTCAACCCAAGCAAAGCATCAAAGGAGAATACCACAATACTATGCTTTTGCATGCTAAAACTACGCATAATTTCTTTAAGGCACATTAAGCAATCCCAATTGTTTGGAACAAGACATGCTACATCAATAATCACTAAGCATAAGGTCAAAACAACACCTAGCATGTCATGCTAAAGTCTAAGTCATAGTCAATGCAAGCTCCTCTTGCACTTCAAGCAAGAACTTCCTACTCCTTTCCAAACACCAAGCAAACTTATTTGCAAAACAACACAGCGAGAGCGGGGGTCCAAACTACTCAAGCAAACTAAACAAACTAAGCAAATCAAACAAAAACTAAGACGCTCCAAGAACAACACAACTGTGCATGAAACAATAAAAACGAAGTGTCTAAGCAGACTGAGCTTTTATTGATGAAGAAGGGGATGCCTTGGGCATCCCCAAGCTTTGATGCTTGTACCTCTTGGATATTTCTTGGGGTTACACCATGGTGTCATCCCCAAGCTTTAGCTTTTGTCCATTCTTCATCTCATTGCATCATTCTCCCTCTACACCTGAAATTTTTCCTTCATACAAAACTTCACACAATCTTCATTAGCAACATTAGTGTATTCAAAAGATATTAGACCACTGGAAAAGCTTTATAGTGGACACTTTGGAATAACTTGGTTTTTTGGTAGTTGGAAGTAGAGCTTACTCATACAAGTGGAGGCTAGCAAAAGACTGGAAGCAACCAACTAAGAGAGCAATAATGGCCAAAATGATGCAGTGCAACAAAGCAAAGAGTGGTACTACAAGTCAAGGACTAAATGATCATAGAGGCTAATGGTGACTTGTCAAAGTCATAACATGGTGTGAGCATGTGCCAAGTCAACCCAAGCAAAGCATCAAAGGATAATACCACAATAGTATGCTTTTGCATGCTAAAACAACACATAATTTCTTCAAAGCACACTAGTCAATCCTAATTGTTTGGAACAAGACATGCTACAGCAATAATCACTAAGCATAATGCTAAAACAACACCTAGCATGTCATGCTAAACTCTAAGTCACAGTCAATGCAAGCTCCTCTTGCACTTCAAGCAAGAACTTACTACTCCTTTCCAGATACCAAGCAAACTTATTTGCAAAACAACACAGCGAGAACAGGGGGTCCAAACTAATTTATTCAAGCAAACTAAACAACCTAAGCAAAGCAAACGAAAACTAAGACGCTCCAAGAACAATACAATTGTGCATGAAACAATAAAAATGAAGTGTCTAGACAGACCCGAGCTTTTTATTGATGAAGGAGGGGATGCCTTAGGCATCCCCAAGCTTTGACGCTTGTAACTCTTGGATATTTCTTGGGGATACACCATGATGGCATCCCCAAGCTTGAACTTTTGTTCATTCTTCATATCATTGCATCATTCTCTCTTTACACCTGGAATTTTTCCTTCACACAAAACTTCACACAATCTTCATTAGCAACATTAGCTTATTCAAAAGATATTAGACCACTGGCAAAGCTTTGAAACAGCAAGGATTTTCACTAAAAACATAAGCTACTATAGCAACTCCTTCAAAAAGCTCAATTTACCTGAAGAGAACTCAAAAAGGAATCAATAAGAAGCAAATGCAAATAATGGCATAAATCTGTCAAAACAGACCAACAGGTAGAAACAGATTTTTTTCGAACATCTTCTGTTGCTCAAATCAAAAAGTGTTAAACTAATGAAAGTTATCTAACATACTGAGAGATTTAGTCGTAAATTTTGAGCTCAATCCGAGTTACAGAGCCTCCTCACGAATTTTTTTGGTGGAGGATAGAAATCTGTTTCGGGACAGCAACTCCCCAAATCTTACTTCCCTCTCATTAGAGGTCATTGTTGGCACAAAAAGCAAACAAAAAGGATAAGGAGAGGTCATTACTGAAGTAATAACTTCCAAGACTCAAGGAAACTCTTGGGTTATCTCCCAACAAGTACTTTTCTTTAACGCCTTTAAGTTAGGCACAAGAATCAAGAAGAATCAAGTATTTTCAAATGAAGCATTGCCCCTCTTATTCCTTCTTTTCTTACCTTTATTTTTCTCCTTAGGGAAGATATGATTGCTTACCGGGGGAGCAAAATGCATGATGCCTTTTCCCACATCTATTACTGCCCCAAGGTGTTTCAGTAGAGATCTTCCAAGTGTGATCTGTCCTTTGGCTACACATTCAATAACAAGATAATTAGTACACACCATTTTCCCTGAGATTTTTGTAAACACACCTTCAGCTATTACAATGGGAAATATAGTGGAATTGTTGGTAAGAGATATTTCCTCTCCTCCTTCAATAAGCCCCTAAAGACTCAAGAAATCAAAAATATCTTTAGGCACGAGACAAAATTCAGACATGATATCACAGCGAGCATCGAAAAGTGTAGTATTTATAGAGACTTTGATTGTGGGAAACCACTTTGAAGGCTCAAAATTATGGGAATATAATCATGGTAATCCCTAAGCGTGTGATAGCAACTATTCATAGCAGTAATACTAGTCTCAAGAGTGTTCAACCTAGCAAAAGTATTTGTGAAAGAGGAATCAGACTTGTCAGGTGTACCATAGATCACGATTAATTTCCTTATGGCATCAAAAGCTTCATCCTCAGTACAAAGCAAAAAATATTTCTCAGCCACAGCATCCAAAGCATATCTATAACGAAGAGCAATATCATGGTAGAAACTATCGATAACCAAGCTGAGGGTTACCTCAGGCTCCATTTTCCTCTGGAAAGCAGAGATTCTAGACCAAGCCTCCTTAAAACTTTCTTCACTTTTTTGCTTAAAAGTGGAGATTTATATCATAGGGGAAATAGGGGTTGATCCAAAACCATACATGGCATCAACTAGAGCAGGAACTAATTTTTTTGTGTTTTTGAATAAAGCAAGCAAACCAAACTAGACTAATTTTTTTGGGTTTTTTTTTGGAAAGAGGCAAACAAAACCAAGCAAAAGAAACAAATCAAACTAAAAACAAAGTAAAGAGAAAGGAAGTGAAGGACTCCCCTAGTGAAGACGTCCTTAGCCTCCCCGGCAACAGCGCTAGAAAGACTTGATGGTGCCCGACGTGGCACTTTGTTGGTAACCCCAAGCACAGGGTGTGAAGAGCAGACAACAAGTTTTCCCTCAGTTGAGACCGAGGTTATCAAACCAGAAGGAGGAAGGAAACGTCACACAGGTGTTGCAAGCAACATGGAGACCTGCACAACACAAACTCAAGACTTTGCCCCAACGAATCAGTGAGGTTGTCAAGCTCATCGGTTTGCTATAACAAAGGATTAAACGTATGGTGTGGAAGGTAATGGTTTGCAGCAAGTAAACAAGTAATAGTGGAAGATGTATCAATGGTGAAGATTGGACCAGGGTCCATAGTTCACTAGAGATGCTCTCCTTATATAAACAACATGACATGAAGGGTAAACAAATTACAGCAGGGCAATTGACAGTAACTGAGCAAGGCATAACAATGCAATTACTAGTCAGAAAGATCCTATGCGGTTGATTGGTCAATACAACAAGATACATAGACCGCCATCCAACTGCATCTATGACTATAAGTCCACCTTCAGGTTATCATCCAAACCCCCTCCAGTATTAAGTTGCAAGCAACAGACAACTACTTTAAGCAAAGTGTGTAAGGTAAACAGTCCACATGTTCCATGAACAAGAGACCATTGTTTTCTCCCTAGTAGAAACAACACATCTACAACCGAAGAGATTTCTGTCACTTCCCTTGGAAACTAGAGGCATGAACCCACTATCGAGCATAAATACCCCCTCTTGGAGTCACTAGCAACTACTTGGCCAAGATAGCTACTAACAACAAAGAGCATGCAAGATCACAATCAACACAGACATGATAGAATCATAAAAACAAAACCATTAATCAAACCAACATAATAATATCAATATCCATCGGATCCCCGCAAACACAACATGCATGATTACAAATAGATTAGATCTTGATCATGAACAGAGCTCACAAGATCTATACATGAAAGCACAAAGGAGGAGATACAACCATCTAGCTACTACATGGACCCATAGTCCAAGGTGGAACTACTCACGCATGATACCAGAGAGAAGGCCTCCGGGATGATCTCCCCTCCGGCAAGGTGCCGGGAAGAACTTCAGATCCCCCCAATCTAGGGATGATGGTGGCGGCGGCTACAGGCGGTTTCGTGGAGATTTGATCGGGTGCCTAGGGTTTCTACATCGGGGGCTTCTTATAGGAAGGGAGACCAAGCGGTCACTGTCAAACCCTAGCCAGGCGCGGGGTGGGGCCCAGCCATGCCTGGGGTGGGTCTAGCCCCTCTGGACGGCCCCTCCGGCTCTCCTCTGGACTTCTTGTTCCCCATGGAAAGTAATTAACTTTGTCCTTTGTCCCGTCCAATTCCGAGAATATTTGTTTACTAACTTTTCTGAAACCAAAAACAGTAGAGAACAGGCATCTAGCACTGTTGCAACTTGTTAATAGGTTAGTACCAGAAAACATGTAAAAAGCACCTCAAAGTGTATACAAGCAAAGCAAAGTGGATACAAAACAAGCATGGAGCTTAAAAATTATAGATACGTTTCCAACGTATCACTGATTTTCTAGTGCTTAATTCAGCAACTAGTAAAACTTGTGCTGTCATTTTTGGTAGACCTTTCTTGAACACTTGTGGAGATATTATAGATTGTAAGAAGGAGAAAGTTTTAACGAAGTTTGATGGAGATTCTTATGAGTTTAACTTTTCCAAATTTGCTAAATCTCCTTGCGAAAACAGCTTGCCTAATAAAGATTTCAGGATGGAACAACTTGCTTCTATTGATCCAGTTTATGACCTTGGACTTCTTTTTGATGACTGTAAGTATGCTTATTCTGATGATAAAGTTGTTTCTTGTGACATTTATATTGTAAACTTTATTCAAGGTGCTACTGAAAGTTATTATGAGAGAGGGAAACATGGTTTTATGCATCTCAATAATTTTAATTTTCCCCGTTTTATGTTGAAAGCTTTGAAGTTGCATTTGTTTTGTCTTCCTATGCTAATGTCTTTTTGTTCCAACAAATTGTTTTCTCATGATACCCCCATGCATAGGAAGTGGGTTAGACTCAAATGTGTTGGTTATTTGCTTCTTGATGCTCTATTTCACTTCAAATATTTATCTCCTTTGTGAGCATCTTTGAAACTTTCTAGACTAACTTATAGGCAATAAAGTAAAGTACTTGTTGGGAGATAACCCAAGAGTTTGGTTGAGTCTTGGAAGTTATTACTTCATTAATAACCGCTCCTGGTCCTTTTTGTTTTGGTTTTTGTGTCAAGATCAACTACTTTTGAGAAGTAGAGGAGTTGTGAAAAGTGGTTGTCCTGGGACAGATTTTTGTGCTGCATTGTAAAATTTCGTGAGGGAGATCAGTATGTCGGATGGAGCTGTATTTCTCTGTTCTTGTTCTCCAAGTTGTTACCCAACTTTAATTAGTTTTGCACTTTTTGATTTGACCAATAGAAGGTTCCCAAAAAATCAATCTTTACCAGCTGTTCTGTTTTGACAGATTTCTGTTATCAATTGCATTTGCCTCTTACAGAAGCCTTTGTATTGATGGATTTCAGTTGAAGTGTGAACCTAAAGGTTTATTGTTTTTTCTTACACTAATGTTGCCATTGAAGTTTTTGTATTGCCTTGTGAGAAAAGGAATTTCCAGGAGAAGGAGAAAAGGAGTATGTAGAGTTCGACTATGAATAGGTAAAGTGGTGAAAATAGAAGTTTCGTGAAAGCCTAATATTTTTATATTTTTGATGTTTTTATTACATAAGGGAAGTTACAAGACGGAACAGAGGAGGAAACGGAGGCCAGGGTGGCCACACCCACCCCAGGCGCGGGCCCCAGCTGGTCGCGCCTGGAGGGGGTGTGAGCCCCCCGAGCTCCGCCTCCGCCTCGTTTTCGTATCAGCACCTTTCTTATGCTTTGAAACTTCGTAATATATAACCCCCGGATCCCCCGAGGTTCGTTTATCGTGTTTTTGTTTCGATCTATTCCTGTCAGGAAATCCTCTCAAGTTTAGATCACCATGGTCTCCGCCAACGAAAAAGGCAAGAAGCCCGAGGAAGATGATCCTCAAGATCCCAAGGAGGAGGAGATTTTGCTAGGTGAAGAAGAAGACATGGGGGAGGACAAGCATCCGGATACCCATGCTACTATCACAAGCAGTGGAGTGGTGGCAAAACCTATCAAGCTTAAGAGGACAACACGAATGTCAACATGAGGGAAACCTCCACGTCATATCCTCTCTCCACGGTCATCTCCTCCACGTACCAAGAATTCCTTGTTGGGAATATGCCCTAGAGGCAATCATGTATGATGAGATTTCCCATTGTATTCATAAAGATATTAAGTAGTCCTTGTATAAACATCTGATGTGTATCATTGAATATGTGATTCGGTTGTGGAACTACGCATTCATGTTGTTTGTACTAAATATCCTTGGTCATTGATGTTGTGCTGGACACACAACTTAGACCAATGTGAAAGTTGGCTTGATGACTCGGTTCCACTTGTCATGGGCATGGAGATGCTATTCCAACTTACACAGACTAGGCTAAAGAGTTTAGCGAGTCGGATTGACCCATATTGAGGTACAACGAACAAGTTGTCATTTGTATATCTCAATCAATGTAATCCTTAGACCTGAGGTTATTGCATAATCCAAGTTGAGGATCACCGACTTAGGTTCTGACAAACGCTGATCCGTAACTGGGAAGTTATAAAGGCAGAGTTCGGGTCGACTGATAATCTAGCTGTCTGATGTTAATAACCAAGATGGGATTTTTCCCCTCCACTTGGAGAGATATTCTCTGGGCCCTCTTGTGAGATATGATTCGGAAAGCATGGCCATGCACGACTCGGTTAAGTGTTAGCGGAGGCGATCGACTAAGAGTTAGTCGGGTGAATCACTTATCTCGGATCGAGAAGAGAGTCGGACTATTTAAGGGATGAAAATTATTCGCCTATAGTCTGACAATGTATATCATGAGGCAAAAGGGACTCAAACGTAAGTCGCATTGGAAAGGCAAGTCGTCATGACTCTTTGGTACTTGGGAGTTGGCACGTTCTTCTAGGAGCCGCTAACGATTGATTGATTGAGAGTCGGACTCCAATCGTGTCCAAGTAGCCATGAGCCTGTGGGGTCACACACTTAAGAGCGGGAGCAAGTTTGGATTGGATCTGAACCTGTAATGTGGTTGGGTTGGACCTAAACCGGATTAGGACTGAGTTAGTGAGTTGGACTCACGGTGACTAGTGTTATATGGGCTTTAGTGAATGGTTTGCGCAAGCAGAGCCCACGTTCACTACCTATATATAGTGGAGCACCGTAACTCAGAAAGGTTAATCGTTGTTCGGTTAGGTCATTCCATGTGTTGGAAACCCTAGCTCCACAGCAGTCCAGCCGTCGTTACGAACCTAGAAGTTCGCCGCTGGTGCTCCTCCTTGTACGTGTGGATACCAGCAGAGGTGTTGTGCGATCAGCACCAGGACGATCGGATCGTGAGCAACTGACGCGCTTCATCAGTAATCCGCAACTGCGCGTCTAGTGGTAAACCTCATGGCCTTCTTCCTCGGCTAGATCTTGGGATCACCACGTTAGAGGAAAAGTTTTGTTTTATCTCTGCATGGCGCTACAGTGGTATCAGAGCGATAGCTTCTGGTTTTAGGCTCGAGATCTCGCTTATGTGGTATGCGGTTGGCTGTAGATGAGATCTATGTGCTGTTTTGGTGGTCAATCTATGAGATAGATCGGTTTTGTACAAGGTTGATTGGATCAACTGTACTCGGGGAATGGTAGATCTGGTTTCCGTGATCATACAGTTGAGGTCGTGGAATGACATACCCCTACCGGTCGGCTTCCGCCATCGGGGTAGACTACGAAACGTAAATCCAGAGGCCGTGATCGAAGATCAAAAAGTTTGATCGAATCGGAACAATGGTCGGGACCGCCGGCTTCGCCCTGTCGTAGCGCCTTAGATGTCGTTGCGAGTTTCACAACGCCGGTAGATATTGTATCTATGCATAACTTGTTTCTGCAGGAAGTTGTGAATGGTATGGTTCATGTGCATGTGATGTATGTGTGTAATCCATACGTGATCTGCGGATCACGGTTTTTGTCAGCCAGCTGGAGCCTAGGTGCTGTCATTTTATTGTATAACGACCTGCGTGTTGGATTCTCTATGTATTTTACTTTACCAAGCTAGTGTAGATGTTTGGAGAATCCGGAAGGCATGCAAGGCATTGTACATGTCGGCGACATGGAGTAAGATGGCAAGTGACAAGAGTTGGCACGAGTCAGATTACAGGCTTTGTGGAAATGGAGATCGCCATGAAGAGAGCCATACCATTTCACATTATAAATGCTTTATTTTGTGTTATTGTTATGTCTCAGTTTTACCTCTATTAGATAGTCGGTAAAATTTAATCCCTAAAATAAGGTCTAGTCGGTTTTCCCGCCAGTGTTTGCACCATCACAAGTCGGACATTTTTGGTAGTGGGCTCATAAAATTGAGGTGCTGTCAATTCTTTCCGACTAGGTGGGTGAGTCGGACTCTTACTGCGGAAACACTCGGTAATCTAGACGGGTCTAGCACAACGGTTGTGGGGCTCGGGGAAAAGTCGGATGGGAGCCGGGGCATGTGATGCCACCCGTCCAACAGGAGTCGCATGAGATGCGATTTACAAGGAGTTATCTACCTAGATCACTTGGCGGCTAGCGGTGATGCTAAAGCTCACTTGCCGACTTGCTTATTTAGGATCCTGAATCACTAAGCAACCATCGGAGGGGTGTTGGTTCTAGTGGGAGCATAAAATATTAAAATATTTAATATGCTTGCTCTTTTATGAATACATGTCTGAAGTCTTTTGCATATTTTATGTTGTAGATCATGGCACAAAGTAGCAGTCACTCTCAGATATCCGGTTTTGCGTTGAGAACCATTCTTGAGAAAGATAAACTGAACGACACTAATTTTACCAACTGGTATCGAAATCTGAGAATTGTTCTCAAACAAGAAAAGAAGGACCATGTCCTAGACAACCCACTTCCAGATGAGCCGAATGAGAATGCGACTGTCACTTCCACCAATGCCTACCGTCGGGCTAAGGATGAGTCCACGGATATTAGCTGTCTTATGCTTGCTCACATGGAACCGGACTTGCAAAAGCAGTTCGAGCATGTTGATGCCTATGATATGATCGAAAGCCTCAAAAGTATGTTCCAGGCTCAGGCGAAGACTGAGAGGTATCAAGTCTCTCAGGCTTTGTTGAGTTGCAAGCTTAAGGATGGTGATCCACTGAGTTCGCATGTGATTAAAATGATTGGTTACGTGCAGTCTCTGGAGAGGCTTGGCTACCCCATAAGCGAAGAGTTCGCTACGGATATAATTCTGAACTCTCTTCCTAGTGCATATGGGAAGTTCATTTCGAACTACCAAATGCATGGTATGGATAAGAAGCTCACTGAATTACATGGGATGCTCAAGCAGGCAGAGGCGGATCTCAAGAAGGGCGCCAGTCAAGTGTTGATGGTGCAAAATAAGGCTAAGTTCAAGAAGAGTTCTTGGACTAAGAAGAAGGCTAAGTCAGGAGGAAAGAAGGCTCAGGACCCGGTCCCAAGCGCTTCCTCAGGGACTAAGCCATCTCCTTCAGCCGGATCCACTTGCTTCTACTGCAAGGCGGATGGCCACTGGAATAGGAACTGCAGCAAGTACTTGGCCGACAAAGCCAAGAGTGGAGGTATGACTTACGACTCAGGTACACTTGTTTGCAATGTTATAGACATATATCTTGCTGATGCACCTAATAGTTCTTGGGTATATGATACCGGATCAGTTATTCATATCTGCAACTCATTGCAGGGACTGGTAAGAACTAGGAGCGTAGCAAGAGGTGAGGTTGATATTCGAGTAAACAACAAAGCAAGAGCTGCTGCGTTGGAAGTCGGCACGATGCAACTTCATTTACCTTCCAGATTCATTATGGAATTGAATAATTGTTATTATGTTCCAGTGCTCAGTCGAAACATTATTTCTGCTTCATGTTTGATGAGGCAAGGCTATGAGTCGAATATCAAGAATAATGGTTGTTCTTTGTATTTGAATGATATGTTTCACGGCTTTGCACCCGTCCAGGACGGGTTATTTATTTTGAATCTTGATGGTGAGTCGGTTTATAACATAAATGTTAAAAGGTTGAAACCAAATGATCTGAATATGACTTACTTTTGGCACTGTCGACTTGGTCATATAAGTTGGAAACGCATGAAGAAGCTCCATTATGATGGACTCCTAACTTCGTTCTACTTGGAGTCGTTCGAGACATGCGAATCTTGCCTACTCGGCAAAATGACCAATACACCTTTTGCAAAGAGTTGTGAAAGGGCGTCCGACTTGTTGGGACTATTAAATAGTGATGTATGTGGACCAATGAGCACGACAGCCAGGGGTGGTTATGAGTACTTCATTACCTTCACTGATGATTTGAGTAGGTATGGATATATCTACTTGATGAAACATAAGTCGGAAGCCTTTGAAAAGTTCAAAGAATTCCAGAATGAAGCACATAATCAACTCGGCAAGAAAATAAAGTTTCTTCGGTCGGACCGAGGAGGTGAGTACATGAGCCATGAGTTTGATGACCATCTGAAAAATTGTGGAATAGTTCCTCAACTTATTCCACCAGGAACGCCACAAAGGAACGGTGTTTCGGAAAGGCGGAATCGGACCTTGTTGGACATGGTACGGTCAATGATGAGTCGGACAGATCTGCCTTTATCATTTTGGGGTTATTGTCTAGAAACAACAGCGTTCACACTAAACAGAGTACCATCAAAATCGGTAGAGAAGACACCGCATGAGATGTGGACAGGCAAAAAGCCGAGTTTGTCTTTTCTTAAGATTTGGGGTTGTGAAGCATTTGTCAAGCGACTTCAGTCGGACAAGCTTACAGCCAAGTCGGATAAGTGTATTTTCATGGGGTATCCGAGGGAAACCTTGGGTTACTACTTCTACAACCGAGAAGAGGGCAAAGTGTTTGTCGCTCGAAACGGTGTCTTCCTTGAGAAAGAGTTTCTCAGTCGGGGAGTAAGTGGGAGCACGGTGCAGCTCGAAGAAATTCGAGAGGAACCGGCTAGTAGCGAGTCGGCAAAAACCTTGGAGGTTGAGTCGGTCGTGGCAGCTGAGCCGGCAGCAGCACCTGTACTACGAAGATCGGCAAGATTACGAAGTGTTCGTGATGTGTTATCATAGATGTTGATGAGCCGGCAAATTATTCGGAAGCGATGGTGTGATCTGATTCCGAGTCATGGCTTGGAGCCATTAGATCCGAGTTAAAGTCCATGGATGAAAATCAAGTTTGGAACTTGGTTGATCTGCGAGACGGTGCAAGACCCGTCGAGTGCAAATGGGTCTTTAAAAAGAAAACTGATATGGATGGAAATTTCTCCGTCTATAAAGCACGCCTTGTCGCGAAGGGGTTCCGACAAGTTCAAGGAGTTGATTACAATGAGACTTTCTCGCCTGTAGCGATGCTTAAATCAGTTCGGATCATGTTAGCTATAGCAGCCTATTTCGACTATGAGATATGGCAGATGGATGTCAAAACGGCTTTCCTTAACGGAAATTTAACCGAGGACGTGTATATGATACATCCCGAGGGTTTTGTCGATCAGGCTAATGCTGACAAGGTATGCAAACTTCAGAAATCTATTTATGGGTTGAAGCAAGCATCTCGGAGTTGGAATATTCGCTTTGATGAGGTAGTCAAATCGTTTGGCTTCATCAAGAGTGATCATGATTCTTGTTTATACAAGAAGTTTAGTGGGAACAAAGTAAATTTTCTAATCTTATATGTGGATGACATATTATTGATTGGAAATGATGTCCAGATGTTGCAAGAGACCAAGGAATCGTTGGAAAGGAGTTTCTCAATGAAAGACTTGGGTGAGGCAACATATATCCTCGGATTCCGGATCTATAGAGATAGATCAAGGAGGCTCATTGGATTGAGTCAGAGTACTTATTTGGACAAAGTGTTGAAGAATTTCAACATGGAATCATCTAAGAAGGGGTTCTTACCATGTCCCATGGTGTAAAACTTAGCAAGAGTCAGTGTCCTTCGACAACTGATGAGCGAAGTCGGATGAGTGAGATTCCATATGCTTCTGCAGTCGGATCCATCATGTACGCCATGATTTGTACTAGGCCGGCTGTTTCCTATGATCTAAGTGTTGTGAGTAGATACCAGGCTGATTCTGGAGAGATCCACTGGACAATGGCTAAAAATATCTTAAAGTACTTGAGAAGGACTACGGATATGTTCTTGATTTATGGTGGTGAAGATGAACTCAGTGTAAAGGGTTACACGGATGTGAGTTATCTTACCGACTCTGATGATTCTCGCTCGCAATCCGAATACGTGTTTATTATAAACGGAGGTGCTGTGAGATGGAAGAGTTCCAAGCAAGAGGCGTATCTGCGTCACAATGTAGGTGAGTATATTGTCACGGAAAGAAAGGAAGCTGTTTGGATGAGGAATTTCCTCATGGATCTTGGTGTGTTCAGGATCGTCCAATCTGTTAGACGTGTATTGTGACAAAATGGTGCTATTGCACAAGCCAAGGAACCTAGACAACACTGAAGAACAAGCACATACTCATGCGGTACCACGATTCGCCATCAGGATCGGGTGATATCAAGTTATGCAAGGTACACACGGATGCAAATATTGTGGATCCGCTGACAAAGCCGTTACCACAGCCAAAGCATGAGGAGCACTTGAGATCCATGGGCATTAGATGCTTAGACATGTGATGTCGGAAGATTGACTCTAGTGCAAGTGGGAGATCTGGGAATATGCCCTAGAGGCAATCATGTATGATGAGATTTCCCATTGTATTCATAAAGATATTAAGTAGTCCTTGTATAAACATCTGATGTGTATCATTGAATATGTGATCCGGTTGTGGAACTATGCATTCATATTGTTTGTACTAAATATCCTTGGTCATTGAGGTTGTGCTGGACACACAACTTAGACCAATGTGAAAGTTGGCTTGATGACTCGGTTCCACTTGTCATAGGCATGGAGATGCTATTCCAACTTACACAGACTAGGCTAAAGAGTTTAGCGAGTCCGATTGACCCATATTGAGGTACAACGAACAAGTTGTCATTTGCATATCTCAATCAATGTAATCCTCAGACCTGAGGTTATTGCATAATCCAAGTTGAGGATCACCGACTTAGGTTCTTTCAAACGCTGATCCGTAACTGGGCAGTTATAAAGGCAGAGTTCGGGTCGACTGAGAATCTAGCTATGTGATGTGAATAACCAAGATGGGATTTTGCCCCTCCACTTGGAGAGATATTCTCTGGGCCCTCTTGTGAGATATGATTCGGAAAGCATGGCCATGCACGACTCGGTTAAGTGTTAGCGGAGGCGATCGACTAAGAGTTAGTCGGGTGAATCACTTATCTCGGATCGAGAAGAGAGTCGGGCTATTTAAGGGATGACAATTATTCGCCTATAGTCTGACAAGGTATATCGTGAGGCAAAAGGGACTCGAACGTAAGTCGCATTGGAAAGGCAAGTCGTCATGACTCTTTGGTACTTGGGAGTCGGAACGTTCTGCTAGGAGCCGCTACCGACTGATCGATTGAGAGTCGGACTCCAATCGTGTCCAAGTAGCCATGAGCCTGTGGGGTCACACACTTAAGAGAGGGAGCAAGTTCGGTTTGGATTTGAACCTGTAATCTGGTTGGGTTGGACCTAAACCGGATTAGGACTGAGTTAGTGAGTTGGACTCACGGTGACTAGTCTTATATGGGCTTTAGTGAATGGGTCGCGCGAGCAAAGCCCACGTTCACTCCCTATATATAGTGGAGCACCGTAACCCAGAAAGGTTAATCGCTGTTCGGTTAGGTCATTCCATGTGTTGGAAACCCTAGCCCCACAGCAGTCCAGCCGTCGTTACGAACCTAGCAGTTCGCCGCCGATGCTCCTCCTTGTACGTGTGGATACCAGCAGAGGTGCTGTGCGATCAGCACCAGGACGATCAGATCGTGAGGATCTGATCGCATCAATCGACGCACTTCATCGCAGAATCCGAAGCTGGCGTCTAGTGGTAAACCTCGTGGCCTTCTTCCTTGGCTAGATCTTGGGATCACCACGTTAGAGGAAAAGTTTTGTTTTATCTCTGCGTGGCCCTACATTCCTTCCATACTCGATGTGGGATATATCAACAGGTGATTAAACGTAACTTTCCCTCGATGTGGGATATGCCTCGTTCTAACCATGCAGGGGAGGAACATACTAAAAAGGAAGCGTGGGGAAAGAATAGTAAGGACTGGGGCTCTCGGTCCGATATGATCATGAACCGCATTGAGCAAAATTCGGAGTTGATTCTTACTTTGACCTTTAAGATTGAATATTTAAGGAAAATGATTGAGGATCTTACCAATAGAACACCACCACCGAAGGAGAAATTCTTCATCAGGTTTGGCATCCCCTTGGCTTGTTCCAAGCTTGGGGGAGTGCCATGGTATCACACCATTATCTTTTATATTTTACCTTTTTAGATTCATATCTTTGGTAGAGGTGTTATCTTATAGGTTGGTTTGCATGTGAAAGTATCTCTCCTTTAGTTGATTATCTATGTATCCCTTGGTGTGAGTGCCTTTATGGAATATTAATGAGAAGTTTCATATTTTACTTTTTGCACTTCTTATTTTAGTTTGCAATCTCTATTATATGATGGATCTTGTTGATCAGTATTGGCATCACTTTGGGAGCATCAAGTAAATCTAAATTGGTTTTGGCAAACCGAGCTCTGGTCAGTAGCAACACTTTTTGAGGTTTGAAAGGAAAAAAATAAAAAGCTTACAGGTATTTTGTATCATTAATTTTATTTCTTGTTGGCTCATAAGCTTAGTATTATTTATTTAAGATCTTTTGTGTCTTAAAGGAAGATTGCATGTTTGGATTTATCACTTGTAGGTTTGCTTGTTTTTTTTACTCTTTTGCTTGCTACCCAGCCTTGCTAGCCAAAAACCTGTTTTGAGAAGGCATACTTCTCATGTTTCCAATCCCTTTGAACCAAACGTGTGCCATTTGTGTCCACCATATCTACCTATTAGAATTTTTGGTATTCTAAGAAAATTCTCAAGCTTCATCTATCTTTCGAATTAAAAACTATTTTGTTATGTGAAAACTAGTCAGTAAAGATCTCACGAACTTGATGGCACACCTTATTTTCTTGCCCCTAATAGACTTGAATCATTGTGTCACCGAAGTTATATATGCTTGCATCTATACGTTGGAATTAGTAGAACCGTGTCATGGGAACACTTTCAACATTGCACCTCTACGTTGTACACAGTTGATATCTTGCTCTTTTGTTTGTGGATGTCGACGGTGTGAAATAAAGAGGGAACTTGTAAGTTCATGGAGTGACGTATGTGTGTTAGAGAAACACCTGGGCCGCTAGCCTAAGCCATGCCTAATCATGGTGGAAACTTGCAGCATCACTGTAGTGAGCATTCTATGAAGCATCCTCAATAAAAAGCTATGCACATAGTAAATAAAAAGATTGCTAAGATGCTCATTGTCTGCTTGCCTTGTCATTTTGGTTATGGGATAGATCCTGTACCATGTGCAAGGGGTACCCCGTTGGCGGTTCTTTATGATACACATGTACTTACAATGACAAGAACTTACCGATAACTAAAGTTGAGTAGCATGAGGAGCGGCCCTAGTACTCAAGGGAATGAGATTGCCAACTTATATTTCGTCAAGCATATACTCCATCCTTGTTCACTTTAACCTTAATCATCTCAAGATGCTTATGATAGGGGCAATGCGGGCTCAAATCTAGTAAGTACCATAATATTTTGGAAGCTCTTTATGACTTGAAATCCCAGCTACCCTCTAGGAAGGGGCATTTCTCCTATTTTCTAAGTTGAGTCAGTAAACCTACTTCCTCTCTCCAACAAGAATTTGAGTTGTTGTGTTTCAAGCATTCATATGGTGATTTATTCAATCATGTTCTTTATCTTCCTTGTTTGCACAAGATTCTTTTCTATTGAGTATTACTTTGAGAGCTATCATTGTGAAAAACCTTTTTGAGGAAAGAGTTCTCCTATTGTAAAACTTCTTCAAAAGCTTTTTGTGAAACTGTTTGCCAGCTGCTCACTGACCAAGAACAAAGTTTGCCAATTCCAATTATGATTTATCTTTATGCATATCTATTGTGACTCCTGTACTTGTTGCAAGCTAAAGTTATATAATGGTGAGTTGCTTTCTTCTATGAGTCGTGTAATGGTAAGTGTGATGCTTCTTGTCCGTATTCTTTTATCGACACTTCACTCCATAAACCCGTGGACATGTTTACTGAGCTCAGTTTTCGCTTGGGGACAAGCGAAGGTTTATGCTTGGGGGGAGTTGATACGTCCAATTTGCATCACCATTCTATATCATAATTTTCCTATATTCATTTATATATGTCTTATTATGAGGTATTACTTATGTCTTTTCATCTGTTTTTGCATGTTGGATGATTCTTGGAGGATGGACTGCCGGAGTCAGGTTTTTGATGGAAAAAAGGTGTTTTGATGCAATTTCGCGAAGATCAGAAAAATACCAGAAAAATATAGGAAAATTATATATTCCCGGAAGATGAAGGAATACTGAGGGAGGCGAGTCAGCCAGGGCCCCACACCCCCTAGGCACGGGCCCACCTTGCCCCGGGCCTAGGGCAGGTGTGGCCCACCTGGCCGGCTCCCGACTCCGCCCTCTCGCCTATATATTCCTCACGGATCCCTAACACCACGGGGGCGACCACGGAAATATTTCCGCCACCTCTGTAGGACGGAAAACACCGAGAGAGAAAGAGCTCTCCGGCAGACAGATTTCAGGAAATCAACACCGTCATCAAGCTAGACTTCATTGGGATCATCATCATCATCCACACCATCATCTCCACCAGCACCATCATCACCACTCCATCCCTCTGTACCAATTGTGTTGGATCTTGCATTAGTTCTTAGGGAAAACTTTCCTGGTGTTAATTACTATTGTAGTTAATGCTTGTGAGTGGAACCATTGGATTATTGTTTATGTTCAGATTGTTATCCATCACCATATCATCTTTGATCTTGATCCATATGATGTCTTGTGAGTAGTTCGTCTAGTTCTTGAGGACATGGGAAAAGTCATGTTGTTAGTAGTGGATTTGTGTTGAGTTATTATTGAATGGTTTAGTATTTAATTTGTGGTGCTATTCTTCTAGTGGTGTCATGTAAACGTAGACTACATGATACTTCACCATTTATGGGCCTAGGGGAATGCATTGTGTATTTGGCTACTAATTGTGGGGTTGCCGGAGTGACTGAAACCTGAACCCCTGTTAGGACACCATTGCATAAGGGAGCGTAGGATCTCAGAGTTTAAGGCTGTGGTTAGGTTTATATCTTAATTACTTTCCTGTAGTTGCGGATGCTTGCATGGGGTTTAATCACAAGTATGTATTAGTCCAAGTAAGGTCGGTATATTAGCATAGGTTCACCCACACAACACTTACAACACCAAAGAAGGGTACTTATAAGTATTTCCACTGGCTTATCTTTTGCTAAGAAAGGATTTGGCCACTTGCTGCAGTTGTTCGTTGTGTCTATTACTTGCACTTTGTTTTGTTGCTTTAACCCCTAAAAATCCGTTTGCTAAGTATTTACAGAGATTTCCTGCTCCATACCACTAGTCAACACCTTCTGCTCCTCGTTGGGATTGACACTCCTATTTATTGAAAGTACTACGATACACCCCCTATACTTGTGGGTTATCAGATATCTCAGGAAATCAATGAAAGAGACCGATATAGCGCGAAAATTACTTCTGGAGCATGTCCTACATGCTATGGAAATCTTCCAGGTTTCTCTTTGATGGGTCCATGACTTCAACTCTTCCCTTATCAAGTTGATTGTCTAGCAGAATCTAGTGGAAGTTGCAAACGTTTATATATACATTAGTAACTCATGAGTTATACTTAGCATGGAGTAATAAAAAGTGAATGTGTACAAAAAAGTAAGACCCTCACTTGAAATTTTAAGGAAACAATATGTGGTCACAGAAATTTTGCTCCATTAAAAACCTTAAAATGTTTTCCTCTATGTCCTCGGGATTTATCGTTAGCGTGTTTATATGTACTTTATCTGGGTCAATGAACCCAAAATCATAGATTCTTCTTATTTTACATTCCCGGATCTTCATTCTGCATAATAATAGAGTATAAAAGGATATAATGAGGATAATTACATGCAATGAACTGAACAACTGAAAAACTGAACATGTAAACAATGAATTCGACAACTTACATACAATAGCAATCGAGGATAGATTTGTCGAGGGTGTCGAGATTGTATAACTAGAACAGTTCTGGAAACTCAACATGGACCTCGTCGGGTATGAAGTAGTACTCACGTGGGACATTCACTATGATCATTATTCTCCCCTGCTTTACGACTGCCAAGTATCATTTATGGAGATTCCGCATTTGTGTTGGCTATTCTTTCAACTTCTCTTTGTTGACCAAATCCTCACTTGCGGCATATCTATGGGCTACAATAGCCTTGGATAAAATGTTGTCTTGGGATCCTAACAATTCAGCAATACTCACTTTCATATTGGCCGCCAACTCCGCAGCTGCTTCCATAACTATTGGCTGGGGAACATTTTAGTATAAAACCTTTAGGGGTTGGATCGATTGTTTGGCCTGTTGTCCAAGCAGGGGAACGTCTGATCTTTTACTGCTTATACTTTTACTAGGTGTTTTGCTCCTGCTTGCACTTGTACCTGGTGGTTTTCTGCCGCTTGCACTTTTACTTGATTTGCTCTTCGTCACTTCTTTCTAAAGTGTGCATAGATAGTTATCTGTCTTATTGTGCAACTCATATTGTGATTTTGTGTTCAGAAAATCAAGTGCATACACCTTTTGCTTCTCGGTGTATACCTGAGCGGGCTCGGGTTTCTTCTTTTAAAAATGCCCAGCAACTTCGGCCTTTGCAATCGTTGTGGTTTCCTCGTTAGTGCGATCGTAAGGTCTGATGGGAAGATTCTTATGAGGTACTGTTGGGAGGGTCGACATTTTTCGTTTTGGGCTGCTGCTTCATTTAGTACTCATTGACGGAGCACGCTTCCGCTTATTTTCCTTAGTGGGCGGCGAAGACTGTGACCCTGAGGCAGAGATCGATATGGACTCATGATGTGGTGGTCATAGTCATCATGGGGTGGGCTTCTTGGAGGTGATGGAGATGAAGGTTACCTGCGATGAATCGAAAATGGTGTTGGCCTTGGGGCCGAGCCTGGAAACTTGATGTTGTTCTTGTCCCATAGAATGATACCACCCAATACTTCTTCGAGTGTCTCTCGATCACCTTTAGGTCCAGGGATGTCAAGCTCCATTGACTCCCACTTCGTTACGATTTGATCCACCCCGACTTTAGCATAGCCAGATGGAATCTCAAGGCCATTCCAACGTGCGTCAGGTGGAAAAGGTAAAGCACATCCGACCACCACCTTCATGGATATGTTCTTTAACTTCTAATGGAGCTCACAAGATATCTGTTCCTTGATTCCATCCATGGGTAGCCGGGACCGCCATATATCATCCATACATCGTCAGACGGGACCTCCGATTCAGCCATGCAGCTTCTCTGCTAAGATGGGTTTGCGGTAATATCGAGTGCAGGATCTTGAAGGCGCGCTACTCCTCTAAGTTTTTCAATCTATTGTTGCTGCTTCTCAACTCTTGCTAGCAGCTGGTTGAACTTTTCACCCTCCTCCTCCCATCGCTGCTTTGCTCTCGCTCGGCTTCTATAAGTACCTTGGTCCTTAGGAAACCCAGTCTCCCACGTATAACTAGGGCCAAGGCCTCGTACTCGTCCTCCGTGTTCGTCATTCCCGAGTACCAAGGTTAGCAATTCTTTCTCTCTATCGGGATGGAACTTTGTTATACCCACTTTAATCACTTTCAGCCATGTATCCCTAGGTACCCTAATCCCGTCACTGCAAACAAGGTCCCCTGTAAGTTCGTCATACTCACTCCCATGTCGAAGGGACCAATTTCTTGCCCTCAAATCCCATTCTTCATGAATTGGTTCTGGAATGATCCCTTTAGCAGACAACTCTTTCTCTTTTGCATCCCAATTTGGCATGGCAGTCATGTAGCCCCCTAGCCCCAGGCAATGGTGATATTTATTTTTTCGCAGCATTTATCTTGTTTTTCTGACTTTTCCTCTGCAATTCCTGACTCCCTATACTCCAAAAATGCATCCCAGTAATGCTGCTGCTTCGCTAGATAGCCTTCGAATTTTGGGGTTTTGTTGTCCTTCTTATACTTTAGCCATAATGCTTTCTTACAGTTCTTGAATAGTTTGGCCATCTTCTTAAGAGAAAACTGCTTGAATTTCTTCCTCAATGCAGCCATCTCGGCATCAGTCTCACATTCTAGCAGCGTGAAATGTGCCATGAGGTCATTACAAAGACCCTCTTTGTACTTTCGTCGATATACAGATCACTCTCTTCCGCCTCTTTGGGCTTATGCCACTCTCGAACGATGATCAGGTCGCGATCTCTAACAAGAACTCTGCATTGTTGTTCAAATACACTTGCAGCCTTTTGGGGTTCCAATGGTTTGCCCTGTGCTGAGACCGCCGTAATTTTATAATTCGTACGGGCATCCAACTTTTTGGCCAGGCCGCGCTTGGATTTTTTGCTCGATGTGGAGGCCTAAGAGAAGAAACATTCGTCAATATAGTATATATACAACTCGGTACATACAACTACTCCCGGATATCTAGTGATCACCGGACATCATATATATACCTCGACGGTCTTTGTTAAGCGTCTATGGGCTTCTCCATCATCGAAGTTGCTGGCTTCTTCCTCTCTTTGGTTGATCTCCTCTCCCTCACCCGGATGTGTTCAGATACCTCGAGAGAGATTCGTGTGGTTCAGCGTCGTGGATTATATCCTCTATTAGCTCTTTTTCTACTAGGTCTTGGCATATTGGATTAGTTGGATCCATAGTTTCTGCAAAATGCGAGATGCACACAATATTATTGCAAAATGCACACACTATTCGAACATAGCAAAAAATATTCTCATACAAAATATACCTATATTCCTATATATACAAATATTATAATCCAAATTCCTATACTAATAATCCAAATATTCCTATACTAATAATCCAAATTCCTATACTAATAATAATCCAAATTCCTATATACTAATAATCCAAATATTCCTATATTAATCATATACAAATTCCTATACTAATATATCTATACTAATAATTCCTATACTAATCATATACTAATAATAATCCTATACTAATATACCTATACTAATTAATATTAATCCTATACTAATAATAATCCTATACTAATCATATACAAATTCCTATACTAATATACCTATACTAATAATTCCTATACTAATAATAATAATCCTATACTAATATACCTATACTAATCATATACTAATAATCCTATACTAATAATAATCCTAATAATAATAATCCTATAATAATATACCTAGAGGAGGAGGGGGCCGACGTTAGGCGGTGGCGCAGGTGGTGACGTGCGGTGGTGGGGCGCCGCGGGAGAGTCGCAGGGAGGCGGGCGCGATGATGGCGCAGAAAAGGCGGGCAGAGGAGGCGGCGGTGGAGGTGCGTTCACCGGCGGGAAATTTCAGCAGCCTCACGGCGTGTTCGTCGATTTGGCCCTCCAAGTCCCGATGAACACACCGGGGAAGGAGGCCTCCTTTTTATACCTCCCTCTAGTCCCGGTGCGTGGCACTAGCCGGAAAGGGGCCTATAGTGCTTTGGTGCCATAAACCGGACTAGAGGGGGCGACTTTTCACACCGCTTGTTGGAACCTTTAGTCCCGGCTCGTTAGTTGGGCCCAACTAACGAGCCGGGACTAAAGGCCCAAATTGGCGCGCCCTCGGCCAAAACCAGCGCACGCTATGCTTTTTTTTCAAATTTTTAAATATATTGTTTAAACATTTAAATTATACATTTTTTGCATACTTATGAATTTGAGAAAACTTTCAACATGAAAAGTGCTTGAATTTGAATAAGTAATCCAAATATATTTTCCGTTTTATAAAATAATTATTTTAACTAGTCAAACTATTAACCATTTTGCCATTATCAATTTTAAAATGCATTAACTATTATATTTTGCATATTTTTGATTCTCACTAAACTTTCAAAATGAAAAGTGCTTGAATTTGAATAAGTAATCCAAATCCATTTTCTGTTTTATAAAATAATTATTTTAACTAGTCAAATATTAACCATTTTGCCATTATCAATTTAAAAATGCATTAACTATTATATTTTGTATATTTTTAAATCTCACTAAACTTTCAAAATGAAAAGTGCTTTAATTTGAATAAGTAATCCAAATCCATTTTCTATTTTATAAAAATAATTATTTTAACTAGTCAAATATTAACCATTTTGCCATTATCAATTTAAAAATACATTAACTATTAAATTTTGCATATTTTTGAATCTCACCAAACTTTCAAAATGAAAAGTGATTGAATTTGAATAAGTAATCCAAATACATTTTCTGTTTTATAAAAATAATTATACTAACTTGTCAAACTATTAACGGTTTTGCCAAATCACATCGTAAGCCATCCTAAGGTATTTCCTACCGCTTCCCGCCAAGTTTTCCTTCCCTTTCCCTCTGACCGGAGCTTTTAGTCCCGGTTGTAGCCACTAACCGATACTGAAGATATTTCTCGCTATTTTCCACCGCTTCCTTCCAAGTTTTCCCGCCCTTTCCCTTTGACCGAAACTTCTAGTCCTCGTTGTAGCCACTAATCGGGACTAAAGATATTTTCTGCCATGTTTTCCCGCCGTTTCCCTCTATATCTAGGCCGACAACATATGGTTATCCATACATCCACACCTTTGTTTCTCACAACAATGGACAGAGCATACTAGGCAATCCTGACCCTCAAGGAGACCGAGGCGCCAGCGCATACCCATGCCCGGCCGGCTACCGACTCACCGACCGGATGGATCTTTGGCCGAGGGGTTCCTGTCCCTCCTCTCCCTCAAGGTTCCGCACGCCAGGCGGCCATCAAGAACCACTTCTACCTCGAGCTCACGCCGGAGCAGCGGATGGATCCCCATTGGGATCCCGACAACTACGATACCTGGAATGCCTTCTTTGCTAACCGGAGGGAAAGGGAGCTTGGCAGGTACGAGGGTGACGGCCCTCCCCCTGTGAACCACAACGAAGCCGGCCGCCGCCTGTGGTGGGAGAACCATACTATCGTCGGCGTGAGGCGCTACATTGCGCAAGGAGATCATGCTTGCTTGCGGTACCCGCAGCCGCCGCAGAGCCATAAGAAGGGTGGCGGTGGTAAAGGCCGTGGTGAAGGGAATATGCCCTGAGAGGCAATAATAAAATGTTTATTATGTGTATTCCAAGTATATGATAGATGTTTATTTTGCATGCTATAATTGTATTAATACGGAAACATTAATACATATGTGTTTCATAAACAAACAGAAAGTTCCTAGTTATGCATCTCTCATAAACTAGCTCGTTGATTAACAAGATGATCAAGGTTTCCTGATCATGGACATTGGATGTTGTTAATAACGGGATCACAACATTAGTGTAATGGTGTGATGACCATTCATCTGAAGTATAGAATTACGATCAAAGTCATTGAGTTTATATTGCTATAACAACTTACGAAGTGATCCTAATCCTTAGACCATGAGATCATGTCAATCACTAACACCAGAAGAGTTTCTTGATAACATCAAACATCACACCGTAACAGGGTGATTATAAATATGGATTAAGAACTAATAAAGTGTTATGTTGAGGCTCATGGATCGAGAGTGGAATTTGTTCATCCCGATGACGGATAGATATACTCTGGGCCCTCTCGGTGATATCACATTGGTTAGCTTGCAAGCAAGTGATTTGATCACTAGAATGTTATATCACCGGAACGAGAAAAGAGTGCATGTCGGTAACGAGATCAAACTAGGTATGGAGATACCGATGATCGAATCTCGAACATGTAATATATCGTGAAACAAAGGGATTAAGATACTAGCGTAAAAGGTTCCGACGATCACAAGAAAGTCATCGTTGAATGTGTGGGAGTCAGTATGGGTCTCCAGATCCCGCTTCTGATTATTGATCCGAGAGGGGTCTTGATCATGTCCGCATTATTCACGAACTGTAGGGTGACACACTTAAGGGACACCGACATCCAATTGGAGCAAAAGTTTCATGCCGAAAGAATGAACAAGCGCAGGAATTTATTTCACTAGATACCGAAACAGGTTTTCGGGTGAAATTGCATAAAGTGTTTATGCATGTAAAATGGAATTCTAGCAAGGGGTTATTTGTGAATGTTTGTCATTAAAGTAATTGACAAAATTCTGAATAAAATAAAAAAGTTTTATTTAATGAGAGTTTGCATTAAATTTGGTGGAAATTTAATGGGAATTTGAGTGGACTTTTGAGTGGAGGGAATTTAAAGGAGATTTGTGAGTGGAGTGTCCACCCACATGAAGAGGGGAGGGCAAGGGGGCATTCCCCATGCGGTCACCCCTTGGGATTCCTCCTCCTAAAAGGAGCCCCCTCCTCACTTGTCTCTAACACCTCCTCGTGAAGGATCTCTCTACCCCTCTAGAATTTATCCCCCATGGTCTCGGACTAGCGAGATACATGTTCCCGGTGGCTATTCGGCAAGAAAGAGTTGTGCTTCCGCTGCATCGCTGGAGCGAGGAGGCGGAGGTTGCTCAGTGCCTCGAACGTGTGTGCGAGCACGGATGCGCTGCTGATTTGCGGCGCTAGGACTTCCTCTCGATCTTGAGATCGGCAAGAGATCGTCTACATCAACCACAAGTTGAACTTGTTAAGCTTTGTCGGTCTTCAAAGGTATGTTCTCTACGGATATACATCCGCCCGTTGTTTGTATCTAGTAGATAGATCTTGGTACATAGTTCACATCGTAGGAAAATTTTTGTTTTCTATGCTGCGAACCCAACACGTGGGTGTAGCAGCGTCGTCATCCGGGAGCCCTATCCCCCACGCGTTGTGAATCCGAGGCCGGAGTGGCAGGTGCCCCCATAATATGCCATGGCTGGGATGAGGATCCAGTCGCGTGCGCCTAGCAACAACGACGATGATGAAGAAGACCCAGAAGCTGCGTACTATAGGGCTAGATATGAGTATGACTAAAGGAGGCCTTTAGTCCCAATTTGTAGTCTCGGTTTTTTAATATTAATAAATGTCTTGAGTGTTAGTCCCGGTTTGTGGCTAGACCGGGACTAAAGGGGGCATTTAGTCCGGATTCCGTAGTCCCAGTTAGGAAACCAGGACTGGATAGTGTTGTTCGCAAACCATCTTGAGTGTTAGTCCAGTTTTGTGGTTGGACCGAGAGTAAAGGGGGGCCTTTAGTTCCGATTCCTACTATGACTTTCCTGAACTATGAAGATGTTGTCCTGATTTGTACTTACCATGAAGATCTGATCTCCAAACGCGCGTGGTCACATATTAGGAAGTTCCTCTATGACCAACTTTAGGGACATGCCGACGGACTTGGCTTCGGTGGAATATCCCTAAAGCTGGCCGTAGTGGTGTCCCTGCTCTCGCACACCATATTGCAGCTTGTAACTTCTCTATCCAGATCAATACGCCTGGGAGCTAACTAATTTTACATATTAGGGAGTGCATCTATGACTAGTTTGTTGGAGATGCCGAAGAACTGGGTTCCGGCGGCATCTCCCTCAAACTGGCCGTAGTGGTGTCCCTACTCTCGCACACCATCTTGCAGCTTGTAACTTCTCTAACTAGATAAATACACCTATGAGCTAACTAATTTCACATATTAGGGAATACCTCTATGAACAACTTAAGAGAGATGCCAGAGGACTAGGCTCCTGCGACATCTCACTCAAGTTGGTCGTAGTGGTGCCCCTGCTCTCGCAAACCACCTTGGAGATGCCTGGGTATAGTAAAAGCAACACGACATATTTTTAGTACAAGGATGCCTATTTATAGTACATAGTGCCGACACTCACGGCATAACATCGACACTCACCCTATTATTAGTGCTGCCACCCGGGACTCATGTTTTGTCCTGGTTGGTGTCTCCAACCGGGACTAAAAGTTCATCTTTAGTCCCGGTTAGCGACACCATGCATCCGGGACAAGGTACAAGCAACACGACATAGTGTCGACACTCACGACATAATATCGACACTCACCCCTATCATTAGTGCTACCTGCCCCAGCCTGCCGCAATCCCTTCAGTCCTGGTTGGTTTCTCCAACCGGGACTAAAGATGAATCTTTCCCGCCATGTTTTCCTTCCCTTCCCTCCGCTTGGGTCAAAATGAACAATGTTGCAGGAGGAATTTTTCCACCTTACATAAAAGGTTTGACACACAATATGATATTACATAAAAGTTTTAATACATTACATAGATCACCAACATCCCTATCTAGTGTTGTGGTTTTCTTCTGCGCCATAGCCATGGAGAATCTTCATCATTTAACAGGAGGCTTGGGTTAGTTTTCACTTTGAAGGGCGGGATTTCATGAAACTTATTATAATCTTCTGACATGTTTGTCTTGTCATCCACTCCCACGATGTTTCCTTTTCCTGAAAGAACTATGTGGCTCTTTGGCTCATCGGACGATGTATTCTTTTGCTCATTTCTTTTTCTCGGTTTGGTAGACATGTCCTTCACATAGAAAACCTGAGCCACATTGTTGGCTAGGACGAATGGTTCGTCCATGTACGCAAGATTTATCATATCCACTATTGTCATGCCATACTTTTCGTCTACATGTATCCCGCCTCCTATCATCTTGACCCATTTGTACCGAAACAAAGGGACCTTAAAAGTAGGTCCATACTCAAGTTCCCATATCTCCTCTATGTACCCATAATATGTGTCTTTCTGCCCATTGTCATCTGTTGCATCAAAGAGGACACCACTGTTTTGGTTTGTGCTCTTTTTATCTTGGGCGATCGTGTAAAATGTATTACCATTTATCTCGTACCCTTGGAAAGTACATATAGTCGAAGATGGTAACCTGGACAACAAGTACAACTAATCTCCAACAATGGTGTTATTCATGAGATGTGTCTGCAACCAACTGCCAAAAGTAGCCTCGTGTTCCACTTTAATCCAGGACTCAGGATTCCCCGGGTTTTCGGAGCATAGAATAATCTTGTGTTTCTCGATACACGGAGCCACCAAGGTGTAATTGTGTAGAACTATGTAGTGTGCTTTACTGAATGAATCCCCGTCCCTACATACCATTGCTTTCCTTCCTAGTGTGCCTTTTCCAGTCAGCCTCCCCTCATACCGAGATTCAGGAACACCAATCGGCTTAAGGTCAGGAAGAAAGTCAACACAAAACTCAATGACCTCCTCTGTTCCATTTCCCTTAGAGATGCTTCCTTCTAGCCTAGCACGGTTATGAACATATTTATTTAAGACTCCCATGAACCTCTCGAAGGGGAACATATTGTGTAGAAACACATGACCGAGAATTCTAATCTCTTCGATTAGGTGAACTAGGAGGTGCATCATAATATAGAAGAAGGATGGAGGGTACAACAACTCGAAGCTGACCAAACATTAGAACACATCAATCTATAACCCTGATAGACTTTCTAGATCGATTACCTTCTGAGAAATTGCATTGAGGAATGCACATATCTTTACAATGGCCAGTCAAACATTTTCCGGTAGAATTACCCTCAATGCAACCGGAAGCAATTGCATCATAAGCACGTGGCAGTCATGAGACTTTAGGTTTTGGAATTTTTTCTCTTTCATATTTACTATTCCCTTTATATTATAAGAAAATCCATACGGGACCTTTATACTAAAAAGGACTTAAAAAAGATTTCCTTCTCTTCCTTGGTAAGAGCGTAGCTGGCAAACCCTTGAAACTGCCCTGGATGTTTGCCGTCTCGTCCTTTATGACGTTTCTAGTCCTCCCATGCTTCCGGGGTATCTTTTGACTTCCCATACAAGCCTAGGAAGCCTAGAATATGCACGCAAAGATTCTTCGTTAGGTGCATCACGTCGATTGCAGAGCGGACCTCATGGACTTCTCAATAGGGCAACTCCCAAAATATAGATTTCTTCTTCCACATGGGTGCGTGTCCGTCGGCGTCTTTTGGAACAGGTTGTCCTTCAGGACCCTTTCCAAATATTACATTGAAATTCTTGACCATACCAAATACATCAGAACCAGTACGGGGGACAATCTTCATACGAGTGTCTGCCTTGCCATCGAAATGCTTGCATTTTTTCCTTAAGTGATGTCTGGACGGAAGAAAATGACGATTGTACAGGTACACATTCTTCCTATATTTATCCAGATATATACTTTCACTCTCATCTAAACAGTGTGTGCATGCATTATATCCTTGTTCGTCTGTCCTAAGATGTTACTAAGAGCAGGCCAATCATTGATGGTTACGAAAATCAACGCTCGTAGGTCGAATGTATCCTGTTTGTGCTCATCCCACACACGTAAACCTGGTTTGGCCCACAACTCTAAAATTTCATCAACTAATGGCTGTAGGTACACATCAATGTCGTTGCCGAGGTTGCTTTGGGCCTTGGATGAGCACTAGCATCATAATGAACTTCCGCTTCATGCACAACAAAGGAGAAAGGTTATAGATACATAGACTCACGGGCCAGGTGATGTGACTGCAGCTTTGCTTCCCAAAAGGATTCATGCCATCTGTACTTAGATCAAACTATAAGTTCCTTGGGTCACCAGCAAAGTCTGGGAAGTCGCTCTCGATTTTTCTCCACTGCCGACCATCACCGGGGTGCATCAACGTCCCGTCTTTCTTACGGTCTTCCATGTGCCATCGCAACAACTTGGCATGCTCTTTGTTTTTGAACAAACGTTTCGACCGTGGTATTATAGGAGCATACCACACCACCTTGGCAGGAACCCTTTTCCTGGGTGGTTCGCCATCAACATCATCAGGGTCATCTTTTCTGATCTTATACTGCAATGTAGTGCATACCAGGCATTTATCTATATTCTCATACTGCCCACTTCGGTAGAGGATGCAGTCATTAGGGCACGCATGTATCTTATGCACATCTAATCCTAGAGGGCAGATGAGCTTCTTTGCTTCATACGAACTGGTGGGCAATTCATTATTTCTTGGAAGAAACTTCTTCATTAGTACTAGCAACTTTTCGAATCCCGAGTTAGTCACACCGATATCTGCCTTCCACTTCAACAATTCCAGTGTGCTATCCAGCTTCTTCTGGCCATCTTCACAAGTTGGGTACAACAATTTGTTGTGGTCCTGTAACATCTGCTCGAACTGAAACTTCTCCTTTTCTGTGTTGCAGTCTCGCTTTGCATCAGAAATGACCCGACCAAGATCATCAGCGGACTCATTTGGTTTCCGTTCTTCACCTCCTTTTCTTCATTGTCTTCCATTGCAGTATCAGCGTATTTAGGGAACATAGATCGGTAGTTGTCATCATCGTTCTCTTCTTTATCGCCGTCTTCCATCACAACCCTTCTTTCTCCGTACTTGGTCCAGACATTATAGCCGGACATAAAACCAGACCGAAGCAGGTGGCTCTGAATGATTCTTGCAGAAGTGTGAGCCTTCTCATTCCTACATTCAACACATGGACAACACATAAAACCATCCCGCCGCTTGTTCGCCTCGGCCACAAGGCGAAAAGAATACACACTTTCTCTGAAAGCGACAGAGCGTCGGTCACCGTATATCCATGGATGGCTCATCTGTATCATACTATCAAATGCAATCACGATGCTACAATTAGTACCGCACGGTTGATGATGGCTTAGTTGATGTAGAACCTATTGGCAACCCCAAGAGCAAGGTATGATGAGCACAGCATAAAGTTTTCCCTCAGTTATAGAACCAAGGTTATCGAACCAGTAGGAGAAAGAAACCACTTCTGAAGGTGTTGTTAGCAACATGGAACCTGCACACAATGACACCAAAGTACTCTGCCCAACTTATCAATGAGGTTGTCAAGCTCACTGGTTTTGCTGAAAACAAAGGATTAAACGTATATTGTGGAAGAAAATAATTGCTTGTGGTAATTGCAGAAAGTAAACAGTAGATAGAATATCAATGAAAAGGAATGGACCAGGGTCCATAGTTCACTAGATGTGTTTTCTCCATAAGATAAATAACATGCTGGGTGAATAAATTATAGTGGGGCAATTGACAAATAGAGAATGCATAACAATGCATGTACATGACATGATGATCACTATGAGATTTATTTGGGCATTACAACATGATACAAAGACTGTAATCCAACTGCATCTATGACTAATAATTCACCCCGGGATATCATCCGAACAACCCTCAGGTATTAAGTTGCAAGCAACAGATAATTGCATTAAGCAAAGTGTGTAATGTAAACAATACAATTGCCCTTGGACAAAGGATTGTTGTTTTCTCCCTAGTAGCAACAGCACATCTATAATCTTAGAAGTTTCTGTCACTCTCCCAGATTACTAGAGGCATGAACCTACTATCGAGCATAAATACTCACTCTTGGAGTCACAAGCAAATACTTGGCCAAAGTAACTACTAGCAACGGAGAGCATGCAAGATCACAAATAACATATACATGATAGAACAATAATCACTATGACATAATACTCAATATCCATTGGATCCCCGCAAACACAACATGTAGCATTACAGTAAGATGATCTTGATCATGATATGCAGCTCACAAGATCTAAACATGGTGGCACAAATAGGAGAAACAACCATCTAGCTACTGCTATGGACCCATAGTCCAAGGATGAACTACTCGCACATCACTCTGGAGGCAGGCATGGCAATGAAGAAGGCCTCCGGGATGATCTCCCCTCTCTGGTAGGGTGCCGGGAAGATCTTTAGATCCCTCCCGATCTAGGGATGATGGTGGCGGCGCCTACGTACTTTTTCGTGGAATTCTGATCGGGTACTTATGGTTTTTGCCTCGGGGGGATTATATAGGTGAAGGGGCAAGGTCGGTGGAGGCTCGAGGGGCCCACAACATGGCCAGGCGCGACCCCCTGGTGTGGCTGCCTCGCGGCGCCTCTTCGTCTCTCCTTCGGACTCTGTGTCGTGTCAGAAAAAATAGAAACTTTGGCTTTTGTTTCATCCAATTCTGAGAATATTTCTTTAATAGTTTTTCCGAAACCAAAAATAGCGGAAAACACGAAACTGGCGCTATGGCACTTGATAATAGGTTAGTTCCAGAAAATGCATAAAAATGCCACAAATTGTAGACAAAACATAAGATAGTTGGTGGAAAGAAAGAATGGAGCATAAAAAATTATAGATACGTTTGCAACGTATTAGTGGTCTAAACGAAATAGTTTTTAACCTTTTAGCACACTTGGAAACAAAGATGAGAAAACTTAAGTGTGGCTCGGGCACCTCATATTATGTTTGTCTTGTGTGACCTAAAGTCGCATCGCTCTAACGAACATTTCACCAAATACCTCTAGTGCATATGAAGAAGAAAAAAAGTAGCACAAACCCTCCTCCCACCAGAAAAAAACAGTTGTGAGGGGAGGGGCTATGCCATATATATAGGGTCATATCACTAGTCCCGGTTTTAGATACAAACCAGGACTAAAGGGGATGCCCGCAGCCCGCGGTAGGCCCTAGACCCTTTAGTCCCGGTTTGTATCTCAAACCGGGACTAATGGTGTCTAATGGGCCGGGACAAGTGATTTGGGGTGGCTCGGACCGTCCGATGCCGGCCATTAGTCCCGGCCCCAGCCACAACCAGGACTAATGGCCCGGATGAAAGAGTCGTTTTCTACTAGTGTGTATCAAAAAAGGTACTGGAATTTAGGGAGCACGCTGACGCGACGATGACATGGACGAAGAGAGATGAATGGAAGGGCACCACATCAGTCACCGGAGTTGGGTGGTGAGCGGAGACCAAGGGTCGATGGCTACATGTCTCCAATGAGCGCCGCTAGAAGAGAGAATGGAGAACCAGTTGGGTGCAGGTGACGGTGCTTTAGTGTGAGGATTTATTTTCCGGTGCAACACACTGACACGATTATTATTTAGATAAAGTTGAGACAATTAACTTAAGACTGGAAGTACACATGAGGACTACTATGTGTGGATCATAGTCGGAGAGGTGGTCTCGAGAAAGACAACTAAGATATATTCAGTACATTTATTTTGAATGAAAAGACAACTATTAGTGCTAAAATTAACCCGTAGCAAGTACGGGCAATTTTGCTAGTTAATAGTAAAGATTGTATCGCCCGGGAACAATCGTCCCGTACACATCGTCTTGTTTTGTCCGAACTAGTTCCTTGCATACAGAGATAACCATGTAACAACCAAAAATCCTATTTGGATGCTACGATGGAAACATGATTAAAGAAAAACTTGTTATCCAGAAAACCAGGAAATTGTATGTTGGCAGAAACGACTATTAAGCTGGTTGTAGCGGGGAGTAACTTAGACTAATGTTATTGCACATAACAGTAATATAAGTTACCATCTTTATACTCCCTCCATCCCAAATTACTCTGTATTCTGGTTTTAGTTAAAGTTAAACTTTATAAACTTTGACTGCGTATATAAAAAAATATTAACATCTAAAATATGTAATAAATATATCTGAACTCTCTATAAAACATAATATTATATACAATTGATATTATAAATGTTAGTATTTTGTTAAATATGTTTAGTCAAACTTTAAAAGCTAGTTTGACTTTGATCAAACCCAGAATGCAGAGTAATTTGGAATAGAGGGGTTAGTGCATATTAACCAATAAATAGTATCTTAGGTGACTACTTTAATTCGCTTATAGACTCATTTTTAATTTGTCTAAAAAAGTGTGATGTTATGGTAATATAGTTACTTACTACCACTGTTATCTCTTTCTTCATTTAATAGCATGCTATGCTATCAAAATGCTTACTTGGCAATGCATGCAGTTGGATGTTACTACTTAGGCTGGTCATAGTAGGAGTATCATAATACTAGTATCATGCATATGATATTAGTATATGATACTATGTCTCTAGTGCATTGTATCATATAGTAGTATCATAGTACTGATATATTTATTGATTTGTAGAATCTCTATATAAAATGTGTGTACAAGATTTATTTGCCATTATGATTTCTACTTTTACGTGTTATGATACACTAACCATCTCTCTCTTCATTAATTGTGATGTCACATCAGATTTTTACAAAATTGGCATGCATGATACATCTTATGATACTAGCACTAGGACCAGCCTTATGCTACTCTTATTATGACTAGTCTTAGTCCTTTTTTGTGAAATCGTGATTAGTCAAACCTCGATTGCCAATCCGTCCTTGGCAAACTCCATGCACACCAATTGGTGACGGACAGGGGCTTCCGCCGCTGGCAAAGAACGAGGCCGAGCTCTTACTTGGAAGCCGAGCTGAAAAGTCTCTTACTTGGAGGCCGACTCTACCTGTTTGTGCTCATGAATACGATGGTGAGATCGACTAGGCTGGACCTCGACCAGAACAGGAGATGGTGCTCGAAGCACAACAAACAACTTGTGCTCGAACTTGTTGAGCATGCTCATGTCCGATCCCCAATTGATGAGCTCGAGCTCATATTACAACTAAGGGATGGGGTGAGCGGTAAATTTAGGCTTCCAAATTGTAGATTCTCTTGATTTGATACAAAATGTTTTATCCAATTTGAAATTTTAGGAGATTTATCCTAATTGGATCTCTCTTACTTGGAGGCCGAGCTAAAAAGTCTTTTATCCAACAACATGAACATTGAACAATTGTGTGGCAAAGAACGAGTATTATATCGAATGAAACATAATACAACATCACAAATCATGTGAATCATTAACATAGGGGCACGATAATGTGTGCAACATATCCCACATGGATCGCAAAATCCAACCTTCAAGATACACCAAGATCATGAATACATGCATGCATACGTTATGTTCTTTTCATGGATACACGAATGAGAAGGTACTTTCCCTTTTCCTTCTCAAGATGTTTTGCAACATGATATGAATATTTATCAAATAGCCTGCCTAACAAGGATTCACCGAAATGGTTTGCAAGTAGGGGTCCGAACACCGCCCTCAGGCTCTTTGACACGTTCATTCCGCTCTGAATGCAATTCTCAACATCATTCTCTTGCGAGTCATCATGAGGATCCCAGTTGCTCTCGAATGTTTTGATCTGCTTGATGTCGAACGCCTTACTTTGTGCCACACTGCCACTACCGCCCTCACTTCATTGGTGGATGGCGTGTACATGGGAAGATTAAAGGAGTCAAGCTTTTCTTTCTCAACCAGACCCTGTTATATGGTTTCATTAGCGAAATAAAAAAGTCAGATATTTCTGAGCACCTTTTCAATTTCGAGAGCTAATATTATTTACAAAATAAAGCCGTGCAATAAATGTTTTAAAAGTTATTAAGGCTTACACACTTCTTCTACGAGAGATTGGAGAGATCGTGCAAGCAGTCCCCATGGATGGTTCAGGTATCCATCGTTCTATACGTCCTCATATTTCCTCCCGAGAAAGGTGAGCACCATTTGTCCACCAAGAACTAGTTCTTCGTACCGCAACTTGAGGAACAATAGCATGTCCTCCTGAAATTGCTGCCGATATAGTTCCACAACATCTCCTGGCGTGTTCTCAGCAATGTAAATGTTTCCCTTGTTTAGGTACTCTTTTCCCCCAGCTTCTAGTCCAGCAGGAACCTGAATTCATAATATCGATATTTAATTTAAGGACCAAGACGTACTCACAAAAATCATAATCAATTTTTGTAGTACCTGAGAGCGCCAATGGAGGCAATATGACGAGTGAAAGAGGTGGCAGCTCTGGCGAGGGAAAAGCCTGGTGTAGTAGGAGCCCGGCACCCCGGCGATATAGAGAGGAGGCACCGCCAGCGCATTTTCTTTGTGCTCTGCTGCTGTCGACTCCCCGAACCGTTCCAGTGAACGGAAGACGTAAATTGAAGTCGTTGCCCGGTAGATCATTTAGAAAGAACTGGAGCTCCACTGGGTCGCGGCGTGATTCTGGTTTGTCGCTGCCACGGCCTACCACTTCGATCACTTTGGAGACGAAGCTGAGCGTGTTCGGACCGAAAGAACACCCTAAATCAACAACGGTCATTGCTGGATGGAGGAGATCTGCGTGCACTTCTCTCACGGCCTTCTCAAGCGCCGCCCCAGTCTCAAGCAGAGCTTTTCGCTGGCAGAGAACGAACATATATACTTTCTTCGTCAAGAAAAAGTGATTTGGTTTTGTCTAGATTTGTATGAATCTATACGTATTTTAGCGTCACATATTTTTGAACAAAGAGAGTATAAAATATTGCTTTACGAACCATGATGCTTCGAGTTATTGACGTAGCTAGTCTCTCCTTCCCCTTCTGCCATGTGGAAGTCACGCCCCATGTTCATGGCTACGATCGAATGCCTCTTTTGCTATCTAATTTCTGGTGTGTTAGGAAGAACATCTCAGTGTGGCACTCGCCCTTTTAAAGAGCTATTTATAGCGAGAAGAAGATTGCCCAGAAAAGTAGTAGTGTGGTAAAACCAAGCAGCAACGCGCGCTGCTTGCTCCACATACTCGTAAGGAGAAGTCTAGCAAGAACACGTGCTAGTATTGTGATCCATATATAATCGCTGCCGGGCTAACTCGTAAGCCAGCGACTAGATAATCGTGATGCCGACTAGAATCTGGGGAACTAATTTTAGAATAGTATTATTATTAGCAATTATGTACATATATGGAAACAAAAGTTAGTCGTCCAACATTGCATTTTAGGACCATGTCAAAGTTCAAAACATCAACTTCTCATGAATTGGATTGAACGCGACTCAGAAGGATGACTACCACAAAAGCATGCATTGTAGGATATTTTTGGCAACTAAGCTACTGACCCTATACCTGCCATCATTACAACAACCTAAACTAAAAGTAGGATACTTTTTGGCAACCAAGGATAGAAAAAATTGTAAACCAAATACTCGTTACATGGAGTAAATCTTACCATGGTTGGGCATCCTATATTTGGCTACTAAGCTAGCGTGCATTGAATTACTGACCCTCTACCTGTCAAGTAGGATATTTTTGGCAACTAAGGATAGAAAAAATTAATCAAATCACTTACCGAACCGATACGCGATGGGGTGAGCACAGGAAGGGAAAGGGCTGCGATCTAGAACCCTTCTAGGGTTTCGTCCTTCTCGCCGGCGACGTCACCGGTCCACTCCGTTTTCACTGGCCTTGGTGCTTTGGAGCTATGGAGGACTGCGGCCTCTCGCCGGCAGGAAGGATCATGTTTTTGTTTAGACTGTTTTCAGTGTCTTTTTCAGGATGATGAGACGACGGCTATGTCCTGCAGTCAGAATAAGGTCATTCCCACTCTATCCTTGCTCCGGTGGTGCGTCTAGCACCGATGGAGGGCGCGTGGAGTCGTTTGTCCGGCGAATCTCTTGGGATCCGATCGATTTTTCGTTTTCATTGATGTGGTTTGAGGTCACTCTCTTTCGATCTATGGTTGTTATCTTCGACGATGGTTGTTGCTCTGGTGCGCTGGTCCTTTGTGACCTTAGCATAAAGACTTCTCGTTCATCTACTACAACAAGTGATGGGGTTCATTGCATAGAAAACAAAAAATTCCTATGGTTGCAACTGCCAAGATCGGATCTAGGCGACACTTGTAATGGGTTCAGAAGGACTTACCCTTGAAGACCGTAAGCAGGATAACATTCCCGCAAAAAAACGTGGTTGTAGTAGATGTACACGTCCGTCCTCAAGGACGTGCATACGATCAACGCCACAAAGGGCATCGCCTCCATAATCGGTCACACATACAGTGTGCCGACGACTTTCGTCCCTTGCTCCATGTTGGGCAGCGGAAGTAGTGGATCCTTGTGAACTCCAGCAGCACTACGACATGGTAGTGGTGGTGGTAGAGAAGATCTTGAGCAGGGCTTTGCCTAAGCATCATTCTCGTGGCGATGGACAAGCTAGAAAGAGGAGGAAGATGCCAACCAAAGGACATATAAGAGGAGATGGGAATGGTGCGTAGAGAGGGGGTCTCCACCTCCTCCTTTTATAGGAGGGGGGGGGGCTGCCCCAAGAGGTATTGCACCATCGCCCCCACATATCCCCTCTTGATGGTGGTGGAGTCTCCACTCACACAAATCAAAGGGTCACCATAATTTCATTTAATTCCACTCAAAACTAAAGGTCTTTCCGTTAAAGCACTTTAAGTCACTTGGTTTAATGCTACTTAATTTAATGAACACTTAATTTAATGAGTACTTAATTTAATGAACACTTCATTTAATGAACACTTTAACAATTTAATCCCTTGCAATATTTTGATACACCGAAACTATTCCGGCAGATTCATCAGAACAATTCCTGCGTTGTCCAGTATTTTCTCCTGCATTTCCTATCCACTCAAATGCTTCGACTAACCTTAAGTGTGTCTCCCTATGGGTGAAGAACTATGTGGATGTGATCGAGACTCTCTCCAATCAATAATCATTAGAGGGACCTAGGGATCCATAAGACTACCACTAGCTCAACGATAATCCAGTGATCGTCTGAACTTTTTTCGCAGTAACCAATTTCTTTTGTCTCGTGATATTTTACTTGTCCGAGATCCGATCATTTTGTATCATCGATACCTAGTTCTATCTTGTTACCGACAAGTACTCTTTTCTCGTTTTCGTTATATAACATTCTAGTGATCTTATCACTGTCTTGCATGCTATGCTAATGTGATATCACCGAGAGAGCCTCAACTAACACTTTCTAAGTACCCTACGACACCTTTATAATCACCCTATTATGATGTGACATTTGATAGAATCAAAGTACTTTTTTAGTGGTAGTGATTGACGTGATAACATGGTCTAAGGAGTTGATTTACTTTGAATGAGATAGCAATATAAACTTGAGGACATGATCGTATAGTACATTGGGAGAATTTTCATCACATTATTTCACCAATGTTTTGACCTCGTTATTAACAATATCCAATGTCATAATCAAGAAACTTTGATCATCTGTTAATCAACAAGATAGTGTAATGAGAGACATTACTAGGAACATTTTATTTGTTTATTAAACACACATGTATTGACGTTTCTGGTTAACATAATTATAGCATGAGAAATAAACATTTATCATAAATATGTAATAAGATAATAACCACTGTATTATTGCCTCTTGGACATATTCCTTTCAACAAACTCTACTGCGAAAGCTTTGTCTAACTCCGGTGATGAAGGGGCGAGGATGGTGACGCGCCTTCGACTCGTGCTAGTGTTTGTAGTCTTCGCTTGGTGGTCCATTGATCTATTTGTATTTTTTATTACTTTTAGATTGTTTGTACTACTATTTATGAGTGTTAATAGATTGGTAGAATTTCGCAAAAAAAAAGATAGAAAAAATTGTAAACCAAATACTCGTTACATGGAGTAAATCTTACCATCGTTGGGCATCCTATTTTGAAGCTCTTTGATGAGCAGGTACGGTTAACACACGTTGGTCTGAAGCCTAGCGATGGAGGAAACTGCTCATAGGACCATACAAGTGGCATGTCCAGAACGTGGAGACGCTACTGGTATGTGGGACACATGTGTCTACACAGACCGAATATATTAGTGGTGTGCCATTTTCTAAAAACGCCACTAATATTTCCATAACAGTAGGATATTTTTCAATAACCTAGAAGCAGGATATCACTGGTAAAAACGGGATTTTCGTTCGGGCCATTAGTTCCGGCTGTGGCGGAGACCAGGAGAAATGGCCCGGACCCAGCGGCCCTAAGCGGCGCACACCACTAGTCCCGGGCCTACTGGGAACCAAGTAGAGAAAAAAATGTAAGGAGACAATTCTGACTAAGACATTAACTAAATCATCATCATAGAGGAAACTTATGAATAACCACCGTTAAGAAGATGTTGCTCATTTCAAGGATTATAGTGAATACAATGACATAACACAAGTATATAAGAATTATGAAACAGAAATATTACTTAAAAACACAAACTAACTTTTTATAGCGAATCAAACTATTGTTATCCTCCAATTAAATTCTCGAGACTAGTTTGAATATTTAATTTGTATCTCAAGATTTATAAATACAAAAAGGTAAGGTGTTATCAAAGGTCAATATGTGCAGAAATGAGGGAGTCGGACAAAAATATTATGAAACTATTTTTTGAAGTAATATAAAGGAATGCATCTGTGAGGAATTGAATCTGGTGGCTGGGTTCACTTCTCCATGAAGTAGAGATGCAAGTTTGGAACCTTTAGGGTACCCTCTATTTTAGTCTAGTTCAAATAAATGAAATAGTTTTTTTAAAAAGCGATGATTTATGAAAATCTAGTTTATTTTATTGTACTAAGTAGGGTAGAGGGTGCCCTTGGGATACCCATTTGCATCCTTAACATGAAGGTTGATTAGGCACCAATTATTAATAGGTGATTGTATATTTTAATAATATTAGTTGATATGTCATAATAGATGTACAAGGAGTAGCTTATGTTATGTCTAGATTATATAAATTCAAACATTGTGTAGATAAAATCTCTATGTAGCCTGCTTGGTGAAGGAAAAACTTCAAATGAATCCCATACTCCATGTAGCCTGCGTTTTGGAAGAAAAAAACGAGAATTTTACATTTCACTTAAAAAAATCAGAAGAATCATACATGTGCATATGGATGTCACACGTACGCATAAATTTTCATCCATATATGTTTTCATTTGTGACTTGCACAAAAAAAAAGACAATTGTGAAGACCAAAAATGAATTAACGCCTACTTATAGCCCTAAATTTTTCATTTTCGTGTAGTCTAAAATGTAATGTACTTTTCAATAAGATTTTGAACATTCATAGAAATCATTTTATATATTAAAAAAGATTTTTTAACTTTTGAATATGAATTTTGACTTTCCAAAACGAATGGATATATGTAGCTAAGAAAACATGCGTCCACACTCCTTGAAGAAGTGGCTATATTTCCCTCTAGATCTAGTGACTATGGTCAGGTCATAATTGTAACAATTATAATTTAAGACCGTGTTTTGTCTGACAAGTGCACTCAAAATATCTATGATTGATGCTTTTAATTTTTTGTTGGGCGTCCACGCTTACTATATTTTTGAGTTATTTCTACTATAACATTTCTTCTCTCTCCAAACAGTCTTTTGCCCCACTTTATAAATAAATCACACAGCCAAATCGATGCAAAATGATGAAGAAACCCTCTTCCAAAGCAGATAAAAAACACAGGATTACTCACACCCCAAAGAAGCACCCAAAACTACTAGCTAAAGGTGTCATCACACCTCCATGTGAAACCACCGGACACCATCGCACCACACCCACCAAGTTGTCGCTAGAAAGGCCGCCTACCCTACCGCTCTATCCCATGGAGCGTCGATCCTGCCAGCGAGCAACGAGGCCATAGAGTGGTGAGAAACAAGTCACGTGTATAAGATATGAGGTCGTTTAGATCATCCATGGCAGTGCTTGAAGAGCCTCGAGACAGGATCCAAACTTGCTTGCAAATGACAAAGGAACATGACCATGAGAAACCAGAGCTCCACAACGACGGCCCCAAGAGGGTGATGACCCAATACAACATCATCAGCGAGACCGACACGGCCATGGGTTTTCACCTGGAGCCCACACACAAGGAGGGTAACCACACTAGCACCTCCCAAAAGGGTTGCAACACTCGCATGCATTGCCATCGCTGGTGTTGAAGCACTGAGCTGTCGCTAGAAAAACCTTCACACCACATCCTAATACCTCAAACCGCCCGCTGTCACCAAGCCAGGACTCCAAACACCATCTAGGAGTCGCATTTTCCGCAACGTCGCGAGCACCAGGATCCCTCGCCGCCTACTCATCGTTGACCACACACCCAAAGAGGTGCATCACCATTGCTACATCGCTCGCCGGACGGCCAACCACAAGATCCACCACCTGGAGTTGCTGTCCCGACATCCACGCCTCTCCACGACCTCGCATTCCACCCTTTTGTAATGAACTTTGGTCGAAATACCTTCGTTCAATTACCCTCCCTTCAAACACACTAGAGCCGTCATCTCGTAGCACATGATGGAGATGTTACAGGCACCCACCCGCTGATTCCTCATTGGGAATACAACCTGACATTGCCATCCAAGGATGAGCAGAAGGAAGAAAGTACTTCCAACTCATTTTCCTCATAAAAAGATTTGTGGTTAGCGATATGTCTATACGACACTTAGAATCATAGACAATATTGGTGATTAATCCTAGATGTGCTTTCCCATTTGCAATGCAACCTCAACCATAATCAATCCGCTCAACCATGGTGCCACTACGCACCAGATTATAATCAATTCATTCATAAAATAATACTTTTCTTCTGAATGAAGGTTGTAATGTAATACATTTGGAAAAGATGTTTTTATAAATTAATCAAAAGGCATGAGCAAGGTGAACTTGTCTGGATACTATGAGATAATGTTTTTCAATGATTCTACTTGATCCTGGTCCTTGGGTTCTAAAGATGGCATCATTGTCTAATAAGGTCAATGTTCAAAGAAGCAATTGCATGCTAGTATTTATAGATATGCTATGCATTCGTGTTGGTCGTATAATAAACTTCCCTTATTTGTGTTCTATTATTATTTTATAAGACTAATTATGTAAGTTGCCATTATTGGATATCTTTCCAATTCATCAAATAATAGTGTTTTAATTATTTAGATAACTTCAGCTTAAAGATTTCTTAAAATTAAAGAATATTTTATTAATTATTATTATTTTTTATGAATTTTATTGTATTTATATTATATTTAGAATTATCTAACTCTTTTCCTTTGGTATTTAAACATCTATGAATCTTTTATTATCCAAACTATTAATTTAAAATCTCATAGGAATAAGAATGTGGACTTGTTTTTATTTTCCATACTTAAAAATGATTTTTATTTACTTTTAAGTATTTTTATTTAGAATTTAATTGAGTGTATCAATTTTATTTCAATAAAGAATTATAAAATGACAGAAATACCCCTCCTAAGCCCACGGGTCACTACATCTAGTTAGGTTGGGCCAAACCGGTTCGGTCGGTCTAGACTGGTCCACTTGCTTTCTCTCTATCTTTCTTCCCCAACCCACATACACTCTCATGATTCCCATTCGCAAGTGGCGTAACCTAGCCATTACGGTCGGCTACGGTCTCTTCAGTCACCACGGTTGCTCGCAATCAAACCCCCACGTGATGCTCTACCATCCTATCCAGATCTCACTCAATTTGTTCTTCTCTTTTGTGGCTACACCAAACCCTAATCCACAAGAAGGGTTTCAGATAATGGTCATGATGCCGCTCTCTAGTTGTAACACCTCAATTTTTTAGTTAAATAAATATTTAGGGTTGATTGTGCATTGAATAAGCATCATCTACTTTGCTAAGAATAAATTCAAGCAGGATCAAAATACAAAACCCTAAAACCCTAATTTTTTCCCTCGCTTGAAAACCTTTACAAACCTTCTGGTATATTTGAAATAATTCAAAACAGTTTTGAAATGGATATACTATGTAAAAAGGATTATAGAAAAAGAAAAGGTTTTGTTTAAAAAAATGGAGCCAGCTAACCGAACCAGGCCCAGCCTAGCTTGCCTCTCTCCCTCTCCCTTCCTTTCCTACCGCCCACGCACAGATCCCGCGTCCCACCTTTGGCCCAAGCACGGCCCAGGACCACGTGCCTCTTTGTCGCCTTTGTTCGTCGTCTTCCTCGTCGAGAGGAAGCAGCTTGGTGTCGCCGCCTCTTCTGCTCGCCGCCGACACCATGCATGCAGCCGCTGCGATGTGCCCGCCACCCTCGGATGAGGATAAGACCCATGCCGAGCCCCTTCCCCTTCCTTATCATCTATTTCCCTCTCGGATGACCCCTCTCTCTTGTTCCCCGCGAGCCTGAACCCTAGTCGGCCAGATGTCGCTCATCGCCGTCTCTCTCAGCCACCCCAAGCCACGATGAGCAGCCCAGGAGCTCCGCCCTGGTCCCCTGCTTCGAAACACCGACAAAATCGAACTCGGGCGCCCGCAATCGGCCGCCTCGACGAGTTCCACCACCTCCATAGCTTCCTCTCCGGTCCGCCCCATGCCTCGTCGTCGACCCCTTCAGATCCAGGGTGAGCACGCGATCCTCCTGGACCCCTCCTCCCTCCCGCTCTTGCTCTCTACCGCGTCTGTGCCGAAGCTCGCCGCCTGTCGCCATCGGGCACCATAGCAGTGATGTCTACGCACTTCTATTCTTGTAGACAGTTGTTGGGCCTCCAAGTGCAGAGGTTTGTAGAATAGCAACAAGTTTACCTTAAGTGGATCACCCAAGGTTTATCGAACTCAGGGAGGAAGTGGTCAAAGGTATTCCCTCTCAAGCAACCCTGCAATCAAGATACAAGAAGTCTCTTGTGTGCACAACACACCCAATACACTTGTCAGGTGTATAGGTGCACTAGTTCGGCAAAGAGATAGTGAAATACAAGTGGTAACGGTGCCAGAAAAGAGCTTCTGACTTGTTGTTGATGTGGGGTAATGGTGCCAGAAAAGACTTTGATGGAGCTTGACGGTGAGGTAAAGACTAAAGCAAGCAAACATGCAACAGATCTAGTAGCAAACGGTGTTTCAATGCTTAGAAACAAGGCCTAGGGATCATACTTTCACTAGTGAACACCCTCTCATATAAATATCCTCTCTTCATGATACTACTCTTAACTACTCTCCGGTTGGACACTCTACTCCATGGTAGGGCTATAACAGCACACCTCAAAGTCCGCCTTCCCCAATCTAGATAACCCCACACTGTCACCTTGAGCACTAGATGGTTCCAACAAACATCACAATTTTATAGAGACATCCAACTCCAAATATAACTCATAATAAATATTCAATCTAGCCAAAGTGCCACACACGGTATGCCCGCTGTCACTTTCACACACGTGGGGAAAATCATAGATCTATTAAAACACAAAGAGTATTTATGTAGAATCAAGCCTAAGTGCCACCATGGCTGCACGTTGTCACTTTCACACACATGGGGAGAGCAGAGATCTATTGAAGCACTTGAGTATCAAGGCAGATCTACTTGATTACAAATCTCATGACCACAAGATCATGCATAGAGAGAGAGATGAACACATAGCTACCGGTAGAGCCCTTAGCCCTGAGGAAGAACTACTCCCTTGTCATCATGGGAATCAGCAATGGTGATGAAGATGGCTATGGAGATCGATGGAGATGGCTCCGGGGGCACTTCCCCGTCCCGGCAGGGTGCCGGAACAGAGACTTTCTGTCCCCCGAATCTCCCCTTCGGTGGCGGCGGCGCTACAGAGGTTTTTCTGGAAGTATGATTGACGATCTAGGGTTTTCTCATGGGGGGCTTCTTATAGGCGAAGGAGGCGGCCAGAGGGCCCACACCCTCCCCAGGCATGGGCCAGGCTTGGCCGCGCTGTTGGGGGTGTACCCCCGGGTACCCTAGAGTTGATGAATTAAGTAAACCCTAAGGGATTTATGGTGGTCTCTATAAAAGAATAAGAAGATACATCAATAAGGAATTAAGAGAAATAGACAAAAAGAAAAGAAGAAAAGAGGACCTGGGCCGAACTGAACCTAATTCGGCCTGGTCCTCCCATCCCTCCTAGGCAGAACAACAGTCATGGGCCGAACTAAACCAAATCTGGCCCACTGGCCGAGATACCAACGAACTCCCTCCGTTCCTGCCGGGCCTACACAGCGTCGGGCCGCCGAACCCCGCCGACGTCCTGTCTCCACCGCGCAGGGCTGCACCAACCGGAGAGACCCGGATGGGCCGGCTTCGGCCATAACAGCCCGTCACGGGCTGGCGTCCCAGAAGCTCCTCCCCCGGGTGGGCTGGCGGGAGCAACGAGGCCCACCGCGGGGCCTTCCCCGACTGGGGTCCCTCCGTCCAGATAACCCGGCTGGGCCACGCAGTAACTCGGCTGGGCCTTGTCCTTTTGCAATTAGGACCAGGCTGAATCGACTAAGGAGTAGGCCGAATACTGCTACGCCTGGGGCACCTGGGCCAAGTTATTTCACCCCGTATGAACTTTTATTTGTCTCCAGATATGTTCCTGATCTTCACAGCTACATGCCATCGAGTCAGGACAAGGCCAAAAAGTATTGTGCCAGTCTTGGGAGCCCACCAGCTCAGAATGGCACATGACGTATGAAATATGCCCATGGCATCTAACAAGATGCTAGGGATATGCTCTTAGCATCAAATAAGATTCTAGGGAATATGCCTGGCATCTTCAAAGATGCCAAGGCATATGCTCAGCATCTCTGGAAGATGCCCGGAATATGCCATCTAGATGCTAAGCGTGTAGCACAAGACTTGTCCCCTGGGCTCCCCTTTATAAGGAGCACCAGGGGGATCGTTCTAAGGGAGGCCCCGAAGGGCTCCTCCTCTCTCTGTTCACTATGATCTCTGCTTCTTCCTCTTCCTCCACTCTCACAGAGAGATCTAGATAGAAGGATAGGAGATCCAGCTCAAGAGAATGATTGTAGCCACAAGTATGGCAAGATTATAAGAGATTAGATGTATAGAATGAGGTGTTATCTCCACTTGAGAGCTTCAATCCAATATACATTGTATTTCTCTTTGTTCATACGAGTGTGGTCTTCACTGCATCATCCCACCCCTGATTCCTGCACGTCCATCGGCCCCAACTTTAGCCTACCCATGGCATATGCCATGATACCACCACGATATTTGGCGCCCACCATGGGGCCTCTTAGTGGCGTTGGTTGGGTTCCCATCCGGACGGGAACATCTTCATCAAATTCTTCCTCATAGGGCTCATTCAGCTTCACCAAGCCAACAAAGAACAAAGAGGTAAGCGTAGAGGCTCTCCAAGTCTAACTCATCAAAGCAGGTGAGACTCAACAAGAAGGACTCAAGCACTACTTCAAGCTTACTGTAAGTACCAGGTAACTCAGCAGGGCAGGTATGACCTAGCAAGACTAACTCAAACACTACTCCAAGTATACTGTAAGTGCCAGATAACTCAGCCACCTACACTCAATCCTTCACTCCGGGGAGAAAATGACTTAACCCGGGGACTAGTCAACTTATCCATAGAGTCACCTTTGGATTAAGAGAATATTATGTTGATTTAGATCTGTATTTCAGCCAGCTTATTTATAACTCGGATAGAAGTTGAATCATCTTATTGATGATTCAGATAGAGTTTGAGTCAGTTTATGTATGCTTTGGATTAACCTTTAACTCAGCTCGTCAGCCAGCTTATAGATAATTCAGATAGAATTTGAGTTGGTTTATTTACGCTTTGGACCGACCTTTAACTCAGCTCGTCAGCCAGCTTATAGATAATTCAGATAGAATTTGAGTTGGTTTATTTACGCTTTGGACCGACCTTTAACTCAGCCCACCAACCAGCTTATTGTTGATTCGGACAGAATTTGAGTCAGCATATTTATAATTCGGATAAGAATTGAGTTAGCCAATTTATAATTCGGATAGAATTTGAGTGAGCTTATTTATGATTCAGACAGAATTTGAGTCAATTTATTTATGCTTTGAATTATCCTTTAACTCAGCTTACCGGCCAGCTTATTGATGATTCGGATATAAATTGAGTCAATTTATTTATGCTTCGGATTAACGTTTAACTCAGCTCAGTAAATTGCCTCTAATTCGGACTAATATTTGATTCAGCTTGCCAGGGTATATTATAATTCGGATTTGTATTCAGACTCAGCGTACTAATCATATCTCGATTCGGCCGCTTTTATCGATTCGCCATGCCGTGTTATGTTATGACTCGGATTGATATTTCACCATCTTGCCAGGTTATCCCATATCTCGGATGACTGTTGGCCAGCTTATCATATCTCTAATCTATATCTCATATCTACATATCGAATCAGATCTCTCAGCGGTTAGCCCTATCATCATATCCCAAAACTTAATCTTGGATCTATATCTCGAATCCATATCAAAGGCAGATTAACGTCATCACGCCGAATCAAGTTATATCATGGCAAACAGATAACTCAGATTTGATTCATATACCTCGGATTTGAGTCAGATGACTCAGATTTGAGATGTAAGTCAAAATTGAGTAAAGTAACTCGGATTTAGAATGAGGTAACTCGGATTTGAGTCATATACCTCGGATTTGAGTCAGATGACCCGGATTTGAGATGTAAGTCAAAATTGAGTAAAGTAACTCGGATTTAGAATGAGGTAACTCGGATTTGAGTCATATACCTCGGATTTGAGTCAGATGACTCAGATTTGAGATGTAAGTCAAAATTGAGTAAAATAACTCGGATTTAGAATGAGGTAACTCGGATTTGAGTCATATACCTCGGATTTGAGTCAGATGACTCAGATTTGAGATGTAAGTCAAAATTGAGTAAAGTAACTCGGATTTGAGTCATATACCTCGGATTTGAGTCAAATGACTCAGATTTGAGATGTAAGTCAAAATTGAGTAAAGTAACTCGGATTTAGAATGAGGTAACTCGGATTTGAGTCATATACCTCGGATTTGAGTCAGATGACTCAGATTTAAGATGTAAGTCAAAATTGAGTAAAGTAACTCGGATTTGAGTCATATACCTCGGATTTGAGTCAGATGACCCAGATTTGAGATGTAAGTCAAAATTGAGTAAAGTAACTCGGATTTGGAATGAGGTAACTCGGATTTGAGTCATATACCTCGGATTTGAGTCAGATGACTCAAATTTGAGATGTAAGTCAAAATTGAGTAAAGTAACTCGGATTTAGAATGAGGTAACTCGGATTTGAGTCATATACCTCGGATTTGAGCCAAAGGACTCAGACTCCATATGTCAATTTTGAGTAGAATAACTCGGATTTGGAAACAGATGACTCAGATCATAACTTACCCAAAGAGGTTTAAAGAGAAGTGCCCAAGAAGGCCAGAACTCATAACTTACCCAAAGAGGTTAAAAGAGCAGTGCCCAAGAAGGCCAGAAGTCATAACTTACCCAAAGAGGTTAAAAGAGCAGTGCCCAAGAAGGCCAGAAGACATAATTTACCCAAAGATGTTAAAAGAGCAGTGTCCAAGAAGGCCAGAACTCATAACTTACCCAATAGGGTTAAAAGAGCAGTGCCCAAGAAGGCCAGAACTCATAACTTACCCAATAGGGTTAAAAGAGCAGTGCCAAAGAATGCCAGAACTCATAACTTACCCAATGTGGTTAAAAGAGCAGCGCCAAAGAAGGCCAGAACTCATAACTTGCCCAAAAAGGTTATGACCAGTGCCCAAGAAGGCCATAGGTCCAAAAACTTGCCTAAAGAGGTTATGACCAGTGTCCAAGAAGGCCAGAGGTCCAGAAACTTACCCAAGGGGGTTATAACCAATGCCAAAGCAGGCCCGAAGTTAAAAAACTTACCCAAAAGGGTTACGAACCAGAAGCTTAGAGGACCAGAAATCAATGAACCATGAAAAGACTATAGGCCTGATAAACAACTCTGGAGATATTTAGTATAAAGCCTATGCACGACTCTATGAGTCCCACATAGCCTCGGGGACTAATGTCGGGGGTGTACCCCCGGGTGCCCTAGAGTTGATGAATTAAGTAAACCCTACGGGATTTATGGTGGTCTCTATAAAAGAATAAGAAGATACATCAATAAGGAATTAAGATAAATAGACAAAAAGAAAAGAAGAAAAGAGGACCTAGGCCGAACTGAACCTAATTCGGCCTGGTCCTCCCATCCCTCCTAGGCAGAACAACAGTCATGGGCCGAACTAAACCAAATCCGGCCCACTGGACGAGATACCAACGAACTCCCTCTGTTCCCGCCGGGCCTACACGGCGTCGGGCCGCCGAACCCCGCCGACGTCCTGTCTCCACCGTGCAAGGCTGCACTACGGAGACCGGATGGGCCAAGCTTATAACAGCTGGCCACGGGCTGGCATCCTGCTCCTCCCCGGGTGGGTCAAGGGAGCAACGCGGCCCACCGCGGGGCCTTCCCTGGCTGGGCTCCCTCCGTCCAAATAACCTGGCTGGGCCGAATTAGAGATAGCTCAGCTGGGCCATGCAGTAACTCGGCTGGGCCTTGTCCTTTTGCAATTAGGACCAGGACGAATCGACTAAGGAGTAGGCCGAATTACTGCTACGCCTGGGGCACCTGGGCCAAGTTATTTCACCCCGTATGACCTTTTATTTGTCTCCAGATATGTTCCTGATCTTCACAGCTACACGCCATCGAGTCAGGACAAGGCCAACAAGTATTGTGCCAGTCTTGGGAGCCCACCATCTCAGACTGGCACATGACGTATGGAATATTCCCATGGCATCTAACAAGATGCTAGGAATATGCTCTTAGCATCAAATAAGATGCTAGGGAATATGCCTGGCATCTCCAAAAGATGCCAAGGCATATGCTCAGCATCTCTGGAAGATGCCCGGAATATGCCATCTAGATGCTAAGCGTGTAGCACAAGACTTGTCCCCTGGGCTCCCCTTTATAAGGAGCACCAGGGGGGTCGTTCTAAGGGAGGCCCCGAAGGGCTCCTCCTCTCTCTGCTCACTAGGAGCTCTGCTTCTTCCTCTTCCTCCACTCTCATAGAGAGATCTAGATAGAAGGATAGGAGATCCAGCTCAAGAGCATGATTGTAGCCACAAGTATGGCAAGATTATAAGAGATTAGATGTATAGAATGAGGTGTTATCTCCACTTGAGAGCTTCAATCCAATATACATTGTATTTCTCTTTGTTCATACGAGTGCGGTCTTCACTGCATCATCCCTCCCCGGATTCCTCCACGTCCATCGGCCCCAACTTTAGCCTACCCATGGCATATGCTGTGATACCACCACGACACGTGCCCAGGAGTGTCTGGCCACCCTCTGGTGCCTCTCCGTCCCTCATTCTGGATTCGTGACCCTCATGGAAAGTAATTTACTTTGGCTTTCGTCCCGTCCAATTCCGAGAATATTGATTTTCTGCCTTTCTGGAACAAAAACAGAAGAAAACAGGCAACTGGCACTATGGCAACTTGTTAATAGGGTAGTTCTAGAAAAGATATAAAAACACCTCAAAGAGTAGACAAAATATAAGAAAAATGATATAAAACAAGCATGGAGCATCAAAAATTAGAGATACGTTTCCGACGTATCAACATCCCCAAGCTTAACTCCTGCTCGTCCTCGAGTAGGTAAGTGATAAAAAGAATAATTTTTTAGGTGACATGCACCATCACAATCAAGATCAAACCATTTGCAAGCATTAAAAGCTGGGATCAAAGAACTCTAAACATGTGCATGAAAGAATGGAGTTCTAACAATAGGACGTAGTAACTATACATGCAACATGAAAGGCTACAAACAAAGATCATGAATAACATGCATTGAAAAACGTTTGTTTGTTTCAAATACAGAAAACATAGCATAGTGGCAATCAGCTTGTCCCTCATAGAGTAGCAATATAGATGCATAGGACACCTTCAAAGTTCACAACGGTGACTAGAAACAAATAGCGCATGAACAAGTAATATCACAATATGCATCAATTAATAAGCTTTGGAACACTGCACACAGAATGACAACTATGCTCTCTTAATGGTTCCTAAAGGTATAAGGTGGAGACTCAAATAATGGTGGAAGAAAGGCCTTTTTTAAAGGAAGCAGGGATTACAAGTTTCAAAAAGAGCTTCCAAAAATTATGGTACTTGTTAGCTTTCAGCCCTAATTTACCCTATCATAAGCATCTTGAAGTGGTTAAGGTTAAAGTGGCAAAGCTGGAGTATATTCTTGACGAAGTATAAGTTGGCAATCTCAAGTCCCTTGAATATGAGGGCCACACCTCATGGATACTCAACTTTGGGCCCAGGAAATTTATTGTCACTGTAAGTATTTGCATATCATTGAGAACCGCCAACGGGGTACCCCTTGCACATGGTATAGGAGCTTTCCCATAACCAAAATGACAAGGCAAGCAGACAATGAGCATCTCATCAATCTTTTTAATTACCATATGCATAGCTTTTTATTGAGGATGCTTCACAGATAGCTCACTATGGTGATGCTGCAAGTTTCCACCATGATTAGGCATGGCTTAGGCTAGCCCAGCGCTTTCTAACAGAATACAAACTCCATGGACTTACAAGTTCCCACTTCATTTCACACCGGTGACTTCCATAGACAAAAGAGCGTGATATCAACTGAGTACAAAAGTACAAGTGCAATGTTGAAAACGTTCCCCGTGACAGCATGGTTTTGCTAATTCCAACTTATCAGTGCAAGCATATACAACAAAGTTGTCACAATGGTTCAAGTTTATTAGGGTCAAATAATAAAATGTGCCATCAAGTTCGTGAGGGCTTTAATCACTAAGTTTTCACATAACAAATTAGTTTTTAATTGGAAGATAGTTGAAAACAACAATATACTTGGAATGGTGTAACACACCATGCATAGGAATTTATAGTTTGGAATAACTTGGTTTCTTGGGAGTTGAAAGCATGAGTAGAGCTTACCCATGCAAGTGGAGGCTATCAAAAGACTGGGAGCAACCAACTAAGAGAGCAATAATGGCCATAATCATGCAGAGCAACAAAGCATTACTAATCAAAGCATAGAGTGGTACTACAAGTCAAGGACTAGATGATCATAGAGGCTATTGTGACTTGTTCATAGTCATAACATGGTGTGAGCATGTGCCAAGTCAACCCAAACAAAGCATCGAATGAGAATACTGCAATACTATGCTTTTGTATTCTAAAACAACGCATGATTCCTTCAAGGCACATTAAGCAATCCTAATTGTTTGGAACAAGTCATGATACAAAAATAATCACTAATCATAAGGTCAAAACAAGATCTAGAATGATATGATAAAGTCTAAGCCACAGTCAAAACAAGCCCCCTTTTGTACCACTATAAGCATGAAGCTTTCTACTCTTTTCCAACACCAAACAATTTATTTGAAACAACTCACAAAGATAATAAGCAAAAAAGATCAGTGAGCTTGTTTCACAAATCCACAAAGAAGAACTAAAAAGTTCTAAGCTGAAAGCACAAGAAAACTAAGGCTGAACGCAGTGCTAGCAAAAGTGAACACTCACAAAACAATAAGAGTGAAAACTAGAGTGTTCTAGGCAATGGAAACAGAGTGTGTCTCTCTCCAAAATAAGTGTGGTGTAACCAACCAACTTACTCAAGAAAACTAAGCAAACGAAAGCTAAGACGCTCCAATAACAACACAACAATGCATGAAACAATAAAAATGACGTGTCTAGAAAGACCTGATATTTTTATTGATGAAGAAGGGGATGCCTCGGGCATCCCCAAGATTTGACTCTTGTACCTCTTGAATATTTCTTGGGGTGACATGGGGTGGCATCCCCAAGCTTGAGCTTTTTTCCATTCTTCATCTCATTACATCATTCTTTCTCTACACCTGCAAATTTTTTCCTTCATACAAAACTTCACACAATCTTCATTAGCAACATTAGTGTATTCAAAAGATAATAGACCCTTGCGGTTTAGCTTTAGAACAGCAATTTTTTTACTAAAAACACAAACTACTGAAGCAACTTCCTTTAAAAAGCTCAATTCCCCAAAAGAGAACTCAAAAGAAATCGATAAGAAGCAAATGCAAATAATGGCAAAAATCTGTCAAAACAGACCAGCAGGTAGAAACCGATTTTTTTAAAGACCTTATGTTGCTAAAATCAAAAAGTGTTGAACTAATGAAACTTATCTAACATACTGGGGGATTTATTCATAAATCTTCAGCTCAATCCGAGTTACAGAGACGCCTCACGAATATTTTTGGTGGAGGATAGAAATCTATTCCGGGACAACAACTCCCCAAATCTTACTTCCCTCTCATTAGAGGTCATTTTTGGCACAAAAAGCAAACAAAAAAGGATAAGGAGAGGTCATTACTGAAGTAATAACTTCCAAGACTCAAGAAAACTCTTGGTTTATCTCCCAACAAGTACTTTTCTTTAATGCCTTTAAGTTAGGCATGATAGTTTGACAAGATGCTCAGATAAGAAATATGAATTGAAGTAAAAGAGAGCATCAAGAAGCAAATTAAAAACACATTTAAGTCTAACCCACTTCCTATGCATATGAATATTGTAAAGAAACAAGTCTTGAAAGCACAAAGCAACAAGCATAGGAAAGAAAAACAAGTGCAACTTCAAAATTTTCAACATAAAGAGGGGAAACTTAATATTATTGAGATACATAAAACCATGTTTCCCTCTCTCATAATAACTTTTAGTAGCATCATGAATAAAATTAACAATATAACTATCACATAAAACATTCTTATCATGAGCCACATGCAGATAATTATTACTCTCCACATAAGCATAGTCACTCTTTTTAATTATAGTGGGAGCAATTTCAACAAAATAGCTATCATTGTTATTCTCATCACCATAATCATCAGATATAGGAGGCATATTGTAATCACAATTAATATTCTCTTCAATAGTAGGTGGACTGAAAATATCATACTCATCATTGTAATGATCATATATTGGAGGTAAACTCTCATCAAAGAAAATTTTCTCCTCTATGCTTGGGGGACTAAAAATATCATGCTCATCAAAACTAGCCTCCCCAAGCTTAGACTTTTCCATAGCATTAGCAATAATGGATACCAAATAATTCATACTAATAACATTGCTATTAGCATGCAAATAAAGTTCCATAGGTTTTATAATTTTCCCTTCAAACACTTCATGTACTAACTCAAGATAGATACTATAAAGCTCTCTAATTTTGTTGTTGTTTTCCATTAAGCCTAACTAGTGAAAACAAGAAACAAAAAGACAAAATTGCAGAATATAAAGGAAATAACTTCGAGCACTCACACACCAAGAGGATGTGAGTACCTTTTACCTTACCTCCCTGGCAACAGCGCCAGAAAAGAGCTTGATGTCTACGCACTTCTATTCTTGTAGAAAATTGTTGGGCCTCCAAGTGCAGAGGTTTGTAGAACAGCATCAGGTTTCCCTTAAGTTGATCACCCAAGGTTTATCGAACTTAGGGAGGAAGTGGTCAAAGGTATTCCCTCTCAGCAACCTTGCAATCAAGATACAAGAAGTCTCTGGTGTCCCCAACACACCCAATACACTTGTCAGGTGTATAGGTGCACTAGTTCGGTAAAGATATAGTGAAATACAAGTGGTAACGGTGCCAGAAAAGAGATTCTGACTTGTTGTTGACGTGGGGTAGTGGTGCCAGAAAAGACTCTGATGGAACTTGACGGTGAGGTAAAGACTAAAGCAAGCAAACATGCAACAGATCTAGTAGCAAACGGTGTTTCAATGCTTAGAAACAAGGCCCAGGGATCATATTTTCACTAGTGAACACTCTCTTATATAAATATCCTCTCTTCATGATACTACTCTTAACTACTCTCCGGTTGGACACTCTAATCCATGGTAGGGCTATAACAGCACACCTCAAAGTCTGCCTTCCCCAATCTAGATAACCCCACACTTCCACCTTGAGCACTAGATGGTTCCAACAAACACCACAATTTCATAGAGACATCCAACTCCAAATATAACTCATAACAAATATTCAATCTAGCTAAAGTTCCACACACGGAATGCCCGTTGTCACTTTCACACACGTGGGGAACATCATAGATCTATTAAATCACAAAGAGTATTTATGTAGACTCAAGCCTAAGTGCTACCATGGAGTGCACGCTGTCACTTTCACACACATGGGTTGAGCAGAGATCTATTGAAGCACTTGAGTAGCAAGGTTGATCTACTTGATTACAAATCTCATGACCATAAGATCATGCATAGAGAGAGAGATGAACACATAGCTACTGGTAGAGCCCTTAGCCCTGAGGAAGAACTACTCCCTCCTCATCATGGGAATCAGCAATGGTGATGAAGATGGCGATGGAGAGCAATGGAGATGGCTCCGGGGGCACTTCCCCGTCCCGGCAGGGTGCCGAAACAGAGACTTTATGTCCCCCCAATCTCCCCTTCGGTGGTGGTGGCGCTACGGAGGTTTTTCTGGAAGTATGATTGAAGATCTAGGGTTTTCTCATCGGGGGCTTATTATAGGCGAAGGGGGAGGCCAAGGAGGCGGCCAGAGGGCCCACATCATCCCCAGGCACGGGCCAGGCTTGGCCACGCCCAGGGGGCTCTGGCCACCCTCTGGTGCCTCTCCGTCCCTCCTTCTGGATTCGTGTCCCTCACGGAAAGTTATTGACTTTGGATTTTGTCCCGTCCAATTTCGAGAATATTGATTTTCTGCCTTTGTGGAACAAAAACAGAAGAAAAAAGGCAACTGACACTGTGGCAACTTGTTAATAGGTTAGCTCCAAAAAATATATAAAAACACCTCAAAGTGTAGACAAAACATAAGACAAATGATATAAAACAAGCATGGAGCATAAAAAATTAGAGATATGTTTCCGACGTATCACGCAGCCACGTCTCCGGTGACCAAAACCCAAAGACGCTGCCTCTATTTTGCGCACCCAGTTCTGCAGCCCCGTGCGCCCTCCCTCACCATCTCCGGTGACCAACTGAAGGTTCTTGTCGTGGTGACGTCACCGTGACATTTGACTGTTGACTGCCCACGTGGCCGCCGAGGTGGCCTTGGTCCCCCCTGTCAGTCCCTGTGTCTAGCTCAGCCCCGGTGAAAAACAACCCCACCCTGAGCTGATGTCATGCTAACGTAGTAAACCCTTTTAAATGGTTTGTTAATTTCATAAATTGATATAATCCTGTAAATTCAATAACTAATTATTTATAGGCGAGGAAAATGTGTATAATATATCAAAATGTTCATAAAAATAAGATCTATCTTTTTAATCTATAATAATGCATTGCTAAGCAACTCGAGTGACAAGTTTAACTAGAAGAACCAATTAAACCCCGTAGGTGATTCCGAGGTTCTCCCTGTTCTAGGGTTTGCACCCCTCGGACCCTATTTAAAATGGTCGAGCATGCCCTAGGGTTACATATTAATTATATTTAAATTGGCATATCACCATACTTGCTTGAGAATTTAATCGATGCCTTGTGTTGATTGTTTCCCTTTCTTTCTGGTTTTTGCTTCTTCCCGGTAGAATACGTATCGAGATCAAGATCAAAGAGCGAGATCAACACCGTCAAAGATCGAAGACCAATACTTGACCAACTGTAATAAAGTCAAGTACCATATGTCTGAAGCTCTATTTTATGGTTATCAACAGGCAAAGGCAAGCATAGCCCCGCCATGATATCATCCTATTTCAAAAGCATTTAAATTCTTGCCATGATGCATACGATTATATTGTGGTATTTTATCGATAGATAGAGTATCCTATCTATTGCATTACACTCTTTGAGCTTATATTACCTGATCCACTACTCCTAGAATAACTAGGTTTGACTTGTGTGCACTGCTAAAGCTTATATATGTTTCCTGCTTAGCCATGCATAGTTGTCAGTGTTGGTTCATCTAGATGATGTATCAGTTGTAGAGAATCTAGTATGACAGGAGAACATGATGATACAAGATCAGTGGTAAAGGTTAAAAATGCTAAGACTTGTATGGGAGGCCACAGTGGGATGTGGTTTTTGTAGTCCCATGCTTTCCAGCACTACGAACCGAGTTCTTGCCTTTGGAACCTAGATGAGCGTACAACCACACATGGCCTTGAAAACCTCACGAGCAACTAACTTGCCTAGTAGATTCCATGAGTCACATAATTTGGGCATTCCATTCGACATGCATTCTGGATCTTCTTGAAGGCGGTGAAGGAGGTGCATTCATAACAGGTAGGGAAGCATGGCCGCAGTTCCTTGGGGTAGATAGCGCCCCTAGTAAACCAACCTAGCCTCACATCTCTACGGATTGGCTTCGGGATTTGACCCGTTAAGGCGGAACCATCCTTAGGGCATGACTCATGGTCTTGGCGAAAGAAAGGTAAAGGTTGTGTCTAACCACCCTCTTCAAGCTTTTCAAGGAAGAGGGCTAATGATTCTGGCATTAAGAGTCGGCTAGTAAGTGTGGGTAAAGTTGTAAACCCCTGCAGGGTTAATTCTTTTCAAAAATTCATGGTCACAGTTATGAACGCTTGGTGACCGAATTCTCAGATCATATATAACTATAATCTAATCGTAAAACTTTACAGATCAACGTGTTCTTAAGGATGCTTTCTCATGGGTACGAGGGGGTGATACTATTTGATAGGTGATGATAAAGACTTGGAGGATATCAAAATATAATTATTAATACATTGGACATGTCGCTCTCTTATCCCCTTTTAAACTATTCTGATTAGACGAGCTTCTTCTCCCTCTTTTTTTATAAACAAAGATAGCTTTATGCAAAATAGCTCCACCAGCCATAAGTCTTCCTGAGTTCACCATGTACTCACCCTTGCTTTGTTGATTCTTTTTTAGCAGAGTAAGTGTTACCTGGAGATGAGTTTGGTATGACATCAACATCGACGAGTAGCTTGGGGTTCCCGGCCGGCATCCTGGAATCTATAGGATGGGACGTCATCATTATGCTTAAGGACTCTTAAGACATTTGTTATGTTTTCTATACTTAATAGCATAATTTTCCTTCCGTTGTTTGATGTCTATGGTCAGTGACCTCTGCGTGTAATAATTTGGTTCTTTCCTCAGTTATGAGCATGCTGTAATAATTTTATATCGTAGGGTCACTGTTGTGTTACCGATTCTTCGATATCATCGAGCTCAAGGTTAAGTTTATGTCAGACGGAGGTCTGGAATTTTTTTAGCCCTGATCCCAGGGGTGTCACCAGTTTTGGTATCAGAGCAGTACCGACCATAGGAAAACCTTGCTATTGGTCGATGTTGAGTCTAGTGCTTGTGAAAACTATTTTTAAGCTAAAAATTATTTGCAAAAACTCTAGTATGTTTATTTTGCTCCTTATCTGGTATCGTTCTAACTTTGGATCATCTTATCTTGTGTTGATTTGGAAAAGTTTTACTATCTCTTCTAGTCTTTCAAAGATCAGGTGCCTCTTGGGCATGTCGTTTCTCAGCCAGTTGACCTAGTGTTGAGTTCTCTAGAGTTGTGTGTGTTGTGAATTCCTTGTTCCTTTTACTCTGTTTATTTTGAGAGATTCCTTTCTATCATAATATCTCTATCTTTTGGGCCACAATATTATATTGTTGGATCCACAGTGTTCTGCTCTAGGATTCAAGGTTTCCTTTCGCCTCAAGTGCCTCCTTTTTACTTGTTTGGGTACTTCAGAAGTCACTTCTTCTCCTGGAATCTACCTCGTGATTACTACCTTGCAGTTTTGTGTCACCCAAGTAGTAGTTACTACTTTCTCGGGTTTTAACCCTTGGAATTGAACCGAAGATCCATGATGTGCTGGATTCTAGTGTTGTGAATCTTGTACATGAAGTTGACCTTTAACCCAAGATCCAAACCTTTGACCCCTGTTATAAATGTTCACACATTACCTCAGGATGGCTGGTACTACAATTCTAGCCTTCGAGCTCGTGGTTATTGTCTCTATTGAATTGTGACAACTAAGGACTTCCCCAACCACTAGCTATGGCATATGTTCATTAATGGAACCAAACAGATCACGACACGAGTTCTCCTCGAGAGTCTCGCATCGGTACTCGTGACTCTACCACACCTTACCTATTCTCCTTGCATTGGTTCTTAGAAGATTGATAATCTATGCATCCACATCTCGGGATTCCATCCTGAAGATGTTCCTTTTCCCTTGTTGCTTTCCGACCTTTGTTTACCAGTTGGTAGCCAAGAAGTAAATGTGCACTGGTGTCTTCCGATGCAAGGTACTCCTGTGGTTCGTCATGACAAACCATTTCAGGATGTCAGGAGAAACAAACGCTAGTACCTCATCATATCTAGGACCAGGTCAAAGTGTTGTAAGTTGTAGATTAAGAGGCACTGATTAGCTTCTATCTGTTCTACCTTAAAGTATCACACTCTTTTATACTAAGAGGTCGTGCTAAGTTTCATGACCTTCTTAATGAAGTGATGCTCTTATACATATATACCCACCCTTCCTCTGAGATGTTCATGCCCATGAATGATGCGTGTGTGTATTAATGTGGCCATCTGAGATTCTTAGCAACCATTATTGCTTTGAACTATAAGGACATTTGAGTCATTCTTAGCATGATTGATTAACCCTATCACTAAGCAAAGGATGATCGTGCTACCAAGTCCGTTACTCTGGTACACCCTCTTCGTCCAAATAGTTAGGCTTGTGCCAAAGCTCTAAGACTATGTCTGCTTGCCCTAACAAGCAAGTTCCCTCTCGAACTAAGTAACAGATCGGTGGTTCGTGATATTCTAGACGTCTACTAGAAGTATCGCCATGTTGCCACATGACCGTGTTGTCAGGTTCTTGAGCAAGTAAGTTCCCCGAACTGCTCCTTTCTCCAAGGATCCGTGTCGGATACCCCTAAACTAGTTGGTAGAGCTTAAACAACAACTTGGAGAGTTGTAAGAAAAAAGTTCTATTCGACTTAGTTCCTCCTTAATGGGATGTCTAGTTTTGTTCATGCTGAATAAAGATAGTATTTCCTTCATGGATATTTTATCTTCCCCACCTTTGATTTTATTTGGGTTATCGTCAATCCAACTCAGTTCCAAGTACTATCTTGATGATGTTGCTACTTGTGATGTTTCACTTGAGTACATCTTCATGTCCGTTGGTCTGACCAATACGCTTGCCTTGTTCATACAACATGTGAGTCCATCTTACTGTAGTGTATTGGTACGTTTGTTGTTGAGCCCATTGATGACATCCTTATCTTATCCACGATAGATTAGATTCATAAGGAAAAATTGGCATTAACATTGGAAATTCTTGAGAAACATCTTCGAATGATCTCGAAGAATATGTTCTATATGTTAGAAGTAACCTTCTCCGATTCACGTGCAAATGTTGAAAGATGTCGCCATGGATTCGAGTAGAGTTATCTTTGTTCCCTTTAGGACACAAGTGTATTTAGCTACAAGTACTTTATGTATGTGTAGCTGTCTTTAGACAAGTTGCTAATGCATGGTCTAGCAATTTAGCTCAGTCGTTTAGAGATTAACATTGTAGTCCCTATCTTGAGAATCTAGTATCTTTACCTTTTGGTAAATGTTGCAAATTTTCTATTCGGACATGCTGAGTCTGAAGTATCCTATCACTCAACGAAAGCTGAATCTCAAGAAGCAACTATGGTTGGTGTTATTCAAGGTTTTGACATAGGTATCCTCATAAAACCGGAAAAAATGATGTAATGGTTGACACAATTAGCCGGAAGGCTTATTGCCATATTCTCTTAATTCAGCAATAACAACCACTATTCATGAGGCTTCTTCTATGATTTATTATAGGAGTTTTGCTTATGGTATCATTTGTATCCGAAGTTCGACCTTTACTTGATGTCTGCTTTCTCGAACGTCAAGGAGAACATTTAAAGTAGAGATGCTAAATGTCTCTCGGTCGACCCTCTAGACCTCTTATGTTGGCAAGCATTTTTGTTGTGCCAAGTAATTGAAGTCTGAGAATGAAGTTTCTTTTTCTCGTGTCATCAGGGATCTTCTTACCTATTCATCTTACTGGCGTCAAGTGATATCATGATCTTCGACAAAGGTCTTGATAGTCCTAGATGAATAAAGAGTTTGCTTTGTTTTCTTGACCATGTATTAAGAGTGACAATGATTTTGGTAATCAAAAGTTCTTCTTATTACATGTTCCTTGTGACTCTAATGAGTCCGCTCCACCAAAACAACTTTCTGTCTTGTCCTTCTGTTGGATGAAAGGGTGACCCTTCTGTTTCAAAAGTAGTTCAACAACTTGGTTTTGTTGATCAATATCTCTGCAACTTGAAATCTCTACTTAAGCCATTTAGTAGAGGTTTCCTATCGAAGTCTATGGTCATGTTCTTTCTATTATAAGATCCACTTCTCATAATATTAAACTCTTTTGAAGCTCCATGGTGTCAATCCTTATGAAGACCAGCTATCTAACAACTTGAAACCTTCTCTCTTGTTTCCTCCGTTACCTTGATATGGTTCATGTCGTAATCTCAGAGTTGTTTCTAAACACTCCATCCATGAGTTGACCATGAGATACTCCCTATCTTGTTTATTGTGTTTCCCTCTTATCCTTAGTGTAAACATGTTTCTTTCTCTCTTTGTCTCTCTTCCTACCTTAGGAATCTTGGTCGAGATTCTCGTAAGGGGGATAGAGCTGTAACACCCCAGTTTAAGTTAAATAATATTTAGGGTTGATTATGCATTGAATAAGCATCATCTATTTTGCTAAGACTAAATTCAAACAAGATCAAAATACAAAACCCTAAAACCCTAACTTTTCCCCTCGCTTGAAAACCTTTTCAAATGGTTTTAATATTTTGAGAAGTACCAAAAATGAATGGAGCCCGTATGGATTGCAAGGGCACCTGAGTATTTTATATACTTTACAAACCTCCTAGTATATTTGAAATAATTCAAAACAATTTTGAAATGGATCTACAATGGAAAAAGGATTACATAAAAAGAAAAAGTTTTGTTTCAAAAAAAGGAGCCAGCTAACCGAACCAGGCCCAGCCCAGCTTGCCTCTCTCCCTCACCCTTCCATCCCTGCCGCACACACAGCTCCCATGACCCACCTTTGGCCCAAGCGCAGCCTAGGCCCGTGTGCCTCTTCGTTGCCTCTGTTCGTCATCTTCCTCCTCGAGAGGAATAAGCTTGGTGTCTCCGCCGACGCGATGCGCCCGCTGCCCCTGGATGAGGATAAGACCCATGCCAACCCCCTGCTCCTTCCTTATCCTCTCTCTCCCTCTTGGATGACCCCTCTCTCTCGTTCCCCGCGAGCCTGAACCCTAGCCGGCCAGATGCCGCTCATGGTCGTCGCTCCCACCCAACCCGAGCCCCGATAAGCATCCACTACAAGAAGTATGTTGATACATGACCCTTCATTTTTATCACTAAATCGTCATTGTCTACAATATATGACGTTCTATGACGAAAAATAGATCGTAAAAAACTGAGCGTCAGTAATTACACACAACGATGTTTTGCATGAAATCATCATAACCATTTCTGACGATATTGGATCATCATAACCATTATAATGATCCGATATCGTCATGGAAAAACTGGCATGTCCAGGTCAGGTCCTAGGTGGCCAGTCCGACGTGGCACAAAATCAGCATAGTCCATGTCTGCTATTTATCTGGGCCAGGCCCAACAACTTCCTCAATTAATATTTTCTGTCAATTCAGTTGATTTGTTGGGCCAAGTCTAACAAGTTGGCCTTCTCTATTTTTAGGACCTTAGCCTTTTAAAGATCTATTTATTTTTTATTTTGAACCATTTTATGAAATTGTACACTTCTCCAGTCTAAAATTGTGTGGGACGAGGCCTTTTTAGAGCTCATATAGCATTTGTTTCATTTCAGACAAACAACAGTAAACATCAAATATTTACATACGCACGGGCCAAATCACAATAATTTTCATGAATGATAACCAAATTTAGATCAATATTACAATCAAGACATGTTTGACATCACCCAAGAATATAAAATCACTACAAACGTACACTATAGTATATTACAAACATGGAAAACTACAGTTTGTACATCTCGAGCCACTTGCTCCTTGAACTTTACAATCACACGAGCAAAACCCGCATCAGTCTTCTGTCTTCTTTGAACTTCAGCCTGGACCTCATGTAAGATGGCACCACAATATGTCTGGAAGCAACAAAATAACAAGTGAGATAATAATAGTAAAGTACTTGACAGTAAGTTAGGAAAAGAACAAATGGGCATGTTTCTGGACATTAAATAAAGCACTATCCTAGTCCACATAAACAATACTTCCCTTTATTTTCTGTTGCAACAAGGTTTCAAATGTTCATAACATGAAAAATGGACCTTTTATATCTATGTTACTAAATACATCAGTCCCTAACTATGTCAGCAGCTGCTTATGAATCCCTGCTGCTTATCAGAAATAGTAGAGGTTGCTTCCTAATAACTCTAGTCTAAAAAATTAGGAACTACAACAGTAGTTTTCATGTGTCCAAAAAACAACAGCCAATGTCATCCCAAAGAAGAAAACATGTTGATGTTGAAAGTATACCGTATATATTGTAACAGCAAGAACAATAATTTTGCCAAAGAGCAAAACAACAGTAGGTTGTAACTACAAACTGCTAAGGAAATAACAGACACATTGGTGAATCAATGAGCAACACAATGACAAATTATATGACACAGATCGTGTAATATAGCACAGATCAAATCTACATATCACTGCTATGATAATAACAAGATCATCCCAAGACTATGATCTTCTACTGATAATTTATTTACTAGAAATTTGACATAAGTGAAATGAGGATTAGATTTGAGTATTCACAAGTTGATATTTTATTTCTAACTAGGGAATTTAGTGTGGCGACACGACCACACCTAGTGTGGGGTAAGAATTAATATGGTCTAGAGAAAAAAGACGATTCATTATGACACAACATAATATGAAGGAATGATCCCAATACACAGTACATGAGAACAAAGCATGGCTGAAGAAAAGAAAGATGACAAACTATTGTACAATATGGAACCAAGAGCTACCACATAAGACATTGCACTACTTCGGGAATTGTAAGAGTTGTGTTGCTGCTGCACGCCCGACTGGAGTTGCCCTGTAGAATTTCAATTAGATTTCAATCCCACATGTATCAGACCGCAGATAACACAGATTTCATATAGGTAACTTACACAAAACCTAGAAACCCATGTCACGTCTTATCATGTATAACATGTTTAAAACTGTAGGTTTAAAGAAGTGAAAGAGTCCGAATCTTTCAATTAGCACCGATTACCTATTTCAAGGGATGCAAATCTCTTATCATTTTGTATTTCAGGGGACCGCAGATAGAGGTGCTAAGAGAGGACCCGAGATAGATAGGGGCGAGGTAGGGCGAAGAGAGAGACACGACCTGGAAGTGACGCAACATGGTTGGGATCCCGAGCAGCCGCTGCTCCTCGAACCTATGCCATACTTGATCTGTAGCATCCTGCCATGGCCAAGACCGGAGACGCTAGACCGAGCTCGACCTCCATCCCATCCATGCTTTGGTTGAGAAGCACGCTCTAGCTTCTAGTGCCTAGGTCGGTGTCCACGTCGTCGCCTCTGGTACCTGCCATGCCGCCCACCTCCTTACTTTGTTTTTGTTTTTCTTTGTTTTGCTTGCTTTCTTTTATAAAAAATAAAAAAAAACTATTTTGGTTTGGTTTGCTTTTTCTTATCAAAAACACAAAAAATTAGTTCCTACTCTAGTTGCTGCTGTTGTTGGTTTGCTCCACTTCTGCAAAAATGAATTCTGCTGAGAACACCAAGTTGTGTGACTTCACTAGCACAAACAACAATGATTTCCTGAGTACACCTATTGCTCCACCTTCTCCTGATGCTACCTTTTATGAAATTAAACCTACTTTGTTGAATCCTGTTATGAAAGAGCAATTTTCTGGTTTTAGTTCTAATGATGCTGCTGCCCACCTTAATAACTTTGTTGAACTTTGTGAGATGCAAAAAATATAAGGATATAGATGGAGATATTATTAAGCTCAAATTGTTTCCTTTCTCCTTGAGAGGAAAAGCTAAAAAATGGTTGCTATCCTTGCCTAGAAATAGTATTAATTCTTGGATTAAATGCAAAGATGCTTTTATTGGAAATACTATCCTCCTACTAAGATTATATCTATGAGAAGTGAAATAATGAAATTTAAACAACTTTATAATGAACATGTTGCTCAAGCTTGGGAAAGAATGAAATCTTTGGTAAAGATTTGTCCCACTCATGGGCTAACTGCTTGGATGATTATCCAAACTTTTTATGAAGGGTTAAACTTCTCTTCAAGAAATTTGTTGGATTCTGCTGCTGGAGGTACCTTTATGACCATTACTTTGGGTGCTGCAAAAAGGCTCCTTGATAATATGATGGTTAATTTTTCTGAATGGCACACTAAGAGAGCTCCACATGGTAAGAAGGTAAATTCTGTTGAAGAAACCTCCTCCTTGAGTGATAAAATTGATGTTATTATGGCTATGCTTGTTAATGGAAAAGCTCATATTGATCCAAATAATGTTTCTGTAGCTTCTTTGGTTTCTCAAGAGGAGCAAGTTGATGTGAACTTCATTAAAAATAACAGTTTCAACAATAATGCCTATAGGAATAATTTTGGTATTAATAATTACATGCCTTATCCTCCCAATAATGGTAATACTTATGGAAATTCCTACAACAACAATAGAAGTGCCCTCTCTTAACTTGAATTCATGCTTAAAACTTTATTAGTAAACAAACCACTTTCAACAAGACTGTGGAGGAAAAGCTTTTGAATGTTGAGAAAAATATTTCATCCTTGTCTGAAACACAATCCTCTTTGTTTAATAAGATGGCTGCTAAACCTGAAACCTTGGAAAGTACCTTTGCTGCTACTCAGACCATACAAGTTACTATTGATGAAAATGTTAGACTATTAGCTAAATTGCATGCTAACTGGGAAAGACAAGAAGAAATTACTAGAAACAATAGTATTTGTACTATTGCCACGACAAATATTGATTTTAGTAAACCACAAGAAGTCCCCATTCCCCCTACAACAATGCCTAAGTCTACTACCTGTGATGCTGTTGCTCGTCGCTGCCCGCCGGTGAGTTTTGACAGGCAACACATTCGTTATCGCCATATTTTTGCCTACGAAGGGGATGGGCCGTGATCAAGATGGGCTTAGAAGATACATATATTCAACGTGTGGTTGGATCGGCCTAGTGCGTAGATTTGGGCTGAATTGCCCGTGTATCTTGTATCATAGTAGGTTTTGGTTCAGTTTAGGTTCCGTTTCAGTTTAGGTAAAGATAGAGTTGTAAAGTTACTCCAAAAGTAGAGAGTCTCCGGACTATAAATATGTACCTAAGGTTATCGAGAAAGGAGGACAATCAAGTTCACAACAAACACAATCTCGGCGCCATACCCCTTGTTTCTAGGGTTTTCTCGGGTAAGTGCCATCTGCCTAGATCGCATCTTGCGATCTAGGCGATATTCTATCGTTATCGGTGTTACTCGTCTTGAAGCCTTGTTGATGGCGAGTAACACCTTTATCTGATTTGTTAGAGCTAGCATCGATATTTTTACTATGATTGCTTATTTATGCTACCTCTAGCTATCTCGCGTCTTTGCACCTTCTCCGGGTGTGAAGGTGGCATCTTGCTTGATTTCTACTTAGTCGATTTGATCATTATAGTTGTGCCTTGTTCATCAAGGTTTAGTTTAATATCTACGTGATTAGGCCTCACAAGCGGGTTGAGCGATCCGATGTCGTAAGGTATGGTTTATTGATCTTAGAGGGGCGTTAGGGAATTGACGTTATGTTGGTTTTAGGCCTTCTCTGGATCGGTTTCTACTATTTTTCGTATCTATTAGGCTCAACTTCTGGCGTGGGGCGTTCGGTTGCGTGGTGAAAACACCAAACTATCGTAGATCGATTTAGCTTGTAGAAATTAAGCAAAACCCCATGTTATCATAGATCCAATGCGAGCCATGGGGATAATCGGCTCTGAGCCGATTCTGAAACACGGGAGCCGATCACGGCTCGAATTTTACGATACTTGTTTACCGTGCAGAAACCAATCGGAACAATCCATCACCTTCTGACCAGGTATAGGTCGGTGCATCTCGAACCAAGACGGCGGCGTGCGTGCGGAAGATTTGCGGCATTGGCCGAGGGACCCGAGCCCACCGTAGCCTGGAGCCTCCGGCTCTTCGTGTTGCTCGTCGCTGCCCGGGTGAGTTTTGACAGGCAACACATTACAGCGCACGGTGGGACCTTCAACAACGTCTACATCAATGTCCGGCGCTACGATGGAGAACAGGCGGTCACGTCTGACGAGCTTCTGCTGAGCACAAAGCGGTATGGCGAGATCAAAGGGCTCTTGAAGCCGACCTCATCGGCTCTTCGAGAGGACCCGTGCGTGGCATCAAGTGGAAGGATTCTCCCGAGGGTGCTCTCGATGAAGTAGATCTGTCGTTCCTTCGGAGGAACGCCAGGCTCTGACGGAGAGGTCAACTACATGGTGGCTCATTCTCTACACCGCCACTCTGAGAGCCTGGTGAACGCTTTCGAGCGGGTCGCGGTTCGCGTGGTCCAGGAGATCATGAAACATCAGTACTCTCCGTCGGGGCCCACTTTAGGAACCCACCAAGGAGAAAGACCGCTCCACACCAGGCGAATCGCCATTCACTCGCGGCTCGAGCCGCCAGGATCAGCGGCATACATTGTCTACAAGGCGGAGGCGATCCAGTGATTGCCAATTCCTGTTCGAGCCACCCAAGGAGATCCGCATGGGTACATATCCGCCTCGTGCGGGGCGCAACAACTTGCGCGCCAGATCGCAACCAGGAGTGTCCGCGGGGTTCTGCTGCGGGATCTTCGAGAGCGGCGTTCTGGAGCAATGATGTATGCAGGATGGGCCCGACAAGCAGGCGTGGCTAGCCAAGTATGCCTGGAACAAGCCATGAGAGTCTAGCCCTGCAGCTCAAGCAGTGGACCAAATCACTACCATCCCGAGAGATCGGTTAAACCGTGCGAAAAGCGCCAATCGGCTACTCAAAGCCGTACCCCATGAGTTTGACCTGATTCCACTACCGCCCAAATATAAGCTCACGAGTTCTCAAGATTCAGCGGGTCGGAGGGTCAAGCTCGATCGATCACGTAAGATACAGCACAGCTAGGCATGATTTGACATCGGATCAAATCTTGGCGTGAGATTTTTGCACAATCTCTAACAGGACCAGCCTTGGGTGGTACACCTCAGCCACTGATTCAATTCGCACTTGGAAGCAACTAGAAGAACGGTTCCACATCGGTACCATTCAGAGGCTACCGAGGCATTGCGGACTGGCGCCAGTCTGACGAAGCGAGAAAACCGTGGCGAATACATCCGGTAACAGGACCATCAAGAAGATGTTACTCGGCTCGTTTAGCGAGAAGGAAGCAATCGATTTGGCGGTGTTGGGACTCTTAGCACCCATCAAGGATATGGCTTTCGGTGGAGTACAACTCAGGCACACATGGCCCGGCGGCGATGTATGAACAGCGCCACCGAGTTATACCAAGACAGGTTCAAGCGGCCCGTAAGCTGGTCGTCTGAAGAAGATGATCCTACACAAGACCAGGAGGTGGCCGTGGCGAGAGTGGGCTCGAAGGCGACCCGTGTCCTGCAAGTGGGTGAAACGGCGGGGGCCTTTGAAAGGGTTTGACTTGACGTGAGCAAAGCCGGCGGATATTCGATTCTTCTGAAAGAAAGCGGTGAGGTTACCGAGGCCACAAAATCCCTACGCTCGAGATGAGCAGGAGACCATCTGCAAGTGGCATCATTCGTTCACCCACACCACCAATGATTGCAAAGAGCTACGTCGCCAAATCCAGATGGCAATAGAACAAGGCGCACGATCCTCGGCGATTCGCCATGAAAGTGGACACGAACCCGTTCCGGTGTCAACATGATAGAACTCAATCGCTCGCGAGACGTCAATGGACTTTTCGTTCGGTGTCAATATGGCTGATGCGGTACCACCATGACACGTACAAGGAAGGAGGTGATCACTCGGGGCAAAGAAAGAGAAGGCTGGTCCACGACCGGCCCGTACGATAATGGAGATACTTAACGGAGGAACAGTGAGGGTGCGGTATCGAAGCCACATTCCGCATCTCCTTAATAAGTATGGCGTCGGCATGATCAGCGCCCGGCCACGGTGGAGGCAATGAAGGACATGGGCACCTCGCCAGAGACCACCCAAAGAGAAGGAAGGCGCAGACAAACATTGGGATTGCCCTTTTTGAAGCATTCTTTGGGGCGTGGGAATGAGCCGATTGCCTACACCGACAACCGCCAGAATGTGGACAACAAAAGAAGGGCACGAGGCCGATGTCGTTGTTGAGCGTCTAGGACCTCTCCAACCTCGAGCCGTCCTAAGGAGTCCGCTCGAGCAAAGGGCCTTGAGAGGCCAGGGGATGACAAAGAAGAAGACAGGTTTCACCGTCAAGGTGGTGCCCGATGGACTCGGACACACGAGCGTAGAGTGCAGCGGCTGCGTAACAGAAGAAGCTGAAGCGATATCTCCAGCGCTAAAAGAAAGCACGGCCTGATCGGCCGTCAAAGTAAGCGGACTACGGCGGAGGGCGCGGCGACAAGGAAAGAGTGGCGCCCAAAGCCAATAAAAGCGATGCACAGCATCGGCTGGCACAACATGGTGTTCGTACTCGGCAGAGTTCTGCGCCACGAACCAATATGCTACCGGTGCGCAGTTTTGCGGCCTGACGATTATCTTTGAAGCCACGAGAAGGGTTACAAACATCCGAGCTACGTGCGGGGCTACATCAATGGACAACCGTCGGCAAGATGTTGGTGGACACGGGCGGCGATCAATATCATGCCATACTCCATGCTACGACGTTTGGGGCGCTCACTGCGGACTGATCAAAACCAACGTCACGTTAAGCGACTTCAGCGGCGGTCTTGGAAGCGCAAAGGCGTTACGAGCGTGGATCGGCCGTGGGCAGGAAAACCATACCCACGTCATTTTCGTCTTGAACAGCAAAAGTACCTCGCCGTCTTGCTAGGAAGGATTGGATCCACGCTAATCGCTGCATTCCATCCACGATGCACGAGTGCCTGTCTGATGGGGCGGGGGATGAAGTGGAGGTCGTCCATGCGAGCGATTCTATCGAGGTTTCCATTCTTGGCATGAACATCGGGAAGCGAAGACCAGAGCCGATCTCGGAATCAGTTTGACGGCTGTGGCGCATTGAAGCGTCAAAAAGCGGGTGAGGCTGGTCTTATCCGCGGCACAGCGGTAGAAAGGTCCACGATCATCGTAGCGGCGATCCTCGCGATCGGCCACAAAAATAAAAAAGCGATCATCGACAAGCGGATCATGCGATCGTGGCGACGCATACGCCATTGTAAAACCATGGTGTACGCCACCCTCGACTAACGCAATCAAAAGGGGCGATTAGTGCAATCCCAAATTATTTTTGTTGTCCTTACCTCTTGCCCTGTGTTTAGCATCGACCGGTGACGGAAAGCTTGGGTATGGGTTCACATCCGTGATGATGGAAGAGATTGACATTGGTCAGGATAAGCCACGACCAACATTTATCGACAAAAAGTTAGATCCGGGTCTGCGAGGCCCAATGATCGCTGTTGAACGATACCGGCGCCGCACGGGACTACGAAATGCAGGTTAGGCAGAGCATCATTGAGCATCGGCTCCCATCGAAAAAGGATTCCGGCCATTTCAGCGTGCAAACACGGCAAATGAAGGCGAAATTGCGAAAGTCAAGAAGGAGGTCGAGAAAATGTTGTGACCAAGTTAATCGGGCCATGCGGTATCTTTGAATGGATTTCTAGTATAGTGCTGTAGAGAAGAAGGATGGCCAATGGCGTCGCCGCCGATTTTCGGGATCTCAACAGGCTACCCCAAAGGATGAGTATCCGATGCGGTAGCGAGGCGTTAATCAACGAGCTGACTGGTCACAAGATCTTAAGTTTCATGGATGGCAATGCTGGTTACAACCAAATTTTATGGCTCCGAAGACATACACAAAACCGCATTGAGTACCAGGTTCGGTGGGGTTATTCGAGTATGTGGTCATGGCGTTTGGACTAAAGAATCTGGCGCCACATACCGAGGGCCATGAATTATATTTTCCACGACGATCGGCAAGGTGGTGGAAATCTACATTGTGACGTGGTGGTCAAGTCTGCTTGGCGCAAGGGCACTTGGGCGATCTACAGCGTCTGGACCGAACAAGAAAGTTGACGAGGATGAATCAAAAGTGTGCCTTGAATGTGGCGGTCGGTTCACAGGCTTCTTGGTCCATGAGCGGGATTGAGATCGGCACGAAGAGTAAGGAGGCGGTCACGAATAATGAAGCCACCCACTACAAAGAAAGCTGCGATCTCTCATCGGCAAGATCAACCGTCAGACGATTCATCTCTAACTGTCGGGAAGGATAGAGCCGTTCATGGGGCTTGTGAAAATTAAAGCGGCGAGGAATTCGGTAGGCGAACAACAACGGGCCTTGGCGAGATCAAAGAATATCGACAAAGCCGCGGTGTTAGTTCCACCCAGCCGGACAAACCGTTCTACATTTACTTGTCGATGGTGACACGTCCATCGCCTCGTGGTGGTACGGTGCATGATGGGCTAGGCGAGTCGTATTCTACATAAGCGAGAAGGATGCTGGGCCTTGAGACGAGGTATCCGATATCGACAAGTTGTGCCTCTGTTTGTTTTTTACATGCACCAAGCTGCGCCACATCTTGCTATCAGCAGAGGTCATCATCATATGCAAGTCGGACGTCATAAAGCACATGCTATCGGCTCCTATGTTAAAAGGCCGATTGGGCAAATGGATGTTTGCATTATCAGAGTTTGACATCCGGTATCAACCCGCGAAAGCTGTTAAGGGACAGGCGCTGGCTGATCTTATTGCGGAGAGGATCAACACTAACATAGCAGCACTGTCCATAAAAGCGTGGGCTATGTTTTTCGACGGATCAGTTTGTGACGATGGCTGCGGCATAGGCATTTTGCTCGTGTCGCCCCGGGGGGCAACATTTTCCTTCTCCATCAGGTTGTCTACCCTTCGCACCAACAATGAAGCCGAGTACGAGGCAATCATGAGGATGGAGTTACTCCTCGGCCGGCGGAGGCAGTGGAACTTTTTGGTGACTCGAAGTTGGTGATTTCCCAACTCACAGAGGAGTACAAGTGCGAGAGCGAGTCCCTCTTCCCATTATGGTTGCACTGCCGTGAGTTGATGGCACGATTTCGGTATGTAAACTTCGCCTGGATCCCGCGGTCGCAGAACATAGAGGCAAATGATCTTGCGCAGATGGCTTCAGGCTATAAAGAGGCAGCGGAGGGAGCCAATATTCAGTCTGACTCTGGAAGCCGACGTTGGAGAGCCGATATCTTCAATTACTTGAAGGATTAGTCTCGGGGGCACCTAAGCGGATAAGGTCTGAGCCATGAAGTATGTGCTTATTGGGGACGAAATGTTTTACAGGACCTGGAAGGATTATTGCTCAAATGTGCAGGAACAATGAGGCTAATCGGCTCCTACGAGGTACATGAAGGCGCCTGTGGGACTCACCAGTCGGCTCATAAGATGAAGTGGTTGATCAGGAGATCAGGGTTTTATTGGCCTACCATGCTCGAGGACTGTTTTAAGTACTACAAAGGGTGTCAAGCATGTCAGATATTTGGAAAAATTCAGATGGTACCCGCATCAGCAATGAATCCCATCATCAAGCCTTGGCCATTCCGAGGTTGGGGCATGGACATGATCGGCAAGATCAATCCTCCGTCAAGCAAGGGCCACATGTGGATCTTGGCCATCACAGATTATTTTACCAAGTGGGTGGAAGCCGTCCCTATGAAGTCAGTAAGTTCAAAAGATGTCATCGATTTCGTGAAAGAGCACGTCATTCATAGGTTTGGGATTCCCCAGACTATCACAACCGATGGAGGTTCGGTTTTTATTTCTCACGAGTTCAGAAAGTTCTGTGAGGACACAGGGATTAAGCTGATACGGTCATCTCCGTACTACGCTCAAGCAAATGGGCAAGCTGAGGCGTCCAACCAGAGTCTTATCAAGCTGATCAAGAGGAAAATCGATGAGCACCCTAGGCGTTGGCATGAGGTTTTATCAGAGGCTTTATGGGCTTATCGCATGTCGTGCCATGGGGCGATAAAAACCTCTCCGTACCATCTGGTCTATGGTCAAGAAGCCGTATTGCCTTGGGAAATTACGGCTGGATCGAGACGTGTTACTTTTCAGAATGAGCTAACGGTGAAGAATATGCAACTTTGATGAGTGACAGCGTGGAAGATGTGGTGAGCTTAGGCTGTGGTCGCTTGAGAAAATAAAGAGAACAAGGCTAAAGTAGCTCGTGCCTACAACAAGAAGGTGAAGCCAAAGGAGTTCCACGTTGGAGATCGGTATGGGAAGCTGTGTTGCCCTTGGGTACTAAGGACGACATATGGTAAATGGTCTCCAAATTGGCACCGTACATAAGGTCGACCAAGTTTTAAGAGGAGCGTACATGCTTGGCTTGGACGGTGAAAAATTTCGATGGCGATCAATGGTCAACATCTCAAGAAGTATTTTCCAAGCATGTGGGATATGGGACAATAAAAACTTGAGGGCGTCGTGAGATCGGCTAAGTCGATTAGCGGCAAAATGTGGGGGCGTTGAAAATCGGCGAATAATATGTGCCGGCGTTGAAAATCGGCGAATAAAAAAAACATCGGCATAAGTTACCAACAGTTGCCACCTGCACATGCAATCTTGAAGAAATGCCTTGAGGCGTGGAGAGCATCGACGGAACTCGTTATTTCAACGTCATCATCCTTGCTGGTCGATAGTTGTTCGTTCAGGGCACATTTTTCGATGGGCAATTGAGGTTTGGGTCGCCTATTTTGAAAAAGGGGCGCAGGTTACTGTTTCAGACCGAGAAGTGGCCGTTTTGATGTGCCTAAAGATGCGACCAAATTTTCACCAACGTTCGTGACGCTAAGGATGGGCATGCAATGAAACCATACGGTGTCAACGTTTTGGTTTTCGGAGAAGCCGATGGGTGGTCATCGGCTCTTGGCGATTGAACTGTTGGACTTAATCGTGTAGTATGATGAGAGCCGATCGGTGCCATCGACTCTTTGGGCAGCGACCTATTTTGGCTATCGGCGAAATTAGGGGCAAACAAGCAAGGAGAAGCTTTGGGAGCAGTTCTCATTCATTTGAAGATGATCGATTGCAAAAGGATGGTAGATTACAAAAGGAGTCTGCTACTACTAATGCTCTGCTACTAAATCCTAATCGAGGCCGAGGTCGTAAATCATTCTGCCCTCCTCGCTGTCTTCAGTTTGCTACCAGCGTCGTCTTCGGCTTCTTGAGGAAGCGGTAGGGGCCTCCTCGTCCTCGTCTTCGTCATCGTCGTGCGTCTTGGACCCGGCGGAAGTACTTCACCGGCTGGTACTCCTCGGAGGTGTCCTCCTCCTCCTCTTCTTCTTCCTCTTCTTGGAGGAGTCGGCGCCATCCAGGGCGTGGCGTCGTCGCTGTCGCCTCCGGCTCCCGTCGGCGAGGCTGAAGGTCCTCTTCGCCGTGCATCGAGACGCATCGTCCTCGACCAGACGGCAAAGTCTAACCCTCTCGTCCCACCATTGTGGGCGAGAGTGTTATCTTGCTTGTCGTGGTGTTCGAGTTGGTTCGCGGTCCGAGGCTATTGGGCGTGGGAGGGCCGGAGGAAGCGAGAGGCCATGGCGAAAGAGGGTTTTTTCGGTGAAGAAAGAGGGTTTCTGGCTACGGGAGGAAGATGGGGACTGTGAACTGTTGAGCGGATTTAAATAAAGAGGAATAGTGAAGAAGCGGTTCAATGCCATAGTTTCCCAGTTCTGCCAAAATCGTCAAATCATGCACTGCGGAGGAGTTGAGAAGACAGGGCATCATGATGAAGGGGTGGCGTGACGATCCTGTGCTGCCACGCGTTCTGACGTACGCGTAACACGATAGAAAAAAAAAGGGAGGAAAACCCAGGAGAAGAAAAAACACACAGAGTGGTTTTGGAATTATCATTGCCAAAATCAGGGGGCATGTGTTATCGCCATATTTTGGCCTACGAAGGGGATGGGCCGTGATCAAGATGGACGTAGAAGATACATATATTCAACGTGTGGTTGGATCGGCCTAGTGCGTAGATTTGGGCTGAATTGCCCGTGTATCTTGTATCATAGTAGGTTTTGGTTCAGTTTAGGTTCCGTTTCAGTTTAGGTAAAGATAGAGTTGTAAAGTTACTCCAAAAGTAGAGAGTCTCCGGACTATAAATATGTACCTAAGGTTATCGAGAAAGGAGGACAATCACGTTCACAACAAACAATCTCGGCGCGCCACCCTTGTTTCTAGGGTTTTTCGGGTAAGTGCCATCTGCCTAGATCGCATCTTGCGATCTAGGCGATATTCTATCGTTATCCGGTGTTACTCGTCTTGAAGCCTTGTTGATGGCGGTAACACCTTTATCACATTGTTAGAGCTAGCATCGATATTTTTACTATGATTGCTTATTTATGCTACCTCTAGCTATCTCGCGTCTTTGCACCTTCTCCGGTGTGAAGGTGGCATCTTGCTTGATTTCTACTTAGTCGATTTGATCTGTTATAGTTGTGCCTTGTTCATCAAGGTTTAGTTTAATATCTACGTGATTAGGCCTCACAAACGGGTTGAACGATCCGTGTCGTAAGGTATGGTTTATTGATCTTAGAGGGACGTTAGGAATTGACGTTATGTTGGTTTTAGGCCTTCTCTAGGATCGGTTTTCTACTATTTTTCGTATCTATTAGGCTCAACTACGCGTGGACGTTCGGTTGCGTGGTGAAAACACCAAACTATCGTAGATCGATTTAGCTTGTAGAAATTAAGCAAAACCCCATGTTATCATAGATCCAATGCGAGCCATGGGGATAATCGGCTCTGCCGATTCTGAAACACAGGAGCCGATCACGGCTCGAATTTTACGTATACTTGTTTACCGTGCGAAACCAATTGGAACAATCCATCACCTTCGACCGGTATAGGTCAGGTGGCATCTCGAACCAAGACAGGGCGTGTCTTAGGAAGATTCTTGGGCCGTTGACCGAGGGACCAGGGCCCACCAGCCGCTCTGGGAGCCTCCCGGCTCTTCGTGTTGCTCGTCGCTGCCCGCCGGTGAGTTTTGACAGGCAACAGATGCTAAGTTAGATTTTGAGCTTGATGGTTGCAATATTTCTAAAGTGATTATGTTCCTACAAAAGCTTGCTAGAAGTCCTAATGCTAGTGCTATGAATATGGCTTTCACAAAACACATTATGCATGCTCTCATTAAAATTAAGCTAGAAAAATTGAAACACAAAGCTTCTATTCCTAGGAAAGTAGAAGATAGTTGGGAACCCATGATTAATATGCAAGTGAATGATTTTGATGTCAAAGCTTCATGTGACCTTGGTTCTAGTATCTCTATTATGCCTAGAAAGATTTAGGAAATGTTTGATTTGCCACCTTTGGAAGATTGCTATTTAGATATCCCACTTGATGATAATGCTAAGAAGAGACTTATGGGGAGTGTTAATGATGTTCTTATTATGGTTAATAATGCCTATGTCCCTGTTGATTTCTATGTTCTGTAAGTTTAATGCAATTCTTCTTGTCCTATTACTTTGGGAAGACCTTCTCTTAGAACTGTTGGTGCCATTATTGATATGAAAGAAGGCACCATTAAATATCAATTTCCATTCAAGAAAGGTATTGAACACTTCCCTATGAGGAGAGAGAAGTTACCTTTTTCTCCTCCTTTGAAAGCAAAATTTGATGTTAATGCTTCTTCATTTGAGAATACTTGATTCTAGTTTCTTGTGCCTAACTTAAAGGCGTTAAAGAAAAGTACTTCTTGGGAGATAACCCAATAGTTTTATTGATTCTTGGAAGTTATTAATTTTGTAATAACCTCTCCTTATCCCTTTTATTTGATTTGTTTGCCAAGAATAACCTCTATTCAGAGAGAAGTAAGATTTGGAAGTTCTTGTCCCAAAACAGATTTGTGTGCTTCACTGTAAAAATTTGTAAAAAATATCTGTATGGCGGATTGAGCTGTAATATTTTGTGCTTATGACCCAGGTTGTTATCTAACTTTCGTTAGTTCAACACTTTTTTATTTTAGCAACAGAAGGTTTTAGAAAAAATCGGTCTTTACCCGTTGGTCTGTTTTGATAGATTTCTGCCATTATTTGCATTTGCCTCTTATCGATTTATTTTTGAGTTCTTTTTGGTGAATTGAGATTTTTGAAGTAATTTCTACAATAGCTTGTTTTCTTAATGAAAGTTTTGCTGTTTTGAAACTAAACCCAAAAGGTTTATTACTTTTGCATGCACTAATGTTGCTAATGAAGATCGTGTGAAGTTTTGTTTTCAAGTGTAGGGGAAGAATGATGTAATGAGAAGAAGAATGGACAAAAGCTCTAGATTGGGGATGCCACCCCGTGTCACCCCAATAAATATTCAAGAGGTACAAGCCTCAAAGCTTGGGGATGCCCAAGGCATCCCCTTCTTCATCAATAAAAATCTTAGGTCTCTTTCTAGACACTTCATTTTTTATTGTTTCATGCATTGTTGTGTTGTTCTTGGAGAGTCTTAGTTTTCATTTTTTGGTTTTTGTTTTCTTAGTTTTGCTTGAATAAAGTAGTTGTACCCCCTTTTTTGCTGTGATGTTTCAAATAAGTTGATTGGTGTTGGAAAAGAGTAAAAAGTTTCATGCTTATAGTGATACAAAATTGAGCTTGCTTTGATTGTGCCTTAGACTTTATCATGTCATGCTAGATGTTGTTTTGACCTTATGCTTAGTGATTATTGTTGTATCATGACTTGTTCCAAACAATTGAGATTGCTTAGTGTGCCTTGAAGGAATCATGCGTTGTTTTAGCATACAAAAGCATAATATTATGGTATTCTCCTTTAATGATTTGTTTGGGTTGACTTGGCGCATGCTCACACCATGTTATGACTACAAACCAGTCACCTTAGCCTCTATTATCATTTAGTTTTTGACTTGTGATAGCACTTCATGCTTTAGTTGATAATGTTTTGTCGCTCTGCATGATTATGGCCATTATTGCTTTCTTAGTTGGTCGCTCCTAGTCTTTTGCTAGCCTCCACTTGTATTGAGTAAGCTCTAATCATGCATCCAACTTCCAAGAAACCAATTTATTCCAAAGTGTCCACTATAAATTCCTATGCATGGTGTGTTACACCATTTCAAGTAAGTTCTTGTTTTATCTACCTTGCAATTAAAAAGTCACTTTGTTATGTGAAAATTAGTGATTAAATCTCTCAAAAACTTGATGGCACACTTTATTTTTCTTGCCCATAATAAACTTGAACCATTGTGTCATCTATGTTGTGTATGCTTGCACTTATAAGTTGGGAATTAGTAGAACCATGTTGTCATGGGGAACACTTTCAACACATGTAAATATCTACCCAGTTGATATCATGATCTTTTGTTTATGGATGTCGGAGGTGTGAAATAAAGGGGAGCTTGTAAGTCCATCGAGTTATGTATATGTGTTAGAGAAACGCCTGGGCCACTAGTCTAAGTCATGCCTAATCATTGTGGAAACTTGCAGCATCACCATAGTGAGCAATCTATGAAGCTTTCTTCTTATAAAAAAAGAGAGATAGGAAAAGAGGAAAGAAGAGAAAAACCACCATTTTTCCATGGTAAATAAGAAGATTGTTGAGATGCTCATTGTCTGTTGCCTTGTCATTTTTATATGGAATAGCTCCTGTGTCATGGGGCAAGGGATACCTTGTTGGCGGTTCTCTATGATACACATATACTTAATATGTCAAGAACTTACCGGTAACTAAATTTGAGTAGCATGAGGAACGACCCTCGTACTCAAGGGACATGAGATTGCCAACTTATACTTTGTCAAGCATATACTCCATACTTTGTTCACTTTAACCTTAATCACTTCAAGATGCTTATGATAGGGGCAATGAGATCTGAAATCTAACAAGTACCGTAATTTTTGGAAGCTCTTTATGAAACTTGAAATCCCTACTTCCCTTTGAAGGGACTTTCTTCCACTTTTATATCGAGTCTCCAACTTCTATCCTTAGGCACCAATTAAGAGAGCATAGTTGTCATCCTTAGTTCTATGTGCATTGTCCCAAAACTTACTGATTGATTCATAATGTTGATATTGCTTGTATTTGAACTATTTGTATCTAGTCACCCTTATGAACTTTGAAGGCGTCCTATGCATTTATGTTTTTCTACTCCATGAGGGACAAGCTGAATACCATTATGCTTTGTTTTCTATACGTGAAAAAAACAAACGTCTTTCAATGCATTGTTATTCGTGATCTTTGTTTGTATCCTTTCATGTTGCAACATAGTTACTATGTCTTATTGTTATAACTTCATCTTTCATACTCATGTTTAGAGTACTTTGATCCCAGCTTTCAATGCTTTCAAATAGTTTGATCAAGATTGTGATGGTGCATGTCACCTTAAAAATTATTAATTTTATCACTTACCTACTCAAGGATGAGCAGGACTTAAGTTTGGGGATGCTTGATACATCGTAAACGTATCTATAATTTTTGATGTTCCATGTTTGTTTAGTATCAACTTTTCTTTGCTTTGTCTACACTTTGAGGTATTTTTATACATTTTCTGGGACTAACCTATTAACAAGATGCCACAGTGCAAGTTGCCTGTTTTCTGCTGTTTTTGGTTTTAGAAAAGCTAGTAAAGATATATTCTCGGAATTGGACGGGGCAAAAGCCAAATTCAATATTTCATCGAGAAGAACACAGAGACCGAAGGGCGACCGAATGAGGGCCACGAGGCCGCCACACCCTAGGGTGGCGCAGGCCCCCCTAGGGCGCGCCGCCACCAGGTGTGGGCGCCTTGGGTTCCCCCTGCATCGCCTCTTTGCTAATAAAATCCCCTCCGATGCCAAAACCCTAAGTACCCGATCACATCTCCACGAAACAGTCTATAGCCGCAGCCACCATCATCCCTAGATCGGGGGGATCTTAATCTCTTACCGGCACCCTGCCAGAGGGGAGAGATCATCCCGGAGGCCTTCTTCATCACCATGCCAGCCTCTGGTATGATGCGAGAGTAGTTCACTCTTGGACTATGGGTCCATACATTAACTAGATGGTTGTTTCTCCTCCCTTGTGCTATCATGTTTAGATCTTGTGAGCTCCATTCATGATCAATATCATCTACTTGTAATCATACATATTGTGTTTGCGGGAATCCGAGGGATATTGAGATTGATATGTCTGATTGATTATTGATTCTATCATGTCTTATTGATTATTGATTATATCATGTTTGTGTTCTTTGATATCTTGCATGCTCTTCGTTTCTAGTAGCTATCTTGGCCAAGTAGATGCTAGTGACTCCAAGAGGGAGTATTTATGCTCGATAGTAGGTTCATGCCTCTATTAAATCTGGGGAAGTGACAGGAATCTCTAAGGTTATAGATGTGATGTTGCTATTAGGGAGAAAACAACAATATTTTGTTGATGGAATAATTGTATTGTTTACTTTACACACATTGCTGAATGAAGTTATCCGTTGCTTGAAACTTAATACTGGGGGGTCGGATGATAACCTGAAGGTGGATTACTAGTCATAGATGCAGTTGGATGGCGGTCTATGTATACTATTGTATTTCCCAATCAATCTCATAGGAATCGTGAATGTCTAGTATTTGCATTGTTATGCCTTGCTCTGTCCTGTCAATTGCCCCGCTGTAATTTGTTCACCCAGCATGTTATGTTATCTTTCTTAAGGAGAACACCTCTAGTGAAATGTGGACTCCGGTCCAATCTTTACCATTGATACATCATTACTGATACTGTTTACTTTCTGCAAGCCATCATTACCTTCCACACTATATGTTTAATCCTTTGTTTTCAGCAAACCAGTGAGATTGACAAACTCACTGTAAGTTGGAGCAAAGTATTGAGTTTGTGTTGTGCAGGATTTCAAGTTGCTAGCAACACCTTGAAATTATTTCCTTCCTCCTACTGGTTCTATAACCTTGGTTTCGTAACTAAGGTAAAACTTATTGTTGTGCTCATCATACCTTCCTCTTGGGGTTTCCCAACGAAGCTCTAAAGTGATCTGAGCTCATCAGCCATGCATAGCTGTCAGTGCTGGTTCATCCAGATGATGTATCAGTTGCAGGGAATCTAGTTTGACAGGAGAACATGATGTAAAGGTTAAAATGTTGGAGATATGCCCTAGAGGCAATAATAAATGTAGTTATTATTATATCTTTGTGTTTATGATAAATGTTTACATTCATGCTATAATAGTATTAACAAGGAAACATTGATACTTGTGTGATTTGTAAACTTAATTTGAAGTCCCTAGTATAGCCTCTATACTTCACTAGCTTGTTGGTTGATTAATGATTGTGGTTTCCCTATCATGAACATTGAGATGTTATCAACAACAAGATCATATCGTTAGGAGAATGATATGGTGGACATACTCCTATAGATAAGCGTAGCACAAAGATCAAGTCATTTCAATAGTTCAATTGCTATATGCTTTTTGATACATAGTAACCTGATTCCTTCGACCATGAGATCATGCATATCACCTTTACCGGATGGATGCTTTGATCACATCAAACACCACACCGTAACTGGGTGGCTATAAAGGTGGCATTGAGTGTTCGAAAAGTATTGGTTGAAACACATGGATCAAGAGTGGGATTTGTCCATCCATATGACGGATCGATATACTCTGGGCCCTCTCGGTGGAATGTCATCCAATTAGCTTGCAAGCATGTGACTGGCTCACAAGGGATCACATATCACGGGAACGAGAAAAGAGTACTTATCGGTAACGAGGTTGAACTAGGTATGCGAGATAAAGCGATCATAACCTCGGATAAGTAAACTATCGTGAGACAAAGGGAAATTGGTATCTTATGTAAGTGGTTCATTCGATCAAAGTAATCGTGAGAAATATGTGGGAGCCATATGAATTTCAGATTCCTCTATTGGTTATTGTTAGGAGAAGTGTCTCGATCATGTCGCATAATTCATGAACCGTGAGAGACACTTAAGGATTGACGTTGTTTGAGTAGTTATGGTATTATGAGAAAGAGACGAATGTTGTTCGGATTCTCGGATGGGATCCGGGATATCACGAGGTGATCCGGAATGGTCCGGAGCATAAGATTCATATAAGGAAAGTCCCGTTTCGGAGTTCGGGAATGATTCTGGTGTTTTCATCGGGAATGTTCTAGAAGGTTCGGAATGTCCGACACACCGGGGGAGGGTACATGAATGTGTTACATATTGGAATGATTGCATCATGTACTAAGTGTTCTCGCTGTTCCAAATAAAGGATTAAATTGAATCCCAAACTGAAAAGTCAAGCGGCGTTTGAAAGTCAAACGGCTAAAACAGAAAGTGAGGAAAGAGGAAAGAGGAGGTTGAAACCGACTTGGGAGGAGTCCTCCTCTCCAAGGCAGCGCACACCCAAGGCCGAGTTGGGAGGACTCCCTCCCTTGTCGACCTCCCACCTATAAAAGGAGGGGCAGGGGCCCCTCCTCTAGACACACAAGTTCCTATCCTCTAATCTAAACCCTAGCCAAAGCCTCCGGTTTAGAGCCGTTTTGGTTTAGAGCTTCTAATTGCCCTAGCCTTCGGTTTAGAGCCTTCTAATTGGTGTGTCTAAACCCTAGACCACTAATAGCTCTCTCATACTCCACCATACTCGCTCCGGCTTAAGGCGAAGCCCTGCGGGATCTCCCCTCTACTTCCGGTACCACGCCGTTGTGCTACCGGAATCGCGAGGAGAGTGCTACAACCTCCGCTGCCTGCTGGAACAAGGGAGAGGAAGGTCTTCATCGAGTACCGAACGTGTGACCGATCAAGGGGCGCTTCTTGGGAGCATGGCCGAAGGATCGTCTATGCGATCTTGAGATCGGGAAGAGTACGACTACATCACCCACGAGAATCCGCTCTCGTTAAACACTTTGGAATCTTCGAGGGTAAGTTATTCCATCGACTCGTTGCTACAATCTAGTAGATAGATCTTGGCTTGTTTGTTTGTATGCGATAGAAAATTTTGTTTTCCATGCTACGAAACCCTACAGTGGTATCAGAGTCGTGTCTATATGTAGATCTGTTGCACGAGTAGAACACAATGGTCATTGTGGGCGTTGATGCTTTTATTGTCGATTGCTTCTTGTGTACTTTGCATCTTGCGGTATGTTGGGATGAAGCGGCCCGGGCTAACCTTACATGACATCGTTCATGAGACTTGCTCCACGCTTGACATGCAACTTGTATTGCATAAGTGGCTTTATGGTGCTGTTTCTCCTAGCATAGTTAAGATCCAATTTACAACGGGTGATCAACAATGCTAGTATCAATGTTGTGGTTCTTGTTCGTAAGTTAGAGCGACACTTATAGAAAGCCCCAAACCACGTAAAAATGCAAAGAAAGTAGAGGCGTCTAACTTTGTTTTGCGGGTGTCTGATGATGTGATATGGCCATGATTGTGATTATATTTGATGTATGCAATGTTCCTTATTGTAAGTTGGCAACGGCGAGCCATATGGTTGTCTTTAATTTATGTTAAGACCCGCGTGTCTATTCAAAGTAGTTGTAATAGTTGAAGCGGTGGGCGACAACCATGGAGAAGCGTCATTGACCTTGATGCAATGCCGGTGATGATGGAGATCATGTTCGTGCTTGAAGATGGAGATCGGAAGCACAAAGAAGAAAGGCCATATCATATCACATATTATTGAATTGCATGTGATGTTAATCCTTTATGCATCTTGTATTGCTTAGTAGACGGTAGCATTATAAGATGATCCCTCATGCACATGAATTTCAAATCATAAAGTGTTCACACTTAGTTAGCACCGTTGCTAAAGCTTGTTGTTTCGAAGCACCACGTGATGATCGGGTGTGTTAGATTCTGCAAGTGTATACAACGTGAGCAAGCCAGATTTGCTCATCACGAGAAACTAAGGTTTGATTTTGACGAGCCTAGCATGTACAGACATGGTCTCGGAACACGGATCACCGAAAGGTAAAGCATGAATCATATAGTAGACATGATGAACATGACGATTGTTCGCCATTGAAACTATATCAACTCTCGTGATGATCGGTGTTGATGTAGTGGATTTGGTTCGTGTGATCACTAAAACAATGTGAGGGATGTTGTTTTGGTGGGAGTTCACCTAGTTTAATTTCATCATTAATTTGAACTCAATTTGTCATAAACTTAGTCTAAGCTATTGCAAATATGTTGTAGATCAATGGCAGCCCTACCATCAATTTTAATGCGTTCCTAGAAAGAAAAGTTGAAAAACAATGGAAGCAACTTGGATTGGTTCCGCAATTTGAGGATTGTCCTCACATTTGGTAATTTGACCTATGTCTTTGGATGCACATTGGGTGACCCACTGCGGATGTCTTGCCGATGAAGTAAAGAATGTTTACCTCGCTCGGAAGAATCAATACTCCATAGTTCAGTGTGCTATCTTGTATGGTTTGGAATCGGAGCTTCAGAAAAGGTTTGAGAATTCAGACCCATATGATATTGTCGAGGATCTCAAATTGATTTTTGTGACTCATGCGGCAATTGAAAGTTATGAGGGCGAAAAGTTCTTTAAGCGCAAGATGGAAGAGGGCAGCTCTCGGTGAGCATGTGCTTAAGATGTGCGGGCACGCAAACAAACTTCAAAGCTTGGGTATAGTGATTCCTAATGCTTTGGGGATTTACCGTGTCCTCAATCACTACCACCAAGTTACAAGAACTTTGTGATGAACTACAACATGCGAGAACATGAACAAGGAGTTGCGAACTGTTTGCTATGTTAAAGTCTCAGAAGTGGAGATCAAGAAAGAGCACCAAGTGTTGTTGGTCAATAAGACCACCAAATTCAAGAAAGGCAAGTCTAAGCGAAGGGACACTTCAAGAAGGGTGGTAAGAAAGTTACCACGCGGCAAGAAGACCAAGGCTGGACCCAAGCGATCTTGAGTGCTTTTCGCAAGGGAGAAGGTCCTTTGAGCGGAATTTCCCAAAGTACTTGGCGGATCGAAGAACGGCAACATCAAGAAGAAAGGTATATCGATATACATATTATTGATGTGTATCTCACTAGTACTCGTAGTAGTGCTGGTATTTGATCTTGGTTCGGTTGCTCATATTTGTAACTCAAACAGTCTTTGCAGAATAAACGGAAGCTAGCGAAGAACGAGGTGACGATGCGGCGAGGAAAGCGGATCAAAGGTTGATGTGATCGCGATCGCACGCCGCTACCCTTCATCTACCATCGGGATTAGTTTTATACTTAAATAATTGTTCTTTAGTGCTTGTGTTGAGCATAAACATTATATCGGGATCTTGTTTATTGCGAGACGGTTACTTGTTTAAGTCAGAGAATAATGGTTGTTCGATTTATATGAGTAATATGTTTTATGCACATGCACCTTTGATAGATGGTCTATTCTTATTGAATCTCGATAGTGGAAATACACATATCAACAACATTGAGGCTAAACGTTTGAAATCAAGCGATAATTCGACCTATATGTGGCACTGTCGTCTTGGTCACATTGGAGTGAAGCGTATGAAGAAACTCCATTCCGATGGACTTCTTGAATCACTTGATTTTGAATCACTTGAAAGATGCGAAGAATGTCTGATGGGAAAAATGACTAAGACTCCATTTTCTGGTATGATGGAGCGAGCTACGGACTTATTGGAAATCATACATACCGATGTGTGTGGTCCAATGAGTGTAGCATCGCGCGGTGATTATCGTTATGTTCTTACCTTCACAGATGACTTGAGTAGATATGGGTATATCTATTTCATGAAACATAAATCCGAAACTTTCGAGAAGTTTAAGGAGTTTCAAAGTGAGGTAGAGAATCAATGTAACAAGAAGATTAAATTTCTACGTTCTGATCGTGGAGGTGAATATCTAAGTTACGAGTTTGGCGAGCATTTGAAGAAATGCGGAATACTTTCTGATTGACACCGGGAACACCACAACAGTAATGGTGTGTCGAACGTCGTAATTGAACTCTCTTAGATATGGTTCGTTCTATGATGTCACTTACAGATTTACCGCTATCATTTTGGGGTTATGCATTAGAAACATCCGCATTCACTTTAAATAGGGCACCGTCTAAATCCGTTGAAACGACACCGTATGAATTATGGTTTGGGAAGAAACCTAGATTGTCGTTCCTTAAAGTTTGGGGATGCGAAGCCTATGTAAAGAAGTTACAGCCGGACAAGCTTGAACCCAAAGCGGAAAAATGCGTCTTCATAGGATACCCAAAGGAAACTATTGGGTATACCTTCTATCATAGATCCGAAGGCAAAATCTTCGTTAAGAATGGATCCTTTCTAGAGAAGAATTTCTCTCGAAAAGTATTTGGAAGGAAAGTAGAACTCGACGAGGTTGTCGAACCTTCTCTTGAAATTGCAGTAGCGCAAGACCGGAAGAAGTTCTGTGGTGCTGCACCAATAAGAGAGGAAGCTAATGATGGTGATCATGAAACTTGGTTGAAGTTGCTCTGAGCCTCGGAGGTCAACGAGAACTCGTACCACTCTAGATTGGTATGATCCCGTTATGAGTGTCATGTTGGTGGACAACACCAATGACCCCAAGACATATGAGGAAGCGATGATGAGCCCAGATTCCAATAAATGGCAAGAAGCCATGAAATCCGAGATTGGATCCATGTACGAAAACCAAGTATGGACTTTGGTGGACTTAGGATGGCGAAGAAAGGTCGAGAACAAATGGATTTTCAAGAAGAAAGCAGATCTTGATGGTAATGTTATCTTTAAACCTCGACTTGTCGCAAAAGGGTTTCGACAAATTCAAGGAGTTGACTACGATGAGACTTTCTCACCGGTAGAGAAGCTAAAATATGTGAGGATTATGTTAGCAATCGCTGCATATTATGATTATGAGATATGGCAGATGGATGTCAAAACAGCATTCCTCAATGGAGATATTGATGAAGAGTTGTATATGATGCAACCCAAAGGTTTTGTCGATCCTAAAGATGCTAACAAGGTATGCAAACTTCAACGGTCCATCTATGGATTGAAGCAAGCATCCCGAAGTTGGAATCAACGTTTTGATAAGGTGATCAAAAGTTTTGGTTTTATACAAACTTATGGAGAAGCTTGTATTTACAAGAAAGTGAGTGGGAGCTCTGTAGCATTCTTAATACTATATGTGGATGACATATTGTTGATTGGGAATGATGTAGACCTTCTTAATAGTGTCAAGGAATATTTGAATAATAGTTTTTCAATGAAGGATCTTGGCGAAGCAGCTTACATATTAGGCATAAAGATTTATAGAGATAGATCGAAACGCCAAATATCATTGTCACAGAGTACATATTTGGAGAAAGTTCTAAAGAGGTTTGGAATGGAAGAAATCAATAAAGGGTTCTTGTCCATGTTGCCCAATATGACCTTGAGTAAAACTCAAAGTCCGACATCGGTAGAAGATAGAGAAAGGATGAGTAAGACTCCCTATGCCTCAGCCATAGGATCTCTAATGTATGCCATGCTATGTACTAGACCCGACATTGCATATGTTGTTAGTTTAACTAGCAGATATCAAAGTGATCCAGGAGTGGATCATTGGACATGATCAAAAACATCCTTAAGTACTTGAGAAGAACTAAGGATATGGTTCTTTCTTATGGAGGTGATGAACAACTCGTTGTTAGCGGTTACACCGATGCTAGTTGGAACACCGATCCGGATGATTCTAAATCACAACTGGATACATATTTATTTTGAATGGTGCGGATTAGTGGAGGAGTGCAAAGCGTTGTGGCGAGATCTTCAACTGAATCGGAATACATGGCTGCTCGGAGGCTTCACAAGAAGCGATATGGATGAAAGAGTTCATTACAGAGCTGGGTGTGGTTCCTAGTCTGGACCCAATGTCTATCTCTTGTGATAACATGGGCGCCATAGCCAATGCGCAAGAACCATGGTCACACAAGAAGTCAAGACATCAATCTGCGTTTTCGCTATTCGAGAACATATCCGGGATGGGGATATAAAGGTTTGCAAAGTACACACAGATCCGAATGTGGCGGATCCGTTGACTAAACCTCTCCAGGGCAAAACATGACCAACACCAAACTGCCATGGGTGTTGGTATATTACCATGTAATCTAGATTAGATGACTCTAGTGCAAGTGGGAGACTGTTGGAGATATGCCCTAGAGGCAATAATAAATGTATTTATTATTATATCTTTGTGTTTATGATAAATGTTTACATTCATGCTATAATAGTATTAACAAGGAAACATTGATACTTGTGTGATTTGTAAACTTAATTTGAAGTCCCTAGTATAGCCTCTATACTTCACTAGCTTGTTGGTTGATTAATGATTGTGGTTTCCCTATCATGAACATTGAGATGTTATCAACAACAAGATCATATCGTTAGGAGAATGATATGGTGGACATACTCCTATAGATAAGCGTAGCACAAATATCAAGTCATTTCAATAGTTCAATTGCTATATGCTTTCTGATACATAGTAACCTGATTCCTTCGACCATGAGATCATGCATATCACCTTTACCGGATGGATGCTTTGATGACATCAAACACCACACCGTAACTGGGTAGCTATAAAGGTGGCATTGAGTGTTCGGAAAGTATTGGTTGAAACACATGGATCAAGAGTGGGATTTGTCCATCCATATGACGGATAGATATACTCTGGGCACTCTCGGTGGAATGTCATCCAATTAGCTTGCAAGCATGTGACTGGCTCACAAGGGATCACATATCACGGGAACGAGAAAAGAGTACTTATCAGTAACGAGGTTGAACTAGGTATGCAGAGATACCGACGATCATAACCTCGGATAAGTAAACTATCGTGAGACAAAGGGAAATAGGTATCGTATGTAAGTGGTTCATTCGATCGCAAAGTAATCGTAGAAATATGTGGGAGCCATATGAATTTCCAGATTCCTCTATTGGTTATTGTTCGGAGAAGTGTCTCGATCATGTCCGCATAATTCACGAACCGTAGGGAGACACACTTAAGGATTCGACGTTGTTTGAGTAGTTATGGTATTATGAGAAAGAGACCGAATGTTGTTCGGAGTCTCGGATGGGATCCGGGATATCACGAGGTGATCCGGAATGGTCCGGAGAATAAGATTCATATAAGGAAAGTCCCTTTTCGGAGTTCGGGAATGATTCCGGTGTTTTCATCGGGAATGTTCTAGAAGGTTCCGGAATGTCCGGCACTCCGGGGGAGAAGGGGTACATGAATGTGTCATTACATATTGGAATGATTGCATCATGTACTAAGTGTTCTCGCTGTTCCAAATAAAGATTAAATTGAATCCCAAATAGAAAAGTCAAACGGCCAGTTTGAAAGTCAAACGGCTAAAACAGGAAAGAGGGAAAGAGGAAAGAGGAGGTTGAAACCGACTTGGGAGGAGTCCTCCTCTCAAGGCGCAGACCACCAAGGCCGAGTTGGGAGGACTCCTCCCTTGGCCGCACCTCCCACCTATAAAAGGAGGCGCAGGGGCCCCTCCTCTAGACACACAAGTTCCTATCCTCTAATCTAAACCCTAGCCAAAGCCTCCGGTTTAGAGCCGTTTTGGTTTAGAGCTTCTAATTGCCCTAGCCTTGGTTTAGAGCCTTCTAATTGGTGTGTCTAAACCCTAGACCACTAATAGCTCTCTCATACTCCACCATACTCGCCCGCTTAAGGCAAGCCTGCCTGGGATCTCCCTCTACTTCCGGTACCACGCCGTTGTCTTTAAATCGCGAGGAGAGTGCTACAACCTCCGCTTCTTTGGAACAAGGAGAGGAAGGTCTTTGTCGAAATCGAACGTGTGACGATTGCGGAAGCGCCGGAACGCCTTGGAAGGATCGTCTACGCGATCTTGAGATCGGGAAGAGTACGACTACATCACCCACGAGAATCCGCTCTCGTTAAACACTTTGGAATCTTCGAGGGTAAGTTATTCCATCGACTCGTTGCTACAATCTAGTAGATAGATCTTGGCTTGTCTGTTTGTATGCGATAGAAAAATTTTGTTTTCCATGCTACGAAACCCTACATAAAAATGATAATGCTTGTATGGGAGGCTACGGTGGGATGTGGTTTTTGTAGTCCCATGCTCGCCACCACTAGGAATCGAGTTCTTGCCTTTGGAACTGAGATGAGCGTACAACCACACGGGGCCTGGACAACCTCACGAGCAACTAATTTGCCTAGTAGATTCCATGAGTCACATAGTTCGGGTGTTCCATTCGACATGCATTCTGGATCTTCTCGAAGGCGGTGAAGGAGGTGCATTCATAACAGATAGGGAAGCGTGGCCGCAGTTGCTTGGGGTAGCTAGCACCCGTGGTAAACCAACCACGCCTCACATATCTAGAGACTGGCTTCGGGATTTGACCTGTTACAGCGGAACCATCCTTAGGGCATGACTCATGGTCTCGGCGAAAGCAAGCTAAAGGTCGTGTATAACGACCCTCTACCGACCTTCCAAGGAAGAGGCTAATGATTCTGGTATTAAGATTCGGTTAGTACAGGTGGGTAAAGTTGTACACCCCTACAGGGTTAAATCTTTTCGAAAAGCCATGTTCATGGTTATGAACGCTTGGTGACCGAATTCTAAGATCATAGATAACTATAATATAATCGTAAAACTTGGCAGATCAACATGTGTTTAAGATGCTTTCTCATGGGTACGAGGGGGTGATCCTAGTTGATAGGTGATGATAATGATTTGGAGTATATCAAAAGATAATGATTAATACTTTGGAGATGTCGCTCTCTTATCCCCTTTTAAAATATTCTAATTAGACGAGCTTCTTCTCCCTCTTGTTTTATAAACAAAAGATAACTTTATGCAAAACAGATCCACCAGCCATAATTATTTCTGAGTACACCCTGTACTCACCCTTGCTTTGTTTATACTTTTGTAGCAAAGTAAGTGCTCCCTGGAGATGAGTTTAGTACGACATCGACACCGGCAGCCTGGAATCTATGGGATGGGATGTCATTGTTATGCTTCAGTCCTCTTAGGAAATTTTTTAAGTTTGCTATACTTAATAGCATAATTTTCCTTCCGTTGTTTGATGTTTGTGGTCAGTGACCTCTGCTTGTAATAATTTGGTTCTTTGCTCAGTTATGAGCTTGCTGTAATAATTTTGTGCCATAGGGTCACTGTTGTGTTACCGATGCTTCACTGGATATCTTCGAGCTTAAGGTTAAGCTTATGTCATACGGGGGTGTGATATTTGTTTAGCCCTGATCCCGGGGGTGTCACACTAGTTCTCCTAGGATTCACTACCATTGGAGAACGCATGCGTTGAGCCACTTTTCGTTGTTGTGGCTTGGCGTAGGTCGAGGTGCCCTTTCTGGTGCTCTCTGTGCCACTGTTGTTGTGGTGTCTGTTATCGATATAGCTACTGTTGTGCGCATGTGAGCTTCCCTCACCACCACGATGCTTCTCTGGGTCATTGCCTTTACCTCTACTCTCTATTCTCGTTGTACTTGTATCTCTCTTCAAGTGCTATTGTTGCTTACTATTATTCATATTTGGGTGCTAAATTGTGTAATTTTATGTATTTAGATTAGTTCTAGTTCATCCCAATGCTGAATAGGTTTATGTGTTCGTTCTATGCTTCTGATAAATACACATGTGTTAGTGTTAATTGAACCTAAGTTCAGCTTTCATCAGTTACCTAACAAAGTGTGTTGAATTGATTTTTTGTATCTGGATGATGTTATTCATTTAGATGATTTTTTGATTGATACAACAAATGCTTAGCTTCTTGATGTTACTTATGATGAACCGTGATATGTAGTTCTTCTTAAATGATTTCAGATGATCAAATGGATATGTATCCATCTGCAGTATGAATACACTATCATTTTCCTTTAGTTGCTCTCTCTGCTTGATTAACTTCAGTGGACTGATCATCTTTGGGAAAAGATAGTGAGTTTGATACTCCGGCAATTTTAGTAAGCTTAATCTTGTGATGCCTTTTATTTGCTAGGCATAAAATGTGCCCATTTCTTTCCGTTTAGCATGATCCTCATGCATGTGGTGCCTCAAATGAGTGTGCACATGTGTATAGGCATGCTCAGCATGATTAGTGATGTACGTGATCTTCCCAGCAAATAGAATCATGTGATAACATGATCCAGTGATATTGGTGACACAATGTGTGGACATTGATACTTGGATAAATTTCTTAACTTAAAATCCATATTATTTATCTATACAGACACTACAACATGAAGGTTGGGTCCTGGCTTTTATAGATGCCGAGACAAATGCCTAATAGCTGCACTCGCGCTAACGTCACAAAAAAGACGTCAAAAATAACTGCATCAGGAAAAGTAGATAGCCGGTGTCTTTTTTTCTTTTTCGGTACATCGTTATCTGCCGAGATAACGCTAGCACTGCACCAGACAAGATGCTCCTTGGTACAAAAATACACGACAGAGACTTTACTTCCGTGAAATATGTCGTGGTGGTGGCACGACAGATGCCATGGGTAGGCTAAAGTATGGGGCCAATGGATGCTAGAGGGATCTGGGGAGGGAAGATGCAGTTGATTCTACACACAGAAGACTAAGGCAAAGATCTTTATTTCTCCTTCCTTGGGCTACAAGTGCTCCTTGAGCTGTATACAAGGAGAAAGGAAGAACTTTACCAGCCTAACGGTCCTAAATGATCCGATGCCCTCATCAGGGTCCAAGCCTCCCCTTATAAAGGAGAGCTTTGGGTTCCTTTAGGGCTGACGTGGCAAGCATATTCGAGGAATATGCTTGTCCCAATATAGTAGTTCGGCGGCCTCCTTTCCCTGTCGCTCCTCTAATGACGGCAAGGTTCCAGAGGGCCCCTCCTGCACGCCTCGGGCTTCAGGACTGTCACCTCCGTGACCTCCTTCTGCCCCTCTGTCGCTCTGCGCCTTTGTCCCTAGTGCTTGGCTCCGCTCAGATTCTCCCTAGCCTGCGGCTAGAGTTTGACTTTAGGCTTCTCCTTCTCCTGCAAGCTTCATATCATTCGGCCCTACCTCGCGTAACTCGGCTTGTCCTTCACCTGCATCAAGATTACTCGGGCTAACCCGGCCGACTTACGCAGTATCTCGGCCGGGCAATGCCTTGCCATTACTATAAGGGTCCTGCCCTTTCCTATCTTGGCCGACCTCTACAGGATTCAGCCGACTCAGACTGTAACTCGGAAACTAGATGGGGAACACCCTTTCGTCTTTCCCCGTCTTTACCCTATCCGGGGTCACCTCCCCAACATTAGTCCCCGAAGCTGGTATGGCCCCGCCGACAACCTCGGCCGGGTCAGTTCATGACACTGCTACGCATTGTTTCCGAGTTATCTCTTTCTCGTTTAAGGTATCATCGTATCTTCTCGCGTACGCCTCGTCCTACGTGTCATACTCATCATTGTTTCTCTTGTTTTTTGTTCCTCTACAGATTTCTCGACAGCTAAAGCATTACTCTGCGCGCGGCCTTTCGACGCCTCGTGTGCCGTTTCCGTTGGGGATCATGACCTTCTTTTCCACCGTGTGTTCCTTGGTGCGGTTCCGCTTAGCGGCGTGCGGTCATGCGGCGCACACGATCTACACGGTCAACCGCCACACCCACGATCCCACTACCTCACAGGCGGCTCGGTTATAAAGAGGGGCGCGGGGTTGGGAGATTCACTTTCCCCCTCCGCTCACCTGCGTCCTTCTTCTTCCTCTCGCTTCTGCGCTCGTTCGCGGCTCCGCCGCCGTGCGTTCATCTGGATCTCCGACGGCAAGGACCCCTCCGCGCTGCTCCGTCTGCCTCGTCCTTGTTCGCTTGCTCCGGCGTCGTCGCCGGTGAGTTCTTCCGGTCCCATCGCCTAGGATCTCCTCTAGATTCATCTGCTTCGTTTCGCTGCTGTGGTAGTTCCTTTGTTGCCCGCCATTGCTTCAGATAGAATCACGACGGGGCCGTGTAGTTCTAAGTTTTCCTCCGCCGCTAGTTCTTACTCTATAGATTTCTCCGGCGAACCCATGTCGAGCTCCGTCAGCGGTGCCCTGATTGAGGATGACGATGCTGCCTCTGGGCCCGAGCGCGGCTCGTGGCAGGGCTCTTCTGTCACCCGATGAGAGATTGAGTGGCTAATCCGAACTCACCGGATTCTTAGGGAGGGCGAATATATAGTCTTCATGTCACATTTCGCTCGCGGGTTTGGTCTCCCCCTCAGTGACTTTGCTAGGGAATTCCTCGATTACTTCGGCCTGCAGCCGCATCACCTTCCTACTAATGCCATTGCCTCTCTTTCTGCTTTCATCTGTGCCTCGGAGGGATACTTTGGCCTATGGCCGTCTGTGCATGTTTGGTCAAAGTTTTTCCAGATTCGATCCAACGTCGTCCCTGACAAATCTCTTCATCCCTCCGAGAAGCTGCTTACCCAATGTGGTGCCGCGTCAATCACACCTCGGAGGAAATCCGAATTTCCTCGCGTCGCAGGCTTAGAATCATGTAAGAAGTGGCATAAGTCGTTCTTTTATGTCAAGAACTCTGGAAATGAGGATAGGATTCGGCTTCCTGCCTTTTCCATTGGCACCCCTTCCAAGAAGAACTGGACCTATAATCCGAGGAAGAGTCATGCTCTGGCCAAAGCTTTTGAGATTTGGCTGAAGGAATTGATGCGCTCCGGGCTACGCGGAGAGGATCTGATGACTACCTTCATCAGCAGCCAGATCTGCCCCTTCCAGAAACGCACGCACAAGCTCAGCTACACGAGCGGTCCTCTCGATCCCAACCGAGTCTCGACGGTGGAGCTGGACAATTACCTCATCTTCAAACGTGTCCGGGCTATCTTTAAGACGGAGATGCCGGAGGACTGGGCCTGGGGATTGAAGCCGTTCACCCGCGAGCGTCCCCCTCCCGAGGTAAGTTTATGCCTTTGTGTTTTGCTTCCTAATCGCGTCCGTGACTCTTTTTGCTAATTTTCTCTTTCTTGTCCTGCAGAGGTTTGAGGAGCAGAAGACTGAGGACGCCGAGGTTCTGACACTCCCGTGGCCTGCGGATCGGAATACTCCGGACAGCGGGGAGCCGGACTCATAAGAGTTCGTTCCCAAGTCGGATCTCGCTCCGGCTCGCGCTCGCGGCAAGGCCCCGGCCCACGAGGAGGAAGGTGATTCGAACGAGGTCCAAGTTCTAGAGGTAGTCGCAATGCCAATTTCTTATGCATTTCCGGCTTCTATTTTATCAGCTAATCCGTCCGGTCAGGTTCACAACGTCGAGCCTCTTGCCTCCCGGCCTCCCGTTATCTCAGGGAAACGTATAGCTCCAGCTGATGCCTCAGAAGTTGCTCCCAGGAAGCGAGTAAAGAAGTCAGCCCAGCATCCTCCGAAGGGTAAAACTATGCTCGGTGTTACTGGGTGAGTTAGTTTTGTTTGTATTTCTTGTTTCTCTCTTTCTCCCTTCTAACTTGACCTTTTCTGTCTTTGCATGGCTCCTCTCTCTGTTAAGCCCAGCGGTCCCAGCATGACGAGTCGTATGACTCGGCCGCCTTCTCCTCCGCCTCCTGAGGATACCAGAGTTCTGAGTCCTTCTCGTGTTGCTTCTCCTGCTGCTCCGAATCAGACACCACCCTGCCATGATGCGCCTGAGATTCCTCCTATTGATGCCGATACATCTTGGCCCACAGATATTCCTGCCGAACCTGCTGCCTCCTCCGTGAACCCCGATTTTTCTGTTGAGATTACTCCGACCCCCGCGGTCTCTACTGCGACACCAACTCCAGCCGAGGATATCAATATCTCGGCGCCCTCTTCAACCGTAATTCCTCCGGCTCCCAAGGACGCTGCTCCATGTGCCGAGGTATCGGCTCCTACTGACTCCTCTCCTAAGGCAAGAAAGGTCGTTGTTACCAAGCCTTTGCCCTCTCAGAAAGGACTAGCCAGCTCATCTCAGCCTACAATTGCTGATGCACTGCGCAAGGGGATTTCCTCTACCAAGGGCACTGTTACCCCGGCTGTTGATAAACAGCTTGATCTCCACAAGAGTCCGGCGGTGGCGATTGTTACCCAACATGTCCAAGGTAAAGTTCTGACTCTCACGGAGAGTGGGAACAGTCTCGGCTCGTTGGTCGAGTATGCCAATAATTGGAATGCTGCCGATCAGTTCGAGGGTAATCCAAGCAGCCAGCCGTTTCAACTCTCCGACATCAATGCTTTGCATCAGTCGCCAAGATCGTTCTTGAAAGTGACAAGATGAATGAGGTAATTGTTTTTTATGGAGTTTTGATTAGTTCTCCGGATGCTATTATATATACTCTAGTCCCCGAAGATTGCAACCGAATAACTTGTTATTCGTTTGGAAGTTTTATGATGCTTTACTTAGTTCAGTTTTATCTTAGAGTTCGAGCCTCCATCCAACTAGATCTGCATTAAATTCTGCTTGATTTGGGTCTATCTGAACCTTGAATATCTAGCCACCTAGGTCCGAGTTAAGTTTTGCTTGACTCGGATCTGTTTTGGCTTCAAATATCTAGCCACCTAGGTCCGGGTTAAGTTTTGCTTGACTCGGATCTGTCTTAGCTTTGAATATCCAGCCATCTAGATCCGGGTTAAGTTTCGCTTGACTCGGATCTGTTTTAGCTTCGAATATCCAGCCACCTAGGTCCGGGTTAAGTTTTTCTTGACTCGGATCTGTCTTAGGTTTGAATATCCAGCCACCTAGATTCGGGTTAAGTTTCGCTTTACTCGGATCTGTCTTAGGCTTGAATACCTATTTACTATTTGCTCTATTGCTTAGGTTGCGCATGACCGGCGGACCGCCGAATTCCAAAGGCTGCTTTTTGCACATAGAAAATTGCAAGAAAAGTACGAGAAGGTTATTCCTGTGGTGAAGAAAGCTGATAAGTCGACAAACTCTTGCGTCATCTCCGAAGCTCTTATTGTTTTGTACATGAGATGTTGGCTCACTTTGTTGGTAAACAGGGAACATCAATAATCTTAACATCCGTCTTGAGAAGAAGGTCAAGGCCCTGGAAGGTTAATTACTTTTTTACTTTATATACTCCCCTTTGAAATGTGCACTAAGTTTCTTTTAACTCTTTTGGCTTTGGTAAAGCCGAGTTACAAACCTTTGCAGCATCTCACCAAGATTGCACGCCCATGCCTGATGTGATGCTGCATTTTTTAGAACAAAGCGCTACTCACTCGGTACAATTTGAAGGATAAAGATGACGAGATAGCTCGCTTGCGTGCCGAGGTGGAGTCCCTTAAGCTTTCTCAGAAGTCTGAATTAGAAAAGGTCGACCAGGAGTTCTCCGAGGAGAAAAATCGGCTAGCTCTGCAATTGCAGAAAAATAAAGAGCTCCTCGAGGCTGCCGAACTAAAGACACGGGGGATGAGCGAGGAGATCACTCGCTTTGAGAAGAGCAAGATTGATTGGGCTAAAGATCTTCAGATAATGCTGAGATATATTCATCATAAGCTTCTGACCGCGACCGAGTTATCTTTGCCCTTTCTTACTGCTGACTGACGCACTCGTGTTTTGTGCAGACCATTTCCCAGAAGCTAAGCCCGTTAGCTCTAAAGCGGTGATTAGTGCTCGTGTGCGCCGAGGTGTTCCTGCTGATGCGGACTCAGAGTACTCGATGGAAGATTTCTTGGTTGCTGTCGGCGCTGCAGTTGGTCCGATGAAGATAATGGGCAGGGATTTGGTGCAGGCAGCTATCCGAGCCTACCATGTTCTCCGGCCTAATACTTCTGGGACTCCTAATATTGATGAAGTCAAATTATTGGTGGAAAGATTAATGGCATCTGAGAGATAGCTAAGTCTTTGGAGGGAATCGGCTGGACGAGCTGGTGCTGATATGGCTCTCACTGTCATCATGTCATGGTATGAAGATATTTCTCTTGACATTTTGAGAAATTTGCGCACTGGTTCCCGTTGGGTTGAAGACCCAGACTTTGTCGCTCTCCGGCAAGCTCGTGCCTTCCAGCTTGTTGAGTATGCCGACGTGCACAACTGGAATGAAGGTCCGAGTTTCCTTCCTAATCCGGAGGACGAGGTCGAGGTTGAGGTTGAGGATGCCTCGGGTGGTAACTCAGCTAAACAGGGCGAAGATGAGGGTGACTCGGCTGCTTCTGGTGATTCCAGTTCGAGCTCGGATGGCAACGGCGACGCGCGATCCTCCTCCAAAGGTACTGGGCATTCCACTGCGCAGGCTGACGCTCATCAACAGCCTCGGGCTTCCTCTGAAGTCGCTCCTAGGTCTGTGGAGGGCGAGGAAACCTCGGCCAAATTTCCACCTACCTCGGAGTGCCCAGACCCTGACCAAGTCACTGCCTCTCCAGCTAAAGAACTCTAAGTCATTTCTTACCCCTGGTATGCCGGGCGTATGATGTACGTCAAACATTTGTCCGCCTTTTGTGCGGTATGAATTTCTTTTGCCGTGTGCCGCTGAGACACATGTGGTTGTAATCGTTATTACTTTGTTTAACTGGTCCTGTTTGTCTGAATCCTTGTTTTGGCGGCCTTTAATTTCTTGAGTTTGGAGTATATATTTTCCATTGTTCTCCCGTAGTTCGGCGTTCAATATTGCCTAACTTTGATAAACTTTGCCACTTGACCACTGTGGTTTGGACCGTTAATCTGCGTAAACCTTGAAGACCGTATTTGGGGGGAGCGAAATAATATCGCTCTGGGAGCCTAAGTTTGATATCACAAAGGATAACCCATCCTTAGAAATAATATAGGGTAATCCCGAGCCACTTCTCAAGGCAATGAGGTTTAATATACAAACCAAATTTAGAAATAATATCAGACAGTTCCCGAGTCACTGCTCAAGGTGCCGAGGTTAATATATAACACAAAATCAAAAATAATATATGTCAGTCCCCGAGCCACTGCTTTAGCGCCGAGGTCCAATACACGAATCAAACTTAGAAACAGTATGGGGAAGTCCTCGAGTCACTGCTCCAGGTGCCGAGGTTTGATATATAACAGGAAATTTAAAACAACATATGGCAGTCCCCGAGTCACTGCTCTGGACGCCGAGGTTAAAAACAATATAGTGCAGTCCCCGGGCCACTGCTCAAGGTGCCGAGGTTTGATACATAACATGAAATTTAAAACAACATATGGCAGTCCCCGAGTCACTGCTCAAGGTGCCGAGGTTTGATACATAACATGAAATTTAAAACGACATATGGCAGTCCCCGAGTCACTGCTCAAGGTGCCGAGGTTCAATACATAGTTGGTGCTCCATCCTGAGGCATCATTTTACAATGTGTCATAGATGACTCCTACGAGTAAAATGGACGAAGTAAAGCTACGTTCCATGGTCTTTTGATTCTTCACCGGCTTTATCTGCCCTGTTCTTTCCTGGTGATTGAGCATCGATTAGGTAATACGCATCATTGTGCAATGCTTTGCTTACGATGAATGGTCCTTCCCATGGAGGCGACAGCTTGTGCATGCCGGCCGTGCGTTGCACCAGCCGGAGAACCAAGTCTCCTTCTTTAAACACTCTTGGATTCACCTTCTTGCTATGATATCGTCGCAAGTCCTGCTGATAGATAGCTGATCTTGATAGCGCCAGCTCTCTGTCTTCTTCTAGCAGATCGACATCATCTTGCCGAGCTACCTCATTTACTTCAGCGGTTGTATACTGGGTAACCCTTGGCAAGTCATGTATTATATCGGCTGGAAGCACAACTTCTGCCCCATACACTAGAAAAAATGGTGTATAACCTGTTGATCTATTTGGGGTAGTCCTGAGGCTCCATAGTACTGTTGGTAGTTCCTCAATCCAACATCCTGCCGACCTTTGCAGCGGTTCGACGAGTCGTGGTTTTATTCCGGACAGTACTAGTCCATTAGACCTTTCTAATTGCCCATTGGATGCTAGGTGAGCCACAGAGGCGACATCTAATCTTATGTGATTTTCTTGAGAAAATCTAGCGAAATTTCCTTCTGCAAAGTTTGTACCGTTGTCTGTAATAACATTGTGTGGGTACCCATATCTTAAGATAATATCCTTGAGGAATTTCACTGTTGTGGGCCCATCACATTTCTTTATTGGTTTCACTTCAATCCATTTTGTGAATTTGTCCACCATTACTAATATGTGGGTCATCCCTCCTCGGGCCGGCTTAAATGGTCCCACCATATCTAAGCACCATACAGAAAATGGCCAAGTAATTGGTATTGTCTTTAACTCGGACGAAGGATTATGTATTTTGCTGGCATATCTTTGGCAACCATTACATTTTTCGACCAGTTCTTTGGCCTCTTTCAACGCTGTTGGCCAATAAAACCCATGCCCGGACGCTTTGGCCACTAAAGCTCGGGATGAGGCATGATGTCCACATTCTCCTTGATGTATATCTAGGAGGATCTCCTGGCCTTCCGCCGAGCTCACACATCTTTGCAACACACTTGTGACGCTCCTTTTATACAGCTCATTGTTTATGATTGTATAAGCTTTAGCTCTTCTTACTGTCTGTCTTGCCAATATCTCGTTATTCGGCAAAATCGCATCTCTAAGGAAAGAGAATATGGGTTGCGCCCATATAGGTGTGATTTTCTCTGGTGTAGTCTCACTATCTATTTCCATATTTTCTGCCGACATAACTACCTCGGATTTCTCCATCCTCATCCTTGCATCGGCTGGCTTTATTTTTGGAAATTCCGGGTTACTTTGCTTGTCAATTTCCATCGGCACATTCTCCTCTCTTGATTTTGCCGGAATAAAGATGGATTCAGACTCTGGAGACGGTGTTATTGATGGCTTCCTCAGGTGCTCTAGGGCGATACCTGGGGGAATTGACTGTTTGGTTGATCCGAGTTTTGACAATGTGTCTGCGTCACTCTCTGCCCGAGGTACATGATGAAATTCACATCCATCGAAGTATCCACTGAGTTTTTGCACATGAAATCTATACAAAGCCATATTATCATCCAACGCATCCCAATTGCCTGAGACTTGTTGTACTACTAGATCTGAATCTCCATAGCACAAGATTCGGCGTATGCCAATATCTTTCGCCACCTTCAATCCATGGACTAGTGCTTCATATTCGGCTACATTGTTTGTGTGACAAAATGTATTTTAAAGACATATCTCATTGATCTCTTTTGGCGAGGTTAACACTATTCCTGCCCCCAAACCATTTCTTAGTTTGGAACCGTCAAAGTGCATCGTCCAATAATTCGGATCTGGCAATGATGGCTCATATTGTACCTCGGCCCAGTCTACGAAGAAGTCGGCCACAGCCTGAGATTTGATTGCATATCTCCTATCGAACTGCGGAGCATAAGGTGACAATTAAATTTCCCATTTTGCTATTCGGCCACTTGCATCTTCACAAATCACCTTGATGGGGTGCTCTTCGAAGTAGTGTTTAAGTTTCTTTGCTGACATGTACACCCCATATGCCATATTCTGATAATGTGGGTAATTTTGTTTTGAGGATGATAGTACCTCGCTTAGGTAATACACTGGCCTTTGTACTGATTTATCATCTTCAATTCGTTCCACCACGATCACAACGCTCACTACTCTGTTGGTGGCTGCTATGTAAAGTAACATAGGCTCTTTCGATAATGGAGAAGCCAAGATCAGTGTTGTGACCAACATCTTTTTCAATTCATGAAATGCATTGTCTGCTTGTGGAGTCCAAATAAACTTATCCGATTTTTTCATCAGCTGATAAAGTGGTAGTGCTTTCTCTCCCAGCCGACATACAAATCGGCTGAGCGAGGCTAAACAACCTGTGAACTTTTGTACGTCATTTAGACATCTTGGCAATTCCATCCTTTCCACTGCTTTTATCTTAGTTGGGTTGGCCTCTATACCTCGGCTAGATACGAGAAAACCGAGCAATTTTCCCGCTGGCACACCAAATGTGCATTTTTCCGGGTTAAGCTTCATTCGGAACCTTCTCAGGTTCGCGAAAGTTTGCCGAATATCATCCAGTAGCGTTTTTCTTTCTTTGGTTTTGATAACCACATCATATACATATACTTATACATTTTTCCCTATCTGGTCATGTAGACATTTTTGCATGCATCTTCGATACGCTCTAAGGCGCAGCCGAATGGCATGGTGCGATAGCAATAAGCCGTCAGACGGGTAATAAACGATCTTTATTTGATCGGCCGGATTTATCGGTATCTGGTGAAAACCAGAATACGCGTCTACAAATGATAATAGTTCACAACCAGTGGTCGAATCAATGACTTGGTCTATTCTAGGTAAAGGAAAAGGATCTTTTGGACACGCCTTGTTCAGGTTTGTGTAATCGATACACATTCGCCATACAATGGCTACATTTGGATCATCCTTCTTCTTTTCTACTAGCACCGGGTTTGATAACCAATTCGGATACAGCACCTCCATGATGAACCCGGCCGCAAGGAGCCGAGCTATTTCATCCCCTATTATTTTTCTCCTGTCTTCGGTGAAGCGGCGGAGAGGTTGCTTCACCGGCCTTGCTCCTGGCCTTACATTAAGAGAGTGCTCAGCCAACTCCCTCAGCACACCTTGCAGATCCTGGGTTGACCATGCAAAGATATCCCGATTCTCACGGAGGAAGTTGGTGAGCTTGCTTTCCTATTTAGCATCTAGGCCGGCACCAATAGTGGCGGTGCGCTCTGGGAATTGCTCATCTATCTGGAACTTTTTTGTTTCTTTAGTCGGCTGAAAGGATACACTTCCATGTGGGTTAGCTAATGCCGGCATATTCAACTGTGCCGACTGAGCGAGGGCTGCTACCTCCTGAATCCTTCTTTTTTCTGTTGCTATTACCAATGATTCGGCCAAATTCGACCCGGCTGAAGCACATTACATTGACTTCCTGTAATCCCCTACTACTGTTATCACCCCTTGTGGTCCGGGTAACTTCATTTTCAGATAACTTATATGACAGCTGCCCATGAATTTGGCCAATGCTGGCCGTCCGAGTAGAGCATGATAACAACTCTCTAGATCCACCACTTCAAACTCTAAATTTTACTTCGCATTATCTACAGTGCCAAATAACACATCCACTCGAACCTTACCAATGGGTTCGCATGAAAGCCCTGGTACTATCCCATGGAAAGTGGTCCTCGTGGATTGCAGCATGTTCTGCGATATTCCGAGTTTATGCATTGTATCTTTGTACATGATATTGATACTGCTCCCATTGTCAATGAGTACCTTTGAAAATTTCACATTAATGCTTGGTCCGACAAATGTCGGATCTAACACGAGTGCATACGACCCCGGACTCGGCATTATCTTGGGGTGATCCTTTATGCTCAAAGTTACTTCCTGGTCTGACCAAGGCACATATCTTGATACTGCCGGCATAACTGCATTTACTTCCATATGCCGACGCTGTACACTCTGCTTGTCTTGTTGTTCTATTGTGAACACGCAATATGACTGATGATGCTCTCTGTAATCATTGCGTCCATTATTTCCTGGATTTGTCCTTCCATCCGGACCTTGGTTTATCACTTGATGCACCGCATCTCTCCGGTCCGAGTTTTCATACCTCGGGGGAGGAGGTGGTAACATCGATTCTTTGCATTTGCTCGATCAGCGTGGCGTCGCTGATGTGATTGGAGAGGCGCTGCGTGTATGCCTGCGGGATTACCCATCGCATTTTTCATCCATGCACATTGGCGGGTTGTATGGTTGGCTGGCCTAGCCGGGTTTGACGTGTGAAATTTACACGACTGATCTAACATAGACTCAAACGTGTACTTCGGCCTCTCCTGCCATTGCTTCTTTTGTTCTGGTGTCCACTGTCTTTTTCCTTCATTTCTTGGTGTCCATTGCTGAGGACCATCCTTTTTCCGTTGAGTATTTCCGTGACTCGGCTGATCTTGCACTACTGCTGCCACCTGAGCTAAACCATATCTATAATCCAGTCTATCTTCTCTTCTTCTTCCTCTGAAGTCATTGCGCCTGGATGACCCGGCCACTTCTCTTGCGTATTGATCTTGATGTTCTCGATGATTTGCCGACATTAATTCTGGTTGCGTCGGATCTCCCAACGCATAGGAATCCGCTATCCTGATGGTTTCTGCCAATGTGGTTGGCATATCTCTTTGCAGTCGCTGCCATAATACACTGGCATAGCGGCATCCTTGGGCGAACCAAGCTATTGTCTGTGACTCTATAACTCCCTCGCACGAATTTCTCAGGTTACACCACCGGGTTAAGAATTCTCTGTCTATCTCATTCGGCCTTTGCTTGCCATGGCTAGCTGCTGCAGCCTGTTCGGCCTCTTGTAAGTACTGGTAAAGTTGCTAACAAACATTTCTTCAAAATCCAACCAACGGTTGATCTTTTCTGGCAAAGTTATTCACCATACTAGCTGGTCCTTCCAACATTTGCGGACATATCGCAGCCATCGCAAGTTTCCACCAGCTATATTTATGAGTAGCATAGTCAATCAACCAATCCTGTGGTTTAGTGCTCCCATTGTATGTTTTGTGCCTCTTGCCGGTGAAAGTTCTAAGTGCGGCCCATGATCCGAGGTCCGAAGCACGCCGGACCTGGTGGACCCTGTTCTTCTAGCAGTTCGGACCGGTATAGCCGGTCCAACTTCACTCTGGCGTCAGTTGACGGCAAATCTCTATACATAACTCTCTCCTTCATTCCATAATGGTTATTTCCACCATGGATCGCATATTCCATCTCGGAATATCCATCATTATACCTCTCATTCACCAGATTGTGGCGAGCTGGTCTCGCTTCTCTTTCCTGCCGAGGTTCATGTCTCGGCTGCGGGTTTGGCTGCGGTTCTCTCCTTCCTTCGACCGGGATATTGTTCTCATGATTTCCTCTTCCGAGTTCTCCTCTACCGAGATCTCCATGGCCTCGGCTTCCGCCGCCTTTCTTAGCAAGGCCGGGATTTCTCTCGCCACTGTTACCTCGGCTTCCATTGCCTCTGTTCTCGTTTGCTTTTCCGGCTATTGCCGGATCATATGGAACAATTTGCTTGTTTCTCTTTCCCGAAGTCACCACTCTGTCCTTTCGTGCATTGTTTCCGGGTGAAGATGCTGCTGCCACAGATAAGGCAGGTGCTGCTCCAGCCGAGTGAACCATTCGCGAGGCCCCTGGCCTTGCCGGGTCGGCTCTGAGCATTTCTTCATTCTGCTGGTTCGCAATGCGCACCAGCTCATTCACTCTTTCTTGTTGTTTCTGCCGGGCTTCGCTGGTTAATCCTTCTAACTCTAATGTTGCGACATTTGCCGCTCTCAGGTTCTTTGCCAGGGTATTGTACCTCGGCAAGCCTAAATCAACTGATTCTGCCTTATGAGCATCATGCTCTTTGTTGATATCATCTATGAGGTTCTTTCCTCTTAATATCAACTCTTCAACCCGCTCGGGGGCGGCGTCAAGCTTGTTTGCTTTGGCATACTCTCGCAGGGTCCTGTTTAAGGACTCCCGCAAGGCCGACACCTTTTTTGCCTCTACTAGTACCTTTTGCCTGGTTTCTTCCAACTCTGCCTGAGCATTTGTCGGATCAAGTATCGGCGCTACATGTGTAGTCAGATTATCTATGGTTATCTGAAGAATGTTTTCTCCAGAGGTGGCCCTCTTACCCTTGGTGCCTTTGGGGTTGTCTCCTGCACCTCGGTCTGGTTGGCCACTGAAGGGATTACCTCGGTGGGTTGTGGAGCTGTCTGCCTGGGCGCGACCTGCACGCCCGCCGCCGTCTCTGATCCGCGCCGCTACTCCCTGCACTCGCTGCGACCATCACCTCGACGCTGCCGACAGGGCGCGCTCCGCGCGGACTACTCGTGGCACTAAGGGAGGTTCCGCAACAACAACCCGGTGAGGATAACGCCGAGACGCCGACGCCGACGAAACTGTGCATGCCCAAGTTGATGAAGATGCCGCTATGCGGAGGAGTTTTTCCTTTGAAGCTGCCTGCGTTGTCGCTGACGTAGTCACAGAGATCAAGTCTCCGGACCAAGCCAGAGACAATGCGCTCGCCAGTGTTGATGAAGTTTCCCGTCCGGATCATGACTCCAGCTAGCACCGCTGCTGGCCCCACGGTGGGCGCCAACTGTCGTGGTGGTGGCACGGCAGATGCCATGGGTAGACTAAAGTATGGGACCAATGGATATTAGAGGGATCTGGGGAGGGAAGATGCAGTTGATTCTACACACAAAAGACTAAGGCAAAGATCTTTATTTCTCCTTCCTTGGGCTACAAGTTCTCCTTGAGCTGTATACAAGGAGAAAGGAAGAACTTTACCAGCCTAACGGTCCTAAATGAGCCGATGCCCTCCTCAGGGTCCAAGCCTCCCCTTATAAAGGAGAGCTTTGGGTTCCTTTAGGGCTGATATGGCAAGCATATTCGAGGAATATGCTTGTCCCAATATAGTAGTTCGGCGGCCTCCTTTCCCTGACGCTCCTCTAATGACGGCAAGGTTCCAGAGGGCCCCTCCTGCGCGCCTCAGGCTTCAGGACTGTCACCTCCGTGACCTCCTTCTGCCCCTCTGTCGCTATGCGCCTTTGTCCCTAGTGCTTGGCTCCGCTCAGATTCTCCGTAGCCTGCGGCTAGAGTTTGACTTTAGGCTTCTCCTTCTCCGCAAGCCAGTATCATTCGCCCCGCCTCGAACTCGGCTTGTCCTTCACCTCATCAAGATTACTCGGGCTAACCCGCCGACTTACGATATCTCGGCGGGCAATGCCTTGCCATTACTATAAGGGTCCTGCCCTTTCCTATCTCGGGGCTCTCACAGATTCGGCGACTCATCAGAATTCGAAACTAGACGGGGAACACCCTTTCGTCTTTCCCCGTCTTTACCCTATCCGGGGTCACCTCCCCAACAAAATAGTCGCACTATTTCGTCGTGTTTGGTACACTTTTCGATGGTACTTACAATTAAGGCTAACAAACTGGTTTCTCAATTACATTTGGATTGTATTAAATATGCACCAAAATATAAAAAATTATGTTATTATCACATAAAACTCATTATATTACACTACAACCACTTTTAATGACTTATCATATGGATTAAGGGATCCTAATTTTTTTAAGAAAAGTAAGCCTATTAAGATCATATCTATTCAGCACCCCTTAGATCCAAATAAACTATAAAAACAAAAAATCAAACGACGACCATATTGAGCATGTCTCTATTCTACAAACTTCTATATCTCGACTAGGAGCGAGATCTTCGAGAGACATCCTCTAGCGCCATAGGTTGATGTCATCACAGTGGATCTGGTCGCTCTCCGTGACCACATGTACACTAACGACGCGGATCTAAAAGAAAGATAAGAGTTATTGGAGACAATTAATGAACATATTCAGAGAAAACAGATTTGGCATTTGTGCGTTGCTATGGTCTTTATGGAATGCGAGGAACGACCTTGTTTTTAACAGATTTGGCACTATTAATTTCTTGCAGGTTATTCGCAGAGCTATACACTTGATTCATATATGGTCATATCTTCTACCAGAGGACAAGCGGCCACCTATGGATATTGGATGCATCCAGTTGGAGACGGTCGCTTTGGCTTTCTACAATTAGGCTAGGTGGCGGCATGCTAAAAAGATAGATGTTGCTTAAGCGTGTGCTCTTTTTCTAGTTTAGGTGACTAATTTTTTTAGCCACTTTAAGTGATCCATGAGTTTGTAATTCCAGATTTTATACTCTTATGGTTCGAGATTTCTTAAACGATGCAATAAAAGACCGTGTGCATCAATTGATGCAGAGGCCAGGGTATACTCCATTTTGAAAAGAAAAAAAACAGAGAAAGAGGAAAAAAAACATGTGGAACAAGTCAAAACGCGATGTATAGAAAGACAGAACAACATACCAAGAACACGAACACAGGTGGACAGAGTGGAGAAGTGTGGAGTTTGGCTAATAGCTAAGGAGGGGAGTGGTGCCAGGTGGACAGAGTGGAGAAGTGTGGAGTTTGGCTAATAGCTAAGGAGGGGAGTGGTGCCATATATGGTTTGTTTTAATCGTGGTGATCTGGGAGTAGGCGAGCATGCAGTGGCGATTCTAGAACAAAATTGGAGGATGGGCTCGAAATAAAAGATTACTCAACTAGAATGATTTAAACAAAGCAGTATGGTCTTGCACACTCAAATTATTATAACAATGATAGACAATGTAAAATCACCTGGATTTTTGTCAGTTTCTTCATTGAAGATCTATTGAAAGAATAATACGGCAGTTCCAAATTCATATATTACTCGATACAAATGAGACAACTATTCAAGGTTGATTTGAGTCTATTGAATCTATATCTATACCTAATAATAACATACGGAGTGTTTCTGTCCACGGTCCATTTTGGACTTTTTTGCCCCTATGATTTGCAAAGAATTACCCACCGTGCCATTCCGGTTCGTTTCTTTTCGTTTCTTCGTTCGTCCTGCACCTGGGCGGCGGAGAGGCCACACGAACGACATCATCGTTGGGATCCTCGGGATGCGCTGATTGGGCCCTCGGCCTCCCAAGGAGACGAAGATGCAGGTGCCCTTCATGGCATCTGGCCGGAAAGAGGTGGCACGCGGCCGGAGGCATGGCGGCAAGAGGACGCAGTTTGCAGGAGTGGAACCGGCCGAGGCGAGGAAGACCATGGCTAGAGGACAGACGCGCCATCTGGTCGAAGACTTCATGATGGACGCGGAGGAGGTCGAGGGGCTCCTGCAGGCGATGGTCTCAGCACGCGGAAAGGAAAGGCACGAGCGGTGGCCGCAGGTCCGCTGTTCACCGATGGATGTCGCGGCCTCCTCTGCGCTACAATTGATGCCTAGGGAGGGGCCGAGCGGGCCTGTGTCAGGCGATGGCGGAGGATGCACGGGCCGACACTACACAGATGGAGGCGAGCACCGCTTTATGGCGGAGGACGCGGGGGCCGACACTGCAGATATGGAGGCGAGCCTCCAGGCGTTGGGGAACGACCGAGATGGGCAGACTTGAGCGTCGATGGAGGGCGTAGAGGAGGGTGACGGCGACATGACGGTGGAGAGGGCACAGGAGAGGCGGCCATGGTGCCTTGCAGGGATGGAGGCATGGAGAGCTCGATGGGGAATCCGAGATGGCCGGCATCGATGCAGGGCATGAGTAGGCACGGGACCGTGCGGCTGCTGGCCGAAATCGCCAGCGGTGCTCGGGATTGACACCGGATTTGGGAGACAAAGGCCAAGATTTGGATGTGGAATAGGCTGATTTGGAGGAAATTAGTTGTTCTGGAGCCATGGAAAATTTAGGATATGCATCGGCAGTTGACAGGACAGGCAAAGCAGAGATAGAGGTAGGAAAGGATCCCACTGATGCCGCGTTGACCGCCGAGCTGAAAACGGCGATGCCACGGGGGAGGGAGGGGAGACGTTGCTGGCCGGTACCGCGTCATGGGGCGACGGGAATGTGATGTTGCGTCTCAGTAGCCCCGTTCATCGTGCATCGCCTTGGCTTGCGCGCTGTTGGCCTGGATCGAGGCCGCTGGAGTGCGTGTTGTTGGCCTGGCCTGAGATACGGCTGACGCGTATACGGCCAACACGGGGCTGCTCGACTACGTGCACCGAAGTATTTGCTGCTAAATGCCTTTAGGGGATTTTTTTTCACAAAGATAGCTAGCCGACGCGTCTGGCATTTTCCTTTCAAAAGATAACTAGCTGATATTGTTCTTATTTAATCTAAAATTTCAGCTTTAAATTTATGACAATTTGTATTGTATACTTTATTGCCATCTATAAAGGACCTATATACTCGCAAACTGCCGCATATATATCTTGGATGCAATCAGGAACCACACCATGTTCGTTGATAAAAAGGTGCGGTAGCACACGTTGTGTGACTACAAACGTTACATCACCGAGTGAGATAAAATAAACGCCCCTGATGCCAAGCTGCGACGTGCCACTAATTTTCGAGAAAATGTTAGACCGATATGACAACGCTCCCTATCAGAAAAATCTGATTATTGAAAACTTGAAGAATGCATATTTTATTTTTATAAGAAATATTATTTATTGTTTTCATCCGTTGCAACGCACAGGTATTTGTGCTACTTATCCAAATAGGTGTTTCTACGAATATAACTGATGTTGCGTAGACTGGAACCGAATAACTTGATAGAAACACCGAGGGATCAAACAGTCACCCTGAGCCCGACACCCTGGCCGATTTTTCCTGCTTCTAGGTGCAGTTCGACGGACTGGCGGACTGTAGTTTTCCGTGCATCTCCGCGCCGCGCCGTACGGTCCAGAAGAAAATAAGAGGAACGATCGTACGGTTGGACCTCTCCGCTCTCCCAAATCCCTACCATCGGGCCCTGAAAACGGTTGGTTGCTTTTTTTTTCCATGCTTTTCCCTATCGTGAACGCATGATCACCATTCACTAGGAGAAGCTCTAATCGATTGGTAAACAGCTATAGAGCCTACATATTTCATATTTTGTTTTGTAAAATCGGAGGTGAGGCTCGAGCCTAACGAAGCTCACGTGTAAAATCGTCCCTGGGCGAGTGCTGATATGGTTAGTTCCGTTAGGAAGCTGGCAGTATAGCCACTCTTCGGTCTTTTACTGGGTTAGGCGTACCACGCGATATCTTATCCCTTTAGTCTATAAATAGAGGAGCAATCACTGTACGGGAGTTTACCGAGAGAAAGTTCAATAAAGTTTCCTTTTGTTCCCTGTGCCATTACTTGTGTAATCTGTGTGCCGTCTACTCTAATCTTCTTCTCGGGTGTGGAACAACCTCGGGACCAGCCAGTCGGCAGGGGGTGTTCCAACACGTTATCAACACGTGTCTCTCTGTCGAGCCTTCGTCAAGCCACCGTCGAGCTGCATCACGCAGGCTTTCGTTGAAGGTAACCCAAATCTGACCGCAAAAATGGATTCATCTCGCGATTTTCTTTCAAGATTTGCGTTTAGATCTTAGATCAGATCCCATATGGGTACGGATTTTTCTTTCCGGGAGTCTAGCTGACCTGTTGTCGCCGATCAATGTCGATTTAATCACTTCCGGATCAGAAACTTGTTGACTGTACCAGTGCACCTTTTGTGCCGATCTAATTTTCGTTTAGTAGACTGCACTGATCTTGGCCGTTTTAAATTAGTAGATCGGATCGACCTACCGTTTTGGCCGTATTTTTTTTACTGCATGCAAACGCCATTCTTGATTCGAGCATTGAGCTGCTTCGGCACCCGCTGGCCAGCCCGCCACACGCCGCCGCCGCCGTACTGCCGCATCCGCTGGCTGCTTGCCGCCTGAGCTGCTTGACCTGGCTGCCAGCCGCTTGTACTGCGACCCCATGCCGCCGTGACCCGCCTTCCGACGAGCCGCCACATCCCACCCGGCAGGGGCTAAGCATAGCCCGTTCCCCGCATGTCGGGCGGGGCGATCTGGGGTGGGCGCCCATGAACAGTCCGGCCTGCTCCTTGACAGAAGAAAAAAAATGGAGGCGGGGCGCCTGCGGTCTGAGGTTCTTGGGCCGTTGGCCCAATTTCTGTCCATTTTTCTTCAATTCTTCGGCCTACCATTAAAAATATGCTTGGAAATTTATTTTTCGGACCGTTACGCATGTTTAACACACGCCTATCATATCATTTCTTTGTACATGTTTTTACACTATGTTTTCTGCAATAATTAAATGTTCTTATACTTTTAATTCCTTGTATTACATAGTTAGCATGTACAGTTTTAACTAAAAATTTTGGAACGCCGACATATTTGAATTATTGTATCGATTATCGCATTTATGCAACCGATTACCTGCTGTAATCTTACACGCTTTGCATAAATTGCAGATGACCGGAATCGTCAGCCGCGAGTTCCCGGAGTTGACCCAGGATGGGCTTAACTACCTGACTAGGGCCTCGGAAGTTGAGATCGTCCTCGAGGGCCGATGCATCAAGGATGCGTTGATTGAGGGGACCCCGACGGCCCCCAGCAAAACCATCCCGACGACAACGCCAAAGCCCGCACTTCCTCCGCCATCACATGTGTGAGACTCTCAAGAAGCAGTACATGGCGAGCAGTGCTTCGCCTTTGGACCGCCTCAACAAGCGGTTCTCTAGGCTGAAGTACACCATTCACCACAAAGGCGGAGAGATTGGATGGTCGAGATTTGCGGACTTCAAGGCGGTGGGAGAGTACAACTGGGTTGCACCGATTTGTATCATTCTTGACTATGTGGGACCAGTACCACCGATCGCCAGAAGATAGACAAAACTCTCTCCACATTCCATCCGGACAACATCCGGTCCTCATGAAACTTTTGCGGGAAGGATTCACGGAATATGCAGCGCTTATTGATGCTCTCGGTGGCCGAGGAGCAGGATAATGTTACGAAAAAGAACTCCTCCGCAACCCTTGGCGGGGCCCAAGTCATGAGGCTAATGCGGTGCCTACAAGGTGCGCAAGCCCATCCACAAGAAGAGAGGCAAGAAGAGCAAGAAGGGCCCTAACTCCTCCAACCCGCCAAGCAACGAAGGCGGGAAAGGGAGGCAAGGCCCCAGATCGCTTGTGGCTCTAAGACTCACTTCTCCAGGCAGTGTTTGGCCCCTAAACACGTCGTGGACGCGTTCAAGGCCAACAAGAAGGCGCGCGAGGCGCACCTTGTCCAGGTTGAGGCACCACTGGCGCCCAGAGTGGCGCTTGTGCAGAACGTCGCGCCCGTAGTGGCGCAGGACGTAGCATAAGTGGCAACACCCTCGGCGGTTCCCACGAACGCCGATGTGCCCATGGAGGTTGAGCACGTTGTGCCTCCCGCCTCAGTTAGACATCTCTGCTGCCTCGATGATGATAGCCAACAAAGAGAAGCTCACTGACCTTGAGATACAGGCTGAGCTTGATGGTTTCTTTGCAGAATCCACCTGAGCTCCTTTTTGTTGTGATGATTTCTTTTCCGCAAATAATCAGATACAATTTTTCGATATGGTTGTAAGCTCTATGAGAGCATAACATTTATTTGTTTTTCGGCGATTGGATGACATTTATTTCATTCATTAATTCCATTATGTGGTTGTATGATGTTCTGAAATGTTTATGTGTTTTACTTACTTAATGTAGCATCTTCCTCGCTCCATTATATTAATTAGGCACTATATTTTAGAACGCGTGTGGCGCCCAAATGGAGGAAACGTGCCTTGCTGATAGCGGCACCACAAATACCATCTTGAGAGAAACAAAGTATTTTGAGTCCATAACCAAAAACCCCGGTAACATAATCACGATCGCCGGCTGCGGTCCGAATGTAGTTGGCTCCGGAAGAGCAACTATCATACTCCCAAATGGAACAACTCTGATCATTGAAGAGGCATTGTTGTATCCGGAGTCGACTCGTACTCTCTTGAGTTTTAGAGACATCCGCGCAAATGGTTTCCATGTCGAAACCGATGATGATGAGAATGGAAAGGAGTTCCTATTCATTACCAAGCGCAACAAAAATGGTGTTATCGCCATATTTTGGCCTACGAAGGGGATGGGCCGTGATCAAGATGGGCTTAGAAGATACATATATTCAACGTGTGGTTGGATCGGCCTAGTGCGTAGATTTGGGCTGAATTGCCCGTGTATCTTGTATCATAGTAGGTTTTGGTTCAGTTTAGGTTCCGTTTCAGTTTAGGTAAAGATAGAGTTGTAAAGTTACTCCAAAAGTAGAGAGTCTCCGGACTATAAATATGTACCTAGGGTTATTGAGAAAAGGAGGACAATCACGTTCACAACAAACACAATCTCGGCGCATCGCCACCCCTTGTTTCTAGGGTTTTCTCGGGTAGTGCCATCTTTGCGCCTAGATCGCATCTTGCGATCTAGGCGATTTACTATCGTTATCCGGTGTTACTCGTCAAGCCTTGTTGATGGCGAGTAACATCTTTATCCAGATTTGTTAGAGCTAGCATCGATATTTTTACTATGATTGCTTATTTATGCTACCTCTAGCTATCTCGCTGTCTTTGCACCTTCTCCCGTGTGAAGGTGGCATCTTGCTTGATTTCTACTTAGTCGATTTGATCATTATAGTTGTGCCTTGTTCATCAAGGTTTAGTTTAATATCTACGTGATTAGGCCTCACAAACGGGTTGAACGATCCGGTAATACGTAAGGTATGGTTTATTGATCTTAGAGGGGACGTTCCGGGAATTGACGTTATGTTGGTTTTTAGGCCTTCTAGGATCGGTTTTCTACTATTTTGTATCTATTAGGCTCAACTACGCGTGGGACGTTCCGGTTGCGTGGTGAAAACACCAAACTATCGTAGATCGATTTAGCTTGTAGAAATTAAGCAAAACCCCATGTTATCATAGATCCAATGCAGAGCCATGGGGATAATCGGCTCTGAAAGCCGATTTACAGGGAAACCTGGGAGCCGATCACGGCTCGAATTTTACGATACTTGTTTACCGTCAGAAACCAATCGAACAATCCATCACCTTCTGACCAGGTATAGGTCGTGGCACGCTCGAACCAAGACAGACGCATGCGTGCGGAAGATTTGCGGGCCGTTGACCGAGGGACCAGGGCCCACCAGCCTCTGGAGCCTCCCGCTCGTGTTGCTCGTCTGCCCGCCCGGTGAGTTTTGACAGCAACACATTTCGCACGCCGGTGGGACATTCAACAACGTCTACATCAATGTCCGACGCCACGATGGAGATCAGGCCGGTCACGCATTTACGAGCTCCTGCTGAGCACAAAGCGAAGTATGACGAGATCAAAGGGCTCTTCGAAGCCGACCTCATCGGCTCTTTCGAGAGGACCCGTACGCGTGGCATCAAGTGGAAGGGATTCTCCCCCGAGGGTGCTCTCGATGAAGTAGATCTGTCTGTTCCTTCGGAGGAACGCTCCAGGGCTCTACGACAGGAGGTCAACTACATGGTGGCTCATTCTCTACACCGCCACTCTGAGAGCCTGGTGAACGCTTTCGAGCGGGTCGCGGTTCGCGTGGTCCAGGAGATCATGAAACATCAGTACTCTCCGTCGGGCCCACTTTAGGAACCCACCAAGGAGAAAGACCGCTGCACACCAGGCCGCAACTGCCATTCACACTCGCGGCTCCAGAGCCGCCAGGATCAGCGGCATACATTGTCTACAAGGCCGGAGGCGATCTGTGATTGCCAATTCTGTTCGAGCCACCCAAGGAGATCCCATGGGTACATATGTGCCTACGTGCGGATCGCAACAACTTGGCGCACCAGCCAGATCGCAACCGCAGGAGTGTCCGCGGGGGTTCTACTGCAGGATCTTCGGAGCGGCGTTCTGGAGCAATGATGTCCAGGATGGACGCCGACAAACAAAGTGGCTAGCCAAGTATGCCCTCGAACAAGCCATGAGAGTCTAGCCCTGCAGCTCAAACAGTGGACCAAATCACTACCATCCCGAGAGATCGTTCGCTTCCCGTCAAAAAAAGCGCTGTCGGCTACTCAAAGCCGTACCCCAACGAGTTTGACCTGATTCCACTGCCGCCCAAATATAAGCTCCCTGAGTTCTCAAGATTCAGCGGGTCAGAGGGGTCAAGCTCGATCGAGCACGTAAGCCGATACCTGGCACAACTAGGCATGATTTCGGCATCGGATCAAATGCGCGTGAGATTTTTTGCACAATCTCTAACAGGACCAGCCTTCGGGTGGTACACCTCGCTGCCACCTGATTCAATTCGCACCTGGAAGCAACTAGAAGAACAGTTCCACATCCAGTACCATTCAGAGGCTACCGAGGCTGGCATTGCAGACCTGGCGCAAGTACGACAGAAGCGGGGAGAAACCGTAGCCGAATACATCCAGCGCTTCAGGACCATCAAGAACAGATGTTACTCGGCTCGTTTAACTGAGAAGGAAGCAATCGAGCTGGCAGTGTTGGGACTCTTAGCACCCATCAAGGATATGGCTTTCCAGGTGGAGTACAACTCACTGGCACACATGGCCCGGCGGCGATGTATGAACACGCACCACGAGTTATACCAAGACAGGTTTCAAGCGGCCCGTAAGCACGGTCGAAGAAGAAGATGATCCTACACAAGACCAGAGGTGGCCGTGGCGAGTGGGCTCGGGGCGAACCCGTGTCCCGCAAGTGGGTGAAACAATAGGGCCTTTGAAAGGGTTTGACTTGACGTGAGCAAAGCCGAGCAGATATTCGATTTATCACGAAAGAGAAACAAATTGAGGTTACCCGAGGCCACAAAATCCCTACCGCTCGGAGATGAGCGGAGACCATACGCAAGTGGCATCATTCGTTCACCCACACCACCAATGATTGCAAAGAGCTACGTCGCCAACTCCAGATGGCACTCGCACACGGCCGCCTGATCCTCGGCCAGTTCGCCATGAAAGTTGACACGAACCCGTTTCCCTGTGTCAACATGATAGAACTCAATCGCTCCGCGAGACGTCAATCTGGACTTTTCGTTCGTGTCAATATGGCTGGGTAGGTACCACCATGACACGTACAAGGAAGGAGGTGATCACTCGGGCAAAGAAAGAGAGAGGCTGGTCCACGCGACCGCCCACCACGATGACGGGAGATACTTATGAGAACAGTGAGGAGGGTGCGGTATCAGAAGCCACATTCCACGCATCTCCTTAATAAGTATGAGCGTCAGCATGATCAACGGCGCCAGCACAGTGGAGGCAATGAAGGACATGGGCACCTCGCCAGGAGACCACCCAAAGAGAAGGAAGGCGCAGACAAACATTGGGATTGCCCCTTTTTCAAGCATTGCTGGACGGAATGAGTCGATTGCCTACCGACAAACCGCCCGAATGTGGACAACAAAAGAAGGGCACGAGGCCGATGTCGTCGTTGTTCGAACGTCTAGGACCTCTCCAACCTCAGAGCCGTCCTAAGGAGTCCGCTCGAGCAAAGGGCCTTGAGAGGCCCAGGGATGACAAAGAAGAAGACAGGTTTCACCGTCCAAGGTGGTGCCCCGATGGACTCAGACACACCCAGAAGCGTAGAGTGCAACGGCTGCGTAACTTAGAAGAAGTCAAGCGCAGATTCCACGCTAAAGAAAGCACGGCCTGATCCGCCAAAGTAAGCGAGACTACGGAGCGAGGCGCGACAAGGAAAGAGTGGCGCTAAGCCAATAAAGCCGATGCAAGACATCGGGCACAAACTATGGTGTTCAGATTCTCGGCAGAGTTCTGCGCGCCACGAACCAATATGCTACCATGTACAGTTGATCGCTGCCCACCGCCGATTATCTTTGAGAAGCCACGAGAAGGGTTACAAACATCCGAAAGCTCAGCTGCGGGGCTACATCAATGGACAACCCGGCCAAGAAGATGTTGGTGGACACCGAGCGGTCAATATCATGCCATACTCCATGCTACGACGTTTGGGACGCTCCACCGCGGACCTGATCAAAACCAACGTCACGTTAAGCGACTTCAACGGCCGGAAACGCAAGGCGTTACAACGTGGATCCGACCGTGGGCAGGAAAACCATACCCACGTCATTTTTCGTCGTGAACAGCAAAAGTACCTACGTCCTTGCTAGGAAGGGATTGGATCCACGCTAATCGCTGCATTCCATCCACGATGCACCGCCCCTGTCTGATGGGGACGGGATGAAGTGGAGGTCGTCCATGCGACGATTCTATCGAGGTTTCCATTGCTGGCATGAACATCCGGGAAGCGAAGACCAAGAGCCGATCTCCGAATCAGTTTGACGGCTGAGCGCATTGAAGCGTCAAAAACGGGTGAGGCTGGTCTTATCCATCGCTCGACAGAGTAGAAAGGTCCACGATCATCGTACGGCCGATCCTCGCGATCGGCCACAAAAATAAAAGCAACGATCATACGACAAGCGGATCATGCGATCGTAGCAGGAGACGCTCGCCATTGTAAAACCATGAGGTGTACGCCACCCTCGACTAATCAATCAAAGGGGCGATTGGGCAATCGACCCAAATTATTTTTTTTGTCCTTACCTACGGCTTGCCCTGTGTTTAGCATCGACCTGACAGGTGACGGAAAGCTTGGGTATGGGTTCACATCCGCTGATGAACTGGAAGAGATTGACATTGGTCCTGGGGATAAGCCACGACCAACATTTATCAGCAAAAAGTTAGATCCGGGTCTGCGAGGCCCAATGATCGCCTTGAAGCGATACCCGATCGCGCCGACTACACAGAAATGCGGGTTGACAGGAGCATCATTGAGCATCGGCTCCATCGAAAAAGGATTCCGCCATTTCAGAAGCGAGCACGGCAAATGAAGGCGAAAATGCGAAAGAAGTCAAGAAGGAGGTCGAGAAAATGTTGTGACCAAGTTAATCGGGCCATGCGGGTATCTGAATGGATTTCTAGTATAGTGCACAGAGAGAAGAAGGATGGCCAATGGCGGTCGCCATCGATTTTCGGGATCTCAACAGGGCTACCCCAAAGGATGAGTATCCGATGCCGTAGCGAGACGTTAATCAACGCGGCTGGTCACAAGATCTTAAGTTTCATGGATGGCAATGCTGGTTACAACCAAATTTTTATGGCTCGAAGACATACACAAAACCGCATTGAGTACCAGGTTCGGTGGGGTTATTCGGTATGTGGTCATGACGTTTGGACTAAAGAATCTGGCGCCACATACCAGGGCCATGAATTATATTTTCCACGACCTGATCGGCAAGCTGGTGGAAATCTACATTGACGACGTGGTGGTCAAGTGCCGCTTCAAAGGGCACTTGGGCGATCTACACGCGTCTGGACCGAACAAGAAAGTTCGGCTGAGGATGAATCCAAAGAAGTGTGCCTTGAACGACGGCCGGTTCACAGGCTTCTTGGTCCATGAACGCGGATTGAGATCGGCTTTGAAGAGTAAGGAGGCAGTGCGAACAATGAAGCCACCCACTACAAAGAAAGAGCTGCAGTCTCTCATCGGCAAGATCAACTTCGTCAGACGATTCATCTCTAACCTGTCAGGAAGGATAGAGTCGTTCATGGGGCTCATGAAAATTAAAGCTGACGAGGAATTCTGCTGGGGGGCAGAACAACAACGGACCTTCGACGAGATCAAAGAATATCTGACAAAGCCGCCAGTGTTAGTTCCACCCGGCCGGACAAACCGTTTTACATTTACTTGTCGTCGACACGTCCATCGCCTCGATGGTGGTACAGTGCATGATGGGCTAGAGCGTATTCTACATAAGGAAGGATGCTGGACGCAGAGACGAGGTATCCAGATATCGACAAGTTGTGCCTCTGTTTGTTTTTTACATGCACCAAGCTGCGCCACATCTTGCTACCAGCAGAGGTCATCATCATATGCAAGTCGGACGTCATAAAGCACATGCTATCGGCTCCTATGTTAAAAGGCCGATTGGGCAAATGGATGTTTGCATTATCAGAGTTTGACATCCGGTATCAACCCGAAAAGCTTAAGGACAATGGTGATCTTATTGCGGAGAGGATCAACACTAACATAGCGACCTTGTCCATAAAAGCGTGGGCTATGTTTTCGACGGATCAGTTTGTGACGATGGCTGCGGCATAGGCATTTTGCTCGTGTCGCCTGGGGCAACATTTTCCTTCTCCATCGGTTGTCTACCTCGCACCAACAATGAAGCCGAGTGCGAGGCAATACGCAAGGATGGAGTTACTCCTCGGCCGAGCGGAGGCAGTGGAACTTTTTGGTGACTCGAAGTTGGTGATTTCCCAACTCACAGAGGAGTACAAGTGCGAGAGCGAGTCCCTCTTCCCATTATGGTTGCACTGACGTGAGTTGATGGCACGATTCCGGTACGTAAACTTCGCCTGGATCCCGCGGTCGCAGAACATAGAGGCAAATGATCTTGCGCAGATGGCTTCAGGCTATAAAGAGGCGTGAGGAGCCGATATTGTACTGACTCGAAGCCGACGATCGGAGAGCCGATATCTTCAATTACTTGAAGGATTCGGCTCGGGGCACCTAAACGGATAAGGTCTGAGCCATGAAGTATGTGCTTATTGGGGACGAAATGTTTTACAGACCTGGAAGGATTATTGCTCAAATGTCCGGGAACAGCGAAGCTAATCGGCTCCTACACGAGGTACATGAAGGCGCTGTGGGACTCACCGTCGGCTCATAAGATGAAGTGGTTGATCAGAGATCAGGGTTTTATTGGCCTACCATGCTCGAGGACTGTTTTAAGTACTACAAAGGGTGTCAAGCATGTCAGATATTTGGAAAAATTCAGATGGTACCCGCATCAGCAATGAATCCCATCATCAAGCCTTGGCCATTCCGAGGTTGGGGCATGGACATGATCGGCAAGATCAATCCTCCGTCAAGCAAGGGCCACATGTGGATCTTGGCCATCACAGATTATTTTACCAAGTGGGTGGAAGCCGTCCCTATGAAGTCAGTAAGTTCAAAAGATGTCATCGATTTCGTGAAAGAGCACGTCATTCATAGGTTTGGGATTCCCCAGACTATCACAACCGATGGAGGTTCGGTTTTTATTTCTCACGAGTTCAGAAAGTTCTGTGAGGACACAGGGATTAAGGCGCACGGTCATCTCCGTACTACGCTCAAGCAAATGGGCAAGCTGAGGCGTCCAACCAGAGTCTTATCAAGCTGATCAAGAGGAAAATCGATGAGCACCCTAGGCGTTGGCATGAGGTTTTATCAGAGGCTTTATGGGCTTATCGCATGTCGTGCCATGGGCGATAAAACCTCTCGTACCGCACCATCTGGTTTATGGTCAAGTATTGCCTTGGGAAATTACGGCTGGATCGAGACGTGTTACTTTTCAGAATGAGCTAACGACTGAAGAATATGCAACTTTGATGAGTGACAGCGTGGAAGATGTGACTGAGCTTAGGCTGTGGTCGCTTGAGAAAATAAAAGAGAACAAGGCTAAAGTAGCTCGTGCCTACAACAAGAAGGTGAAGCCAAAGGAGTTCCACGTTGGAGATCTGGTATGGGAAGCTGTGTTGCCCTTGGGTACTAAGGACGCAGCATATGGTAAATGGTCTCCAAATTGGCACGGGCCGTACAAGGTCGACCAAGTTTTAAGAGGAAACGCGTACATGCTTGAGCAGTTGGATGGTGAAAAATTTCGATGGCGACATCCCAAGAAGTATTTTCCAAGCATGTGGGATATGGGACAATAAAAACTTGAGGGGCCGATACGTGAGATCGGCTAAGTCGATTGGCAGCAAAATGTGGGGGCCGACGTTGAAAATCGGCCGAATAATATGTGGGCCGACGTTGAAAATCGGCCGAATAAAAAAAAACATCGGCATAAGTTACCAACAGTTGCCAGCCTGCACATGCAAGCTACTGAAGAAATGCCTTGAGGGCATGGAGAGCATCAGCACGGAACTCAGTTATTTCAGCTTCGTCATCATCATCCTTGCTGGTCAATAGTTGTTCGTTCAGGGCACATTTTTCGATGGGCAATTGAGGTTTGGGTCGCCTATTTTGAAAAAGGGTCGCAGGTTACCGTTTCAGACCAAGAAGTGGCCGTTTTGATGCGCCTAAAGATGCGACCAAATTTTCACCAACGTTCGTGACGCTAAGGATGGGCGTGCAATGAAACCATACGGTGTCAGCGTTTTGGTTTTCGGAGAAGCCGATGGGTGGTCATCAGCTCTTGGCGATTGAACCTGTTGGACTTAATACGTGTAGTATGATGAGAGCCGATACGGTGCCATCGACTCTTTGGGCAGCGACCTATTTTGGCTATCGGCGAAATTAGGGGCAAACAAGCAAGGAGAAGCTTTGGGAACGGATTCTCATTCATTTGAAGATGATCGATTGCAAAAGGATGGTCGATTACAAAAGGAGTCCTGCTACTACTAATGCTACTGCTACTAAATCCTAATCGAGGCCGAGGTCGTCGTCGCTGCTGCCGCCGCCGTCCTCCTCGCTGTCTTCGGCTTGCTACGGTGTCGTCTTATTCTTGCCACTTCTTGAGGAAGCGGTAGGCCTCCTCGTCCTCGTCTTCGTCATCGTCGCCGTCTTCGGACCCGACGAAGTACTTCACCGGCTACTCGGAGGAGGTGTCCTCCTCCTCCTCTTCTTCTTCCTCTTCTTCAGAGGAGTCGACGCCATCCCAGGAAATGGCGTCGTCGCTGCTGTCCGCCTCCAGCTCCCCGTCGGCGAGGCACTGAAGGTCCTCTTCGCCGTCTGTCAGGACGATCGCCTCCTCGACTGCAGGCAAAGTCTAACCCTCTCGTCCCACCATTGTGGGGCGAGAGTGTTGTACTGCCTTGCGGGGTGTTCGAGTTGGTTCGCGATCACGAGGCTATTGGAGGCGTGGGAGGGCACCGAGGAAGCAGAGGAGGCCATGGCGAAAAAGAGGGTTTTTCCGTGAAGAAAGAGGGTTTTTCGCTACGGAGGAAGATGGGGACTGTGAACTGTTCAGCGGATTTAAATAAAGAGGAATAGTGAAGAAGCGGTTCAATGCCATAGCAGTTTCCCGATTGCGCGCCAAAATCGTCAAATCATGCAATCGCGGAGGAGTTGAGAAGACAGGCATCATGATGAAGGGGTGGCGTGGCGATCTGTTACGCCACGCGTTACGGCGACGCGTAACCCGATAGAAAAAAGGGAGGAAAACCGGGAGAAGAAAAAAACACAGTGGTTTTGGAATTATCATTGCCAAAACCAGGGGGCATGTGTTATCGCCATATTTTGGCCTCTGAAGGGATGGGCCGTGATCAAGATGGGCTTAGAAGATACATATATTCAACGTGTGGTTGGATCGGCCTAGTCGTAGATTTGGGCTGAATTGCCCGTGTATCTTGTATCATAGTAGGTTTTGGTTCAGTTTAGGTTCCGTTTCAGTTTAGGTAAAGATAGAGTTGTAAAGTTACTCCAAAAGTAGAGAGTCTCCGGACTATAAATATGTACCTAAGGTTATCGAGAAAGGAGGACAATCACGTTCACAACAAACACAATCTCAAGGCATCGCCACCCCTTGTTTCTAGGGTTTTCTCGGGTAAGTGCCATCTTTGCCTAGATCGCATCTTGCGATCTAGGCGATTTACTATGCATTATCCGGTGTTACTCGATCTTGAAGCCTTGTTGATGGCGAGTAACACCTTTATCACAGATTTGTTAGAGCTAGCATCGATATTTTTACTATGATTGCTTATTTATGCTACCTCTAGCTATCTCGCGTCTTTGCACCTTCTCCTGTGTGAAGGTGGCATCTTGCTTGATTTCTACTTAGTCGATTTGATCTGTTATAGTTGTGCCTTGTTCATCAAGGTTTAGTTTAATATCTACGTGATTAGGCCTCACAAACGGGTTGAACGATCCGCAATCGTAAGGTATGGTTTATTGATCTTAGAGGACGTTCCGGAATTGACGTTATGTTGGTTTTAGGCCTTCTAGGATCGGTTTTCTACTATTTTTCGATCTATTAGGCTCAACTACGCGTGGACGTTCCGGTTGCGTGGTGAAAACACCAAACTATCGAGATCGATTTAGCTTGTAGAAATTAAGCAAAACCCCATGTTATCATAGATCCAATGCGAGCCATGGGGATAATCGGCTCAAAGCCGATTCTGGAAACTGGGAGATCACGGCTCGAATTTTACGATACTTGTTTACCGTGCAGAAACCAATCGAACAATCCATCACCTTCGACCAGTATAGGTGGTACGCCTCGAACCAAGACAGACGGGCGTGCGTGCGGAAGATTTGCGGGCTGACCGAGGACCAGGGCCCACCATAGCCTCGGGAGCCTCCCGGCTCTTCGTGTTGCTCGTCGCTGCCCGCCGGTGAGTTTTGACAGGCAACAAATGGTAAACATGTTGTCAAAAGACTCCCTTCATTAGCTACTGGGTTGTACTACACTAAAATAGTAGCACCACCTATTTACACTACCCTTAAGACTGTCTTTAGAAGCTCCGAACTATTCTGCCTTTGGCATGATAGGTTAGGCCACCCCGGTCTTAGGATGATGAGAAATATAATTAACAACTCGAATGGTCATAATGTTAATGTGAAAAATTTTCTGAATCCCGATGATTTCGTGTGCTCCGCATGCGCTACGGGGAAATTGATCATTAGATCGTCCCCCCTAAAGGTGAAGGATGAACTCCCCGCGTTCTTGGAACGCATTCAAGGGGATATATGTGGTCCAATCTAGCCCCTCTCAGGGCCGTTTCGGTACTTCATGGTGCTCATCGATGCTTCCTCTAAATGGTCCAATGTTTGCCTGCTGTCAACAAGGAACCATGCTTTTGCAAAGTTGATCTCCCAGATCATACAAATAAGGAATAAATTCCCTGATTATCGTTTAAAGTCTATTCGAATGGACAATGCCGGAGAATTTACTTCAAAGGCATTCGATGATTATTGCATGGCAACTGGAATCAAACTTGAGCACTCCGTACCGCGTGTCCACACTCAAAATGGACTTGCGGAGGCATTGATTAAAAGGATTTAATTCATTGTCAGACCACTCCTTCAGGGTTGTAATTTACCAACTACATGTTGGGGACACGCGGTGTTACACGCCGCTAATCTCATCAACTTTCGACCATTGGCCTACAACATCCACTCTCCCATCCAACTTGCGCAACGGTCGGCACCGAAAATTTCCCACCTTCGTAGGTTCGGCTGCCAGGTATATGTACCCATACCACCACCCCAGTGATCAGCAATGGGACCGCTCCGTAAGTCGGGGATATACGTTGGTTATGAGACTGTGTCCATAATCAGGTTCTTGGACCCCTTGACAGGTGTTGTCCACCACGACCGCTTTCTTGTTGCATTTTTGACGAGGATATTTTTCCGACTTTGGGGGGAGGTAATCAACCCCTGGATGGAAAAAGTCGAGAAATCACGTGGAAAGCCACGGGGATCCACGCTCATGACCCGCGCACTGTTGAGACTAATAGAGAGGTCCAAAAGATACTAGATTTGCACTCCCTAGCGAATCAACTGCTCCATCATTTTAGTGATTTAAAGACTGTGACAAAGTTGCATGTGCATGCACGCAATGCACCGAAAAGGGTTGAAATACCAAAGAAAAATGATGGTATACCCGCTCCTGCTCCAAAGCCTAAGAGGACGCGAATTCCGGTTTCTCAAATCCCAAGTACCCGGGGACGCCCGAAGAAAAAGGATAAGAGAGATTTATTATAGTCTGCCCCTGTTGAGGGGAGCCAGTTGAGACCTGGCACAAGTACGGATATTTCAGTGCACGAAATTCCGGACTTGAACTTTCCTATAACGGAAATACCCAGCGAAGTTGTGTGCGCACACATCGGAGTGGGAAAGCTAAAGGACCTAGCTCCTGGATTGGGAAATCCGGTGGAGCAAGAGGATGTGCCTGATGCACTCCATGACGAAATGGCCATTAACTATGTTAATTCGGGCGAGTCATACAACCGAGCCATGGCAAATGTCGACGTTAATTTTGCTAAGAAAATTGCCTCAATCATAGATCTTGACCCTGAGCCTAACACGCTCGCTGATTGCAAGAAAAGGTCGGATTGGAAAGATTGGCAGAAGGCAATTACTGCTGAATTATTATCGTTAAACAAAAGAGAGGTATTTGGACCTGTTTGTCTAACTTCTCCCCACATTCGCCCAGTTGGCCATAAGTGGGTTTTTGTTCGAAAGAGAAACGAGAATAATGAAGTAGTAAGGTACAAAGCAAGGCTCGTTGCTCAAAGTTTCACTCAGCGACCAGGTGTCGACTTTGAGGAAACTTACTCCCCAGTCATGGATGGAATTACCTTTAGATACTTGATCTCAATGGCAGTAACATTGGACTTAAAAATGAAACTAATGGATGTTTTCACCGCTTACCTATATGGTAACTTGGATTCGGACATATACATGAAAGTACCAGAAGGTATCCCTGTCCCGAACCAGGATAAAGCAAACAAGAGCTTATACAGTGTTCAGCTTAAGAAGTCATTGTATGGACTAAAACAATCAGGTAGGATGTGGTATAATCGTTTAAGCGATTTCCTTCATCAGAAGGGCTATGCGAGCAATGAAGATTGCCCCATGTGTTTTTATACGGAGATCCCAGGATGGTTTCTATATTATCTCGGTGTACGTGGACGATTTGAATATAATCGGTACACCTGACGATATTGAGGAAGCGAGTTCCTACCTCATGTCGGAATTCGAGATGAAAGACTTAGGCAAAACCAAGTTCTGCCTGGGTCTGCAACTTGAGCATTCCCCTGCTGGGATTCTAGTTCACTAGTCGGCCTACACCCAGAAGGTGTTGGAACGATTTCGGTTTAAAAAGGCATATCCTTCTAAGACCCCGATGGTCGGAAGATCTTTGCAGCAAGACAAGGACCCGTTCAGGCCTAAAGAAGAGGGGGAGGAAATTCTGGGACCGGAATTCCCCTACTTAAGTGCATTTGGCGCACTTATGTACCTCGCAAATTGTACACAGCCGGATATTGCATTCGCCGTCAATTTGCTTGCAAGGTATAGTTCTGAGCCCACCAAGAGGCATTGGAAAGGCGTTAAGGACATCTTTAGGTACATACAAGGGACAAAGGACCTTGGCTTGTTTTACCAAAAGAACCAAGACCTATCTGTTGTAGGCTATCACGCAAAGGTGGATACCTTTCGACCAAGACTTTTTACATCCAAGTCGCAGATGGATATGTTTTCCTTGGTGGAACAGCTATTTCCTAGAAATCGTCTAAGCAAACTCTTGTGTCAACTTTGACGAACCACTGGAAATCATAGCATTATATGAAGCATCACGAGAATGTGTATGAAAGCTTGACGGTAGTCAGCCACATCCAGATGTCATGTGGATTGAACACCGTACAAACCCCAACAATTATCTATGAAGATAATGCCGCTTGTGTTGCACAAGTCCAGACGGGTTACATGAAGAGCAATCTCACAAAGCATATAAACCCCAAGTTCTTCTATGCACATGAGTTGCAAAAGATGAACGAAGTGAAAGTCTTGCATACTAAGTCGTGTGAAAATCTCGCTGATTTGTTCACTAAATCATTGCCAGCATCTTCTTTCGAGAGATGTGTCCGTGGGATCGGCATGATGAGACTTAGGGAGATGCAAGGTTCAGGGGGAGAATCTTCACAAACTCATCGCTGAAATCTTGATCCCGATGATTGAGTGCTTAACTTTATAGTTAAGTGAATTATACTCTTTTTACCTTAGTGAGTTTTTATGAAGTTTCTCACATGAGGTTTTTAATGAGACAATTCGTGCAACATAGCAAGAAGTATACCGTGTGAATTTCTCCATATTTTTTCCACTGGGTTTTTCGGAGTTTTAAGCCATGGTTATACAGATAAGATACCCAGGGGGAGTGTTGGGAAACTGGGCCGGTAGAGGCCCACTCGGTGTGGCCTCTACCAGGCTAGGGTTGGCCCATGTGGATATCTTATCCCCTTAGTCTATAAATAGAGGAGCAATCATTGTACGGGAGTTTACTGAGAAAAAGTTCAATAAATTTCCCCTTTGTTCCGTGTGCCATTTACTTGTGTAATCTGTGTGCCTTCTACTCTAGTCTTCTTCTCGGGTGTGGAACAGCCTCGGGACCGGCCAGTCGGCAGGGGGTGTTCCAAAAAGTTCTACTAGTGGAGATCTAGAACAGTTAAAAGTGGGGAGTGGGGAATGCAACGACATGAGGGGTGAGGAGCCGGGCTCCCTATTTTATATAGAAAATTGCACGGACCTATTAAGCAAGTGCGTCAAGCTATATGGGCTACAATTTCTCAAAGCGGTCTTATTAGTGGCTTTTGGACACATGTGAGTCTCGATGCTAATATGTTTTTGAAATAGCTAACACATGCCAAACGGTTTAATTTGTTTCAAGAAATTAACCAAACTACATTGACAATGGAGAGCAAATACAGCTAGCAAACATGTTTAAAGAAACAAAGCACACAAAACATACATATACATTACATGCAATTACTCCATTAATTAATGATCAACATTAGCAACGACATCGAGTTGTTCCTAAATTGGCTATAGCTCATCGGCCAAAGACGAGAACTTCAATTTAATCGTGCCAACATCTTCTTGTCATATTTCCGTCCTTGCTTCCTCGATCGCCTGCTCAAACTCCCTATCTGGCACGTTTATTTCATTCTCCTCGGTCAACGTCCACATCGCCTTCAGCGCACGATAAAACTGTTGCGTGTGCGATTTATCAATCCACTCCACGAAACGTGCACCTCCGGGATTTATAGTGGCATCCCATGAATAGGAGGCCAGTATCTATGCCCTCGTATGCTACTAGACGACGTGGGAATAGTATCTCTTACACCCACGACTGATGAGTGCATTTTTGAAGCATATTTACCTTATATTTTTGCATGATTAGCAGTAGGATTTTAATATTTTCCGGCGCTCACGCACACCTTTTATGCTCATTTTCATAGGATCCCAACATATAGAGGCATTGGTTAACATATCACTTTGAGCTATCATATTGGATAAAAATATGATATTTTTAAAGTAATAGAAGTCATTATTATGATTTACCACATACGCCGGGAGAAATGGCATCACAAAGAGAAGCTACTAAAGGGTTCACGAATGTCAGTACTGGCGGGATGCACCTGTACCATGTGTGTGGCATCCCGCAAAAACCACTACTAGAAAATCGCGTTGAATTTGTGCATTGCATCGTCATCATCATGCATTGTTTGCCAAAACTATTTCGCAACACCCGTTTTGTTTTCCAAACGCCCCAACTTAATTCAAACACGCAAACCCGGGTCGCCGGATTATTTTGTTTTGGGCCGCGAGCGGTTTGCAAACGGTCCAATTAAACAAATAAGATTATATTATTTTTGTAGGGGCAGTCGAACGGGCCAGCCCGACCCGAACGACCGCCCCAGTTTTTAAAAACGGTCCACCCCAACCTGCCCCATCTAAATCCTAAGACTACCCAGAAAACTACCCACACCTAGCAGCCACATCACTCCACCCAATGGCAGCATGCCACCTCACCTTTTTCCTCCCCTCTAGCCTATCAAAACCCGCCACGTCACCCTCACCCCTCACTCCTCCCTCTCTCTCTCATCCACCAACCCCAGCTCATCCCACCTCCACCACACAACGCACGCACACACTCACGCCGACCAGACGCTGCGTGGCCTCGATCCACGCTGGACCCGCTTCCTGCAGCTTGTCCCTGTGCCCACGGACCTGCCTCCCACGCTGACGCCTCCTCTTCCCCTTCGTCTTTCACGCTGACCCCACCAGAGCCTCCCTCGCAGTAGCCTCCCCGACCCTAACGCCGCGCCCTCCTTCCCAGATCCTCCCCGCTTGCACCGCCCGCCCGCCTCCCTTCTCCCCTCCCAGTCCACCCAGCCGCCCCTGCCGGCTCCCCTCCCTCGCGGCTCTTCCTCTGTCCGACCCAGCCACCGCCGCAGGCGCCCTTCGAAGCTTCACCGGCGCCCATCCCTCCTCCGTCGTTGGCCGCCCCTTCTGCGCCGGGCGCCGCTTCGCCATCCTCCGTCCCGGCGCGCTGGCCCTGCCCATCTCCGGCCGGTGCTCCTCCTTCCGCGGTTCCCGTCTTCGCGCGCCTGCTCGAGCCGCCGTCGCGCAGCTTCCCGCCGCTCGCTTGCCGCTTCGCCGCCGCGCTGCATTCGCCCTGCGCGCCGCCATCGCCCGTAGGCCCGCCTTCCTCGCGGTCGACGAACCTCTGCCCCGCCGCCGCCGGAGTTCCACGCCGACCGAGCCCTGGGCCCGCGAGCCTCTGCCGCTTCTCTGTCGACGTCCGCGTGCCTCCCCGTGGTCGCCCTTTTCCGTCCGCTCGCCGCGTGCGCCAGCCGTTGGCTCCTTGTTGTTCTAGCGTCGCCGATGGTGAAGCCTTGGGAGTACCGTGTGTGACCAGGAACTTCGAGCTGTTTTGTTAAAGTGTGGCCTTGCTCCTCCACAACATCTTCTGGGGCAAACCCCTTCTTGGTGTCGCCAAGATCTTCCGAGGACGCTCAACAAATCTCCGACGACATCTTCGGCAGGGCCAAGATCTACCGTAGGACCCCGAAGACGGATCCGAGGTCCCAAACTCCGAAACCCCGAAGTCGACCCCGGCGCCCGGAGCCGAGAACCCCGACAAGGACCACGTCATGGATACGCCGAGTTCGCCATCGAGGAGACCAAGGTCGTCGACATGGAACCGGTGGACGCCAAGTACTCCTTCCCGGAGTTGATGCCGAGAACCTGAGCGCCAAGACCCGACCCTGAAGATCGCCGAGAACGCCAAGATCTTCACCCGACACCGAGTCCCCGGCGCGACAAGTGCCTCGTCCCGAACGCCATGACCGACAACATGCCCCGAGACCGCGAATGCGACAAGAACGACACCGAGACCGCGAATGCGCCAGCTCTACCCCGATGTCCGAGATCTGATCCCCGTCGAACCCTGGACCCTGACCCCGAACCCCGGAATCCCAAGATCGTCGAGCCCCCTCTAATGTGTGAACCCCTCTTTTCCTCGATACCCTATTTTATAATATGATAACAACTTGTTGCACATTTAATTGTCATCTCGCATGCATCTCATTGGTTTGGGGGCCTTATGCCGATTCACCTAATAATTAAATATGGGGCCCATATGCGGGCAAATCTAGTCTCATATTGGCCTCATTTAAACTTGTGTAGCGAACCGGTATCTTATCTTGCCTTGTTATAACAACATTTAAATTGCGGGGGTTCTAAATAACTGGAACCATCTAACTAATTGTCGGGACCCCGGTTCCGCTTAATATTGACCTAATTGCACCGCACCTTGCCATGTCATTCACCATGCATGCATCATGCTGATCTTTTGCCTTAGAATTAAATAGTGCATCCGGTGTTTCTTCTAGTGTTTTGCTTCTTCGCGGATAAGGCCGTTGAGTTGATGTGAGCTTCGCCCGATCTTCGGATGATCCTTTCGGCAATGCTTTCAGGCGAGCATCTCCCCCTTTCTACCTATCTTACTTTTATAGTCTTTATTCCCTCCTGTTGATCTATTGCTATCTGTGTTGCGATGCTTTAGTTTCCGTACCTGTGATATTCCCTTGCAGCCCTATATTGCCTTGGACACACCCTATTACCTGTTGCTTGGTAGATAGTTGGACTTGCGTGCCGTAGTTGCTTGCTCAAGTACTGATGTGTGTCGTCATATGCCACAGTTGCTGATGTATTGCCGCATGTTGTTGTTGGAGATGATTCTAGTTTTACTTATCGTCACTTTAATTTCTGTTTAACAACTAAAATGGAATTAAGCAGAGGCATCGGTGGGTGATAGATAATATTTGGTTTCCGAACGCCCACTTGTGTCCCGTAAGACCCCGAGTACTTGATACCTGTTCCTTGATTTATCGCGCTATCCACATCCGGGAGGTATATGGGACCCCGAGCGAGCTTGATTCAGACTTATTTCTTGGGGCCACAAACTAGTTTGAGGTTTTATTTACGATCTGTACTTATGCCATGTTTCTTGCTTTATTTACGATTGCGAGGTACTGCATCTTTGTTTGGAAGCGGAGTGATTACGCGTGTCGACAAGCCCGTTTGGGGTTCGATCGCCACGACCATTGTCGCAGAACCTTGAGGCCGTCTCGAGCTTGCCTACTCCGTTGCGGATTCTACTTAAGGGTGGCCTCAAATATTTCTGAATCTGTGATTGTTCAGTCGTGAAAGCCTCGTTGGGTTTTGATTTGGTTTTCGAGGTTGATCGGCGTGTGTTGCTATTGGTGCACCGGCCGGTAAAACTTTCGAAAGCCGTGTCGCGGATATGGACGACTTGGAGCACGCTTTCTTGATCATAGACAAGCATAACTAAAGGTTATTGCTATAAATTTGACTTATAATGACTAGTAATCAGCTTCACTATAATGGAATGGCTAATTAATACCACAATTGCTTGTTTGGTTGTCGCTTGCGACAAGTGTATCGACTAGTAAGTATTGCAACTTCAACGAAATGGCTGAATAAAAGTACCAACAAGCGCTTTGGGTTTTGGGTTTTCTCATGCTATCATGTCGATTAGTAATTGTTGCAACTATAACGGAATGGTTAACTAAATGTGCCCACCGCTTACTTTATCGAGCGATTATCTAAACCTGACTAGTAAAGTGCCGCAACTATAATTGAATAAGTAAAGCGCCAACCGTGTGAGTTCCTCGGTTGACTTCCTCGGCGGTCTCGAGGAAACGCCAGATGGGTTTGTTTGGTGATAGCTTCGAGTTGGATCCGGTTAGGTCATTCTCACCCCTCTCGATAACCGCCGGTTGTATCGAGTCTCTATAGGTTGTTTAGTGCATCTTTGCCGCGCTTGATCCACCATTATACCTATGTAGGCGACCGCCAATTCTAGCCTCGCGTGTCTTGGCCTCGATCTTGACGCCTTCTTTGTTTTCTGCTTTGTCGGCACCCTTTTGTTAAGGGGTTTTGAGATCGACGCCGTTAGCGAGGTTACCCTTCCGGCTTGGCACAAGGGTTATGGGCGCCATTGGTTATTCTTGAGGCTCTTAGCCCCATTTGCATCTTGTCCGTGGCTGGACGCTCTATCGTTTTCAAGGTGATTTGGATCTTTGTATATTATATCTGTATTCTTGACTCCATGGAGTCGCTGTTATATATCTGCTCTGTGGGTCCCATCGAGGACTGTTGTGTAATGTTATTACTTCGTTTTTCCACCCGCACGAAGTGCTGGTGAGCACCTTTGAATCGTTTCTATGCGGGTTTGGCGAATTTTGCTCAAACTTGCATAGGACCGATTCTCGAGGGTGTTCTGAGTGGTATCGAGCTCGGCAGTTGCGATACCACAAGTCCAAATTGTAGGATAACCTAGCTAACGGCCGCTGTAGAGTGTCAAAACCATTTTGCAAAATCGGTTGGATAGTTCTGGTTAGGTCTGATTTACTCCTTACCCTTCTGCTATTCTCCTCTTACCTCGACGTGTTTTGAATCCGCTCTCTTCTCTCTCTTCGAGTCCAGGATTTCTCGTGGTTGGGTATCCGTCGTACCTTCAGGGTTTCGATTTCTCCCTTTTGTAACGGAGGTGTTTCGATCATCAATCTGCTTGTCTGACAGCCCTTCATCCGATCTTTTGTTCTTGAGCTCTTTATCCATATGTGTTCCTTGCCGGATATCTGTGTCGTTGAAAAACATATGAGAAGGACGAGCATTGGTGAAGTTGGAGTATACCTTGAGCATGTGTTGTTCATGCCAATGGAACCATTGCAAAACCTAATCATTGTGTCTTTCAAACGATTTTTGCTGGCATCATCCCTTTGTTCCGGATACCGCCTATGAAGATCTTCAGTCTAAATTCCGAGAGTTGGTTGCCTAATCCGTCTATTCGTGTGCAGAGTAATGGTATGAGTGCGGGATGGAGTAGCTACCCTACCACTGCTCTTATCATTCGCTCTTGTACGACGAATCAGTGGATCCAGCAGTTTTACTCTATCCATGGAAGTTATAGGTGGCTTTGTTTGTTGATACCTCTACCTTCGTCCTTTATTCCCCGGAGTGTTCTCTCGACGGTCAGGAACAACGACCCTTTGTTGGTGGTGTCGCCGATTTCAAGATGGAGGATGAACCCTCGTTAGTGGTGTCGCGAGGATCTACACGAAGTGAGAAGACGCAGAACGCCGACCTTCCTTCCGGTACCATGAGGCGGATCTCGAGGGCGAGATCCATTGTTAGTGGTGTCGAATTGTGGCATCCCGCAAAAACCACTACTAGAAAATCGCGTTGAATTTGTGCATTGCATCGTCATCATCATGCATTGTTTGCCAAAACTATTTCGCAACACCCGTTTTGTTTTCCAAACGCCCCAACTTAATTCAAACACGCAAACCCGGGTCGCCGGATTATTTTGTTTTGGGCCGCGAGCGGTTTGCAAACGGTCCAATTAAACAAATAAGATTATATTATTTTTGTAGGGCAAGGCGGGCCAGCGACCCGAACGATCGCCCAGTTTTTAAAACGGTCCACCCAACCTGCCCCATCTAAATCCTAAGACTACCGAAAACTACCCACACCTAGCAGCCACATCACTCCACCCAATGGCAGCATGCCACCTCACCTTTTCCTCCCTCTAGCCTATCAAACCCGCCACGTCACCCTCACCCCTCACCTCCTCTCTCTCATCCACCAACCCCAGCTCATCCCACCTCCACCACACGCACACACTCCACGCCGACCGCGCTGCGTGGCCCCTCCCCATCGCTGGACCCGCTCTGGCTTGTCCCCCAGGCCCACGCGGACCTGCCTCCCACGCGACGCGCTCTCCTCCTCTTCCCCTTCGTCTTCACGCGACCCCGGTACCAGAGCCTCCCTCGCGCCGTGGCCTCCCCCGAGCCGCACGCCGGCGTCCACCCGACCCTGCGCCGCCGCCCTCCTTCCCCAGATCCTCCCCGCAGACCGCCCGCAGACCCCCGTCCGCCCTCTCTCCGGCTCCCGTGATCCACCCCGAGCCGCCTCACGTGGCGCCCCCAGCTCCTCGCCGGGCTCTTCCTCCTCTGTCTGACCCAGCCACGCCGGCCTAGGCGCTCCCTCGCCACCCCGGCGCGCCCCATCCCTCCCTCGTCGTTGGCCGCCCTCTGCTGCGCCCAGCCGCGCCGCCCGCGCCATCCTCCGTCCCGGCCGCGGGCCTGCCCATCTCCGGCGGTGCTCCTTCGCCGCGGTTCCAGCGTCCTCGCGCCTGCTCGAGCCGCCGTCGCCGAGCTCGCCGCTCTCGCTTGCCGCCCGCCTGCCGCTTTCGCCGGTGCGCCGTGGTTCGCCCGGCGCCGCCATCGCCAGCGACCCGCCGCCCTCCTCGCCGGTCTGACGAACCTCTGCCCCGCCGCCGGGAGTTCCACGCCGACCGAGCTGGGCCCGAGCCTCTGCCGCTTCTGTCGGCGTCCGTGCTCCCCGTGGTCGCCCTTTTTTTTTCCGTCTCGCCCGCGCGCCAGCCGTTGGCTCCTTGTTGTTCTAAGCGTCGCCGATGGTGAAGCCTTGGGAGTACCGTGTGTGACCGGAACTTGAGCTGTTTTGTTAAAGTGTGGCCTTGCTCCTCCACAACATCTTACGGGCAAACCCTTCTTGGTGTCGCCAAGATCTTCCGAGGACGCTCAACAAATCTCCGACGTCATCTTCGGCAGGCCAAGATCTACCGTAGACCCCAAGACGGATCCGAGGTCCCAAACTCCGAACCGAAGTCGACCCGGCGCCCGGGCCGAGAACCCGACAAGGACCACGTCATGGATCGCCGAGTTCGCCATCGAGGAGACCAAGGTCGCCGACATGGAACGTGGACGCCAAGTACTCCTTCCCGAGTTGATGCCGAGAACGGCGCCAAGACCCGACCCTGAAGATCGCCGAGAACGCCAAGATCTTCACCCGACACCGAGTCCCCGGCGCGACAAGTGCCTCGTCCCGAACGCCATGACCGACAACATGCCCCGAGACCGCGACTGCGACAAGTACGACACCGAGACGCGCCAATGCTCTACCCGATGTCGAGATCCGATCCCGAACCTGGACCTGACCCCGAACCCCGGAATCCCAAGATCGTCGAGCCCCCTCTAATGTGTGAACCCCTCTTTTCCTCGATACCCTATTTTATAATATGATAACAACTTGTTGCACATTTAATTGTCATCTCGCATGCATCTCATTGGTTTGGGGGCCTTATGCCGATTCACCTAATAATTAAATATGGGGCCCATATGCGGGCAAATCTAGTCTCATATTGGCCTCATTTAAACTTGTGTAGCGAACCGGTATCTTATCTTGCCTTGTTATAACAACATTTAAATTGCGGGGGTTCTAAATAACTGGAACCATCTAACTAATTGTCGGGACCCCGGTTCCGCTTAATATTGACCTAATTGCACCGCACCTTGCCATGTCATTCACCATGCATGCATCATGCCGATCTTTTGCCTTAGAATTAAATAGTGCATCCGGTGTTTCTTCTAGTGTTTTGCTTCTTCGCGGATAAGGCCGTTGAGTTGATGTGAGCCGCCGATCTTCGGATGATCCTTTCGGCAATGTTTTCAGGCGAGCATCTCCCCCTTTCTACCTATCTTACTTTTATAGTCTTTATTCCCTCCTGTTGATCTATTGCTATCTGTGTTGCGATGCTTTAGTTTCCGTACCTGTGATATTCCCTTGCAGCCCTATATTGCCTTGGACACACCCTATTACCTGTTGCTTGGTAGATAGTTGGACTTGCGTGCCATAGTTGCTTGCTCAAGTACTGATGTGTGTCATATGCCACAGTTGCTGATGTATTGCCGCATGTTGTTGTTGGAGATGATTCTAGTTTTACTTATCGTCACTTTAATTTCTGTTTAACAACTAAAATGGAATTAAGCAGAGGCATTGGTGGGTGATAGATAATATTTGGTTTCCGAACGCCCACTTGTGTCCCGTAAGACCCCGAGTACTTGATACATTCCTTGATTTATCGCGCTATCCACATCCGGAGGTATATGGGACCCCCGAGCGAGCTTGATTGAGACTTATTTCTTGGGGCCACAAACTAGTTTGAGGTTTTATTTACGATCTGTACTTATGCCATGTTTTACGCTTTATTTACGATTGTGCGAGGCATTAATCGTCTGCTTTGGAAGCGGAGTGATTACGCGGTGTCGACAAGCCCCGTTTGGGGTTCCCAGTCGCTCACAGCCATTGTCGCAGACCTTGAGGCCGTCTCGGAGCTTGCCTACTCCGTTGCGGATTCTACTTAAGGGGTGGCCCCCTGAAATATTTCTGAATCCTGTGATTGTTCAGTCGTGAAAGCCTCGTTGGGTTTTGATTTGGTTTTTCCGAGGTTGATCGAGCGTGTGTTGCTATTGGTGCACCCCGGCCGGGTAAAACTTTCTGAAAGCCGTGTCCGTGGATATGGACGACTTGGAGCACAGTATCTTGATCATAGACAAGCATAACTAAAGTTTATTGCTATAAATTTGACTTATAATGACTAGTAATCAGCTTCACTATAATGGAATGGCTAAATAATACTGCCCACAATTGCTTGTTTGGTTGTCGCCATACAAGTGTATCCGACTAGTAAGTATTGCAACTTCAACGAAATGGCTGAATAAAAGTACCAACAAGCTTTGGGTTTTGGGTTTTCTCATGCTATCTCAGATCGATTAGTAATTGTTGCAACTATAACGGAATGGTTAACTAAATGTGCCCACCGCTACTTTATCGAGCGATTATCTAAACCGACTAGTAAAGTGCGCAACTATAATCGAATAAGTAAACGCCAACCGTGTGAGTTCCTCGGTTGACTTCCTCGGCGGTCTCGAGGGAAACGCCAGATGGGTTTGTTTGGTGATAGCTTCAGGTTGGATCCGTTAGGTCATTCTCACCTCTCGATAACCGCCAGCTTGTATCGAGTCTCTATAGGTTGTTTAGTGCATCTGCCGCCGCCGCGATCCACCATACCTATGTAGGCGAGGACCGCAATTCTAGCCTCGCCGTGTCGGCCTCGATCTTGACGCCTCCTTCTTTGTTTTCGCTTTGCCCTTTGTCGGCACCCCTTTTGTTAAGCAGGTTTTGAGATCGACGCCGTTAGGTGGTTACCCTTCCGCTTGGCACAGGCAGGGTTATGGACGCCATTGGTTATTCTTCAGGCTCTTAGCCCCATTTGCATCTTGTCCGTAGTGGACGCTCTATCGCTTTTCAAGGTGATTTGGATCTTTGTATATTATATCTGTATTCTTGACTCTGGAGTCATTGTTATATATCTGCTCATGGGTCCCATCGAGGACTGTGTAATGTTATTACTTCGTTTTCCACCCGCACGAAAGTGCCTGGTGGGCACCTTTGAATCGTTTCTATGCGGGTTTGGCGAATTTTGCTCAAACTTGCATAGGACCGATTCTGAGGGTGTTACAATGTGGCACCTGCCTCGCCTCGTCAAATACTCTCACCATGCAAAGACGGATCTAATATCTGACAATTAGAGACACCAGAACACGCAAAAACCTCACCTTTGGAAGGGATGTAGAGGTGTGAAATTGCAAAGGCATCATCCTTGTTGCTACATGGATCATTGGAGGCCAAGGCATCATCTCCATCATATCATTAACCACTGCATTTGCATCACCATTACCATCTCATTTACCACCATATTGTTGTAATTCCAAATTACGATTGTGGATTTGCACTTGTTATCATTCATCTACTCATATTCATTTCATATATCCATGATGATGTTGTTGATTCCCTCCATAAATAAGTAGTTTACCCTGTTCTTGAGAGAGATGGAGAAATCCTAACAATATTATGATGTGAAATAAATATGATCTATAACTTTGGTTCATGATTATGTGTTGGTTTTCTCTTTAGATGTTATATGAATTCAAAACCATGTAATATTTTCCTTCGAGACTAGAGAGGGAACTACCATTGGGTATGTGATAGTACATACAATGCTAAATGACATAACATGTCAGCGTGCTATTCATATGGTCAAAGGGGATAAGGAGAGATTCACTAAGATCATATCAATATCCATGGAGAAACCCTTAATTGTGAGAGATCAGAGTGGCTTTCTTATGATCATCGTAGTGGTTATTAGGGATGAAATAACATATGCCTTTTGTGATCATTCATTTATGAGCTCTCCCCACATATGTCACGAAGAAAGACATATATTTATCATAATCATGATTAATACCAATGCTAGAGGTGGATCCTACAATCCCGAGAACACTTTGCCTTACTACAGTTTCATTACCATTTACATCGCGTTTGTCTCCTTGTTTATTTAATATTTTTTCTTTACTTTATGCACAAAAAACCCTCTTTAAACACCCTTACTTGAGATCAAGGACAGTTTACAAGTACTTCTTAATAGATAATGACGAGTGGCATTAAGACCTTAACCAGATAGCTCTCCTTGGTTCAATACTCTTACTTTGAAACTAGCTAAATTATGCATGTGCTCTTGCAGTCATCAACGACTTGAACATCGAGCGAGTGAGATATGATTGATGTGGTAGGTTGGAAAGGATGAGTGGTGTGTGGATCTCGGGGATAAGTGCGTACTGGGGGTGGTGTATAAAAGTGGCCAGTCAAATAGCTCAGTGATGGTGGGACACACCTATCAGTGAGATATGCATGTGTCAACCTACTTTTCATGTCTATTGCAATGCACGACACAATATAGAATTCCTCCTATGCCAAAGTGTGACACTAAAAAATGCCGATCTTGCATGCCACCTATCACGGCACCAAAATCCACCGGCATCGTGTCTACCACTGCATATAAGTGACTTCCATGGAAAATGGTGCCACGATTTCTCATCTGCCGGATAATCAACTTCATGTACTTTTCTCTTGTGCCACCCCAAAAAAGTGTCGAGCACGAGGGATATTTTTATAGTGAGAGTAGATCATTGTGACCTATCCAATGCAAATTAATATGAAATCATACTACACTTAGTATAGCTAGATCAACATGGTGCTGAAGTGTAGCTTGGTCTTGTGGATTCTAATCAACCTTTTTCTTGTGATAGCCTACTCCTCCTAGTGAAGCGGTTCACTGTAGAAAAAATCCCGAGTAGCGTAACACCAATATGCCCAAGATCTATCTAGGAGCAACTCTATAATGGAAACAAGCTTTTGTAACATACCCTTTAGACCAAAATCACTTAACGCTCGTGCAGAACGTGGATGATGTAGTTGTACTCGCATCAACCTGAAGGTTGCAAAGCTCCTTGAACATCACCTCTTATTCCTTGCAAGACAGCTTCGGGTGCCACAAGTGGAAGATCCCCATGGTCTCGCACACGTATGGTGTTTGACGATTACCCCCATTCTCCATAATCTAGCCGGGATGCGGAAGTAGATCTTCTGGCTGGAATCACCACAACACAACGGCGTGCCGCAGTGAAGCAGTCTCCTATGCACATAGTCCTTACATGGTACCGTAGTTGTAAGAAAGGACAAAGAGAGAAAATCCCTAAGGAAGTTGCCTTAGAGATTATTGTGTGTTCTTTTCTCTCATATAGACCTTTATATATAGGGGAAAAGAGGGCACCCCAACTATTGTAGTCCCGAGGTGGGACTAAACCAAGGAGGAGGGGGAGGAGGCGCGCACGCCAAGGAGGAGGGCCTTGCACGCATGGCCCATGGAGGGGCCTGCAGCTAGGTGGGCCCCACCCTGCACGCCTACCCTAGGTGGCGGCTTCCCCATGGCGACTTTCCTCTTGAGCCTTGTTCCCTCCGGGGACTTGGCACATTAGGGAAGTTTGTCCATTAAATTTAATTTTAAATAACATTTTATTAATTCTAATAATTAATATAAAATACATATTATTAAAGTCCCTTTTACTCAAAACACCTTTCGGTTCACTCCGAACTCCTTCGGATCCTCCCGGAACGATTTCGTTTCTCTCACGGAACATTCTGGCATTCTCATCTCATACTTCTGGTGATTCCAATGATTCCAAAACGATCTCTAAGCATCATAAAATCCTTAAGCATGTTAACCTATGATCGAGACGACTCTCGGATCAATGATCATCAGCGGGACCAGGATGACCATAATGACCCCTGTGCATTCCACGATCTTAATGTTGTTTGAACCATAAACTTTGAATCTAATTTTGTTTGTTACTTAGAAACCTGACTTGCCTGAGATGTGATCATTGGTATCATGATATCTTGTTCAATCTCGTTATTGACAAGTGCTTCTTTACTCGTTTCCGTGATATTCCATCCCCGTGAACTAGTCATAGTTGCATAGCTTATGGATATAATCTCACCGAGTAGGCCCAGTTTATCTTCCCTTCACGTTGGAGAACAAATACCGATCTTGATGCATACGTATCAACATATCCCTCTAGAATACCCAATATACATCTTTATGATCACCCCATTACAGTGTGATGGTTGATGCAATCAAAGCAGCCTCGAGTGATAGTGATTAACTATGATCTCACGGTCTAAGGGGTAGATACTTCGTTTCTAACTATTGCAACGATGAACTCTGTGACTTATGTTGGGTAATGTCCATCACATCATTCACTAATGATATGACTTTATTGTCAATTGGCATAAATTCTCCATGATCAGGAAACCTTGATCATCAGTTGCCTAATGAACTAGTTGAATAGGGGCTACTAGGGACTTTGGTTTGTTTACATACCACACGTGTATCAATGTTTCCGATTGACACAGTTATAGCATGGTATAAAAATACTATGAACTAAAGAATTAAGATAACAAACTTATTTATTATTTGCCTCTAGGGTATATTTCCAACACCTAGTTGCTTCACCTATTGCCTAGATCTCTATCTATCTATCTAGCTAGTGATGATTCCTTGTGTTCATGATGTTCTTGTGTCAGATCCTTGATCTGTTGATGTTGTGATCCTTCTCATGGTCGATTGTCCCTGATATAATGATTCTAATGTTGTCTCTAGTTGACACTTATGCATAATTACATGGTCATGTAAGTTGCTTGACCTTTTGGAACCTACTCTAGTTCTTGTCCTTGTGTCTAGGTTCATATAACATGTGCATAGGTTAGTTTGGTCCTTCTTATCTTGTGTGAACCTTTTTTATTTTGGCTCCGCCAAGTGGAAATTATGATTGGATTGTTGTCCTTTAGCTACTGATTTATATGAGAGCTCCTATAGTTTATTTTGTGATGGAAAATAATCTGATTGACCAATTATGTCAACCAAGATAACTTTGATTGATATTGGGGCTTTTATTTTAAATGAATTCAATTCAGTTTTAGAGGGCTAGTTGCCTATCATTGCTTAATGATAAATTTTGCATTAGGAATTATGCAGTTGCCTCCATTTATAATTGTTTCCTCTTAGTTGACTCTAATTTATTTTTACTCAATCCTTACTCATTGTCTTGTTGCCTATCTTGTGCAATGATCAGACCCCGATGATCCAAGTAGTGCATTGATCAGACCCTGATGATTCCAAGAATCCTTCACGGATTCCCTCCAATTGAATTCCAAAATAATGACGTCACCCTTGTGGTGGAGCCAACATTTTAACATAACCAAATATTTCAATTTTGTCTTTGTTTTGTTTGTAGTTATCAAGAATAACAGAATAAAAATAGATGTTTAGCTATAGGTTTTAGTTTGTATAGGTATTTTCATTCTTGTAGTTTTATCTTCGAATCCAGCTTGTAATGAATCTTGTAAAAATACTCCTATTAATAAGAATACTCTTGTGAGCACTTCTGTGTTTTTTTTGTATTTATTTTTGGATATTTCCATTTGAACTCAAGTTTGAATTTAAGATTCAAACTCCAATTTTGAATTCAAATGATTATATTGTTGTATGTGCCTTTATCCTAGAGCTAAATTTTTATGTGATGTGTTATGATTCAAAGACTCAAGTGTGAGTTCAAGTTAATTTAACCCACAGTTTTGAAGATACACAAAGTTTCTGTTGAAATTTATAGCACTCTTTGTGACGAACAAGCTCTAAATCATCAACTAGAGGGAAATCTTAATCTCGGTGCCTTTTGAAATAAAAGTTTGAAATTTCCACATTTTATTAGATGCAAGAAATGCAAATACATATATCCTAACTCCGCCCTTTTCTGTTCTAATTCTTCGAGATGTTCCACATTTTGACCAATGTATATATACAACTAGTTTGTTTCATTGCAATACTATAATATAGCAACACGATCCTAATTAGAGCTCTCTTACTTCGAGGCTGACCTAAAAAATCTTTTTATCCAACAACATGAACGTTGAACAATTATCTAGCATAGAACGAGTATATTATATCGAGTGAAACATAGTACAATATTAGGAACCATATGAATAATAAACATAGGGACATAGTAATGTGTACAACATATCCCACTTGGATCACAAAAGCTGACCTTCAAAATACAACAGGATCATGTATACACGCATGCACATGTTATGTTCTTTTCATGGATACGCGAATGAGAAGGTACTTCCCCTTTTCCTTCTCAAGGTGCTTTGCAACATGATATGCATATTTATCGAATAGGTCGTCTAACAAGGATTCACCAAAATGATTTGCAAGTAGGGGTCCGAACACCGCCCTCAGGCTCCTTGACACGTTCATTCCGCTCTGGATGCTATTCTCTACATCATTCCCTTGCGAGTCATCATAAGGATCCCAGTTGCTCTCGAATGTTTTGATCTGATTGATGTCGAACGCCTTACTTTGTGCCACTACCGCCCTCACTTCATTGGTGGATGGCGTGTACATGGGAAGATTAAAGGAGTCAAGCTTGTCCTTCTCAACCAGACCCTGTTATATGGTTTCATTAGAAGAAAAAAAATTAGCCATACATTTGGAGAGCACCTTTAGATGAAGTCATGAAATAAATGTTGTAAATTAAGTTAAAGCTTACGCACTTCTTCTACGAGAGATTGCAGAGATCGTGCAAGCAGTCCCCATGGATGGTTTAGATATCCATTGTTGTATACGTCGTCATATTTTCTCCCAAGAAAGGTCAGCACTATTTGCCCACCAAGCACTAGCTCTTCATACCGCAACTTGAGAAACAATAGCATGTCCTTCTGAAATTGCTGCCGGTACAGGTCCACAACACCTGGTGGCGTGGTCTCAGCGATATAAATGTTTCCCTCGTTTAGGTACTCTTTTCCCCTTCCTTCTAACCCAGCAGGAACCTAAATTCCAAAAAAAAAAAGCGTGCACAATGCCCGGGAAATCAACTCTTCTAGTAGTACTACCTAATAAAAACAATAATTTACTGAAATTTTCATTTTCCCATTTTTGTACCTGGGAGCGCCAATGGAAGCAATATGACGAGTGAAAGAGGTGGCAGCTCTGGCGAGGGAAAAGCCTGGTGTAGTAGGAGCCCGGTAGCCCGGCGATATAGAAAGGAGGCAGTAGTGTATTCTGTTTGTGTTTTGCTGATGTCGACTCCTTGAACCGTTCAAGTGAACGGAAGACGTGATTGAAGTCGTTGCTCGGTAGATCATTGAGAAAGAACTGGAGCTCCACTGGCTTGCAACCTGATTTTGGCTTGTCCCAACCATGGCCTATCGCTTCGATCACCTTGGAGACGAAAATTAGAGTGTTCTGACCGGAAGAACACCCTAAATCGACAACGGTCATCGTTGGATGGAGGAGATCGGCGTACAATTCTCTCACAACCTTCTCAAGTGCCGCCCCATTCTCGAGCAAAGCTTTTCGCTAGCATAAAGGCAACAGAAATCATGGTAACATTTCAGTGCAATCCGTATAGTTAGAAAAATATATTGCTGAAACAAGTTATTACAAGCATAAAAGAACTGAAGAAGTATGTGTTGCTTCTGTTGGCGAACCTGATGCGTCGAATTGTTGAGGTAGCTAGTCTCTCCTTCCCCTCCGGCCATGTGGAAGTCACGCTCCATTTTCATGGCTACAAAAGATCGGACGGATATTTCGTTACTACCTAATTTCTGATGTGTTAGGAAGAACGGTACAATGTGGTACTCTCCCATGTGAACTACTAGTATTTATAGGGAGATTCTACAATAATGTGGTCCTCCTGCTAGTGGCTGCTATGCGTACAGAATCTGAACCAGGACATGCGCGATAGCCGCCCAGCTGCCCAACGTTTACTAGTCACTCGGTTGGTGGTCAGCCAAGTACAATGCCGATCGATGACCCAAACACGAACCGGCACTCAACTGACGAGGAGATCGTCGATTCTACCATGCAGGAGGTCCCGTGCATATTTTCAAAATGGGGAGGCGAGCCTCGGTCTCTGCATCGAGGAATGTATATAGTCTTTGTCAGAATATATCCAGTACTCGATCATTTGGAATACAAATATGCAATTAGAACATAAATTAAATATTTGATTTAAAAGGTAAGATATGTATCAATTCTAGAATTATCTAATAGCTTAAGTTTGGTGTGCTACAAGTGCTGTGAGGGCACTTGACGCACATTTGACCAATTCTTGAGGACATAGTGTGGACCTCGCGTTGGTGTTTTCAGCTGTGTGGTCGGATTTGTGTGTCGATGTTTGGTCTGTTTATTTGGTGGTCCTCTAGAGTTAAAGCATCTTCACTCGGGCACTAGGAAGGCTCCTTGGAGGCCTTTTAGCCACCGAATGGACGGAATCTTCTTAGTCACGCACTTAGGAGTCTGTTTTTCACCGGGTTTGGTCCAAAATCCATCCGATGAATACATGATGAACTCTACATGCCGAGGTTCGCTTGGGGCCCCGAATGAACGAAAAGCACGGGAACACAGGGTGGGCCAGCACTTCCGCGCGCGCCCGACGACCTGGAGGATCAGCGCGGGCGGTGCCCATCCCTCCACCGCAGGAGGGCGTCGCCATGGTCGCCGAGATCCATGATGCGATCGGCATTGTCATCCTCAGAATAAAGAACATCCAAACACCAGCTTCCATTACACCGCAATGCGATCGGCATTGTCATCCTCGATGATATCGACGAGGACAAGGCCGGGCCGAGCCATTCGCGGCCGCTGCAACCCCGGACGGAGCTGCAGCTGTGGCACCCCAAAGGACAAGCCGCCGAGTGACAACGACGACATCAACGACTACTAGGAGGATTTCTACCACCGCCTAGGCATGATCTAAGCGGCTTCTACTGTTTTTATATGTTTTTAATTAAAATATCATCGAACTTTACCTATATATACTTAATGCCCTAATATATGTAAATTTTGACTGAATTTCTCCAAATTTGCGTGTATTTCAAATTAGTTTGCCACTGCATCTGTGGGGTCATGACTGGGACTCAGCGCACCCCTAGGCCGAAATTTCCCCCATCCGGCGTTGCGCGGTAAAATGATCTAGGGGCACCAATGAGTGAAGATGCTCTTAGTCCCGCATGTCATGTCACTAGAGGGGGAGTGGTTGCTGCATAGTTGGTGTTTTGATATCCCGATCCACGACCCCCTTTTAGTTTGACCGACGACTACCAGTTTTACTTGGCACCAATGTTTATGTTGTTTATCAAGTATTCATTCCATGTCCCCTTTGGTGATTCTGTCACCTCTTGATGTACTTTGCAGTATAATGTCTGCTTCTGCCTCATTGTATTTAGTATTTACCATCTACTTGGCATAATAAAATTTATGGAATCAGATGAATCTCTTGTGTGATGTACTACATATTGTTGCCAACTAAACATGCCAATATCGCAATGTTATTATGTGCCAACCTAATTCCCTATAGTGTTGCAAATTGTGACCGTGTGCAAAGCCCGAACTTTGCACAACTTGGATTTCACCGGTGCAAAAAAGACGCCTAATATTCTTTTTATGACGGTATTACATGAAAACAGAAAAGTTTGCGACAACATTTCAGCAAAACAAGAAAACTAATTGTGTTATAAGGAATATTAACACGTCTGAAAATACTTGCAAACCCACCATACCTATAAGGCTATCATGCATTGCGAAGACGTCTGAAAATAATAAATATTCTTTCTCTAATAAATATTATGTTCAACAAAAATCACCTTTAGATATTTATACAAATTAAAATGTATTATACCAAAATAACCATATTGAGTAAATTACAAATACAAGCCCAAGCCGCACATCTTTAACTCCTTGGCTATATCACTTTAAGGTGGCTAGACCGGCCTCCCTCTCCGGCCATTGTGGCAGCTTGTGGCTGCCAAGGAGGATGGTGCCCCCTTCGTTGTCTTCGTCAGCTTTGACCTCCCGCTCCTTCGGCTCGGCGATGCCCTCCACCCCAACACGCTGCACCCTAAAGAGCTCCTCGTGGCGGCTCCTTCTCCCGATGAAGACCGAACCACCATCGCCTCTGCGCACGCATTCACGCGGCTGCGGCAACACGCCGACAGCATCACGAGGCCACCTCTGCATGGTCCGGCCGAAGAAGGAGCCCGCGCCGGAGTAGCCACCACCGCACGACTACGTCGAGACGACCCTCAAGATGCAGGCACCGGACGGCCCCGAGGGCTCCTTGATACGTCGGAAACGTATCTATAATTTTTGATGCTCCATGCTTGTTTAGTATCTACTTTGATTTGCTTTGTCTACACTTTGAGGTGTTTTTATATCTTTTCTGTAACTAATCTATTAACAAGTTGCCATGCCAGCGGTTATGCATTTTCTTGTTTTGGTTCGTAAAGGCAGAAAATTAATATTCTCGGAATTGGACGGGACAAAATCCAAAGTCAATAACTTTTCGTGGGGGACAAGAATCTAGAAGACGAGACGGAGACGCGAGCCAGGGCGGCCAAACCCCCTCCTAGGCGTGGCCAGGGGTGGGCCCGCACCTGGGCAGGGTGTGGCCCCCCTGGTCGCCTCCCGGCCTCGCCTCTTCGCCTATAAGAAGCCTCGATGCATAAACCCTAAGTACCCGATCAATATTCCACGAAACCTTCTGTATCCGCCGCCACCGTCATCCCTAGATCGGGGGGAGGGGGAGGGGGTCTGAAGTTATTCCCGGCACCCTGCTAGATGGGAGATCATCCCGGAGGCCTTCTCGCCGGTATGATGCGTGAGTAGTTCCACCTTGGACTATGGGTCCATGTAATAGCTAGATGGTTGTATCTCCTCCTTTGTGCTTTCATGTATAGATCTTGTGAGCTCCGTTCATGATAAAGATCTAATCTATTTGTAATCATGCATGTTGTGTCTGCGGGGATCAGATGGATATTGATATTATTATGTTGGTTTGATTAATGGTTTTGTCTTTATGATTCTATCATGTATGTGTTGTTTGTGATCTTGCATGCTCTCCGTTGTTAGTATCTATCTTGGCCGAGTAGTTGCTAATGACTCCAAGAGGGGGTATTTATGCTCGATAGTGGGTTCATGTCTCTAGTTTCCAAGGTAAGTGACAATAATCTCTTCGATTGTAGATGTGTTGTTGCTACCAGGGAGAAAACAACGGTCTCTTTTTCATGGAATATGTGGACTGTTTACCTTACATACTTTGCTTAAAGCAGTTGTCGGTTGCTTGCAACTTAATACTAGAGGGGGTTCGGATGATAACCTGAAGGTGGACTTCTAGTCATAGATGTAGTTGGATGGTGGTCTATGTATCTTGTTGTATTGCCATGTTGTTTATCTAAGGAGAGCACCTCTAGTGAACTATGGACCCTGGTCTAATCTTTACCATTGATACATCTTCCGCTGTTACTTGTTTACTTGCTGCAAACCATTACCTTCCACACCATACGTTTAATTCTTTGTTAAAGCAAACCGGTGAGCTTGACAACCTCACTAATTTTTTGGGGCAAAGTCTTGAGTTTGTGTTGTGCAGGTCTTCGCGTTGCTAGCAACACCTGTGTGACGTTTCCTTCCTCCTTTTGGTTCGATAACCTCGGTCTCTACTGAGGGAAGACTTGTTGCTGTGCTCATCACACCTTGCTCTTGGGGTTCCTAACAGACTCCACGTCATGCACCAAGTTCTCTAGCGCCATCAAGGAGTCATCACTGCTACAGCCTTAAGAGGGCTATGGTGGTGTCGCTCGACGATATCCCTCGGATGTCCCTCCTAGACGCGCTCGCCTGGTCATGGGCGGAGTTCGAGCGGGAAGAGGTCGAGCGCCAGCGCCGTCTTCTAGAGAGAGTCACTCGCCGACGCCATGCGGTGGGCATCGTCATCCTCGATGACACCGACGAGGAAAAGGCCGGGCCAAGCCATTCACAGCCTTCGTGACCCCGGGCAGAGCTACAACAGTGGCACCCCAAAGGACAAGCCGCCAAGTGACGACGACGGCGGTAACGACTGCCAGGAGGAGTTCTACCACCGCTTAGGCATGATCTAGGTGGCTTCTACTGTTTTTATATGTTTTTAGTTAAAATATTGCCGAATTTTACCTATGTATACTGAATGCCCTAATATATGTAAATTTTGACTGAATTTCACCAAATTTGTGTGTATTTCGACGTATTCAAATTAGGTTGCCGCTGTGTCCGTGGGGTCAAGACTGGGACTCGGCGCACCCCTAGGCCAAAATTTCCCCTATTCCGTGTTGCGCAGGAAAATGACCTAGGGGCACCAACAAGTGGAGATGCTCTTAGTCCGCATGTCATGTCCTGGAGGCGGAGTGGTTGCTGCACAGTTGGTGTTTTTGATATCGATTCACGACCCCTTTTAGTTTGACCGACGACTACCAGTTTTACTTGGCACCAATGTTTATGTTGTTCATCAAGTATTCATTCTATGTCCCCTTTGGTGATTCTGTCAGCCCTTGATGTACTTTGCAGTATAATGTCTGCTTCTGCCTCGTTGTACTTACCATCTTCTTGGCATAATGAAATTTACGGAATCAGATGAATCTCTTGTGTGATGTACTACATATTGTTGCCAACTAAACATGTCAATATTGCAGTGTCATTATGTGCCAACCTAATTCCCTATAGTGTTGCAAATTGTGACCGTGTGCGAAGCGCGAACTTTGCACAACTTGGATTTCACGGTAAAAAAAGTCTAATATTTTTTTTATGACGGCATTAAATGAAAACAGAAAAGTTTGCGACAACATTTCAGAAAAACAAGAAAAATAAATGTGTTACAAGAAATAATAACACGTCTGAAAATACTTGCAAACCCATCATACCTATAAGCTATCACGCACAGCGAGACGAAGCTCATATATTCGTCTAGTCCAATGGATAGTCATGAGAGAAGAGGAGATATAGAGATAGGTGGTGGCATATTCTTGCATGCAATGGGAGGAGAGTAAAAGCTAGGTCTTTGTCCAGAAAGGCCGCCTGTCCTACTGGAAAAAATCTTTTTTAAAAAAGTAAGAGCTTTATCAAAGAACCTTTAAAGATTGGGTCTTCTTTCGAGAAGCATTCCTTCCAAAATTAGGATGAAAAACTCACCTGACCATATCATGCACTATTAGGCTGGTCCTAGTAAGAGTATCATAGCTAGTATCATGCATGCAATGTTGTAAAAATCTAATGTGGCATAACAATTAATAAAGAAAGAGATGGTTAGAGTATCATAGATAGATACCGTATTGTAGCACGTAAAATTAGAAAATCCTCATACAAATAAATCTTGTACACAATTTTATATTAATTCTATAATCATTAAATATAATACTAATATGATACCATGCACTATAAGGCCAGTCATAGTGGGAGTAACTTCACTAGTAACTAAGAGTCCAAGTCAGCATTTTGCTTATGTGTCAATGATTTAATGAAAAGAGAGATGGATTGAGTAACTAGCTATGTTACTGTAACATCACACATACCAAGACAAAGTGTGTCTATAGCCTAATTAATGTGGCATTGCATGTTATCACATTTAAGTTATTTTCCACTATAAAGATAGTAACTTAGAGTAGTAACATGTGCATGTTACTACTCTAAGTTACTCTCCACTATGACCAGCATTAATATCATACACTAGTGTTATATATGTATTATACTAGTAGCATGATACTATTACTATGGCCAACGTTATGTTCTGAAATTGAGGACGGCAACCAAGATGGAGACGGGCATTCAATACGACGTGCAGCAAGGAAAACCACTGGCGATGTCACCTTTCTGGCAGCCTCCAAAGCAAGAGAAAATAGAATCACTTCACTAAAGAGTAAAGAAGAAATCTACTTTATACTACCAGGTATAGGGACATTGTCTGCATGTTGGAAAATGAGCATTAGCAAACTTAAAGTCTAGCACTCCTATTAATGACCACATGATACATAAAGATACTACTCTCTCCGTTTCGATTTAAAGGACATAATTTGCAAACCATGTGATCCCAAAAATTTAGACATAAAAGCATTTATTTTGTAATTACTCCGGTATGAAAAGAACAAAATGTTTGCATGCATATGTGTGAATAAATGTGAACGCTTTGCTGGCTCTTCTTCTTATAAAATGGACCAATCAGATAACACCTGGGCCTAGAGAATTGCAAATTGTGTCTTTTAAACTGGTTCGGATGGAGTAGTACTACTTCCTCCATCCGTAACTTATCTAAAGTCAAACTTAGCAAAATTTAATCAATTGTATAGGAAAATGAGACAACATTTATGACACTTAATTAGTATAATTAGATCCATTGTTTTAAAATGTAAGTTCATAATCTACCAATTTGATCATATATATGTTGCCATATTTGTCTACAAGATCGATCTAATATTAAAAAGTATGACTCAAATAAAAGCTAGAAGTACACTTATTTACTGATGAAGGGAGTAGATGTTAAGCAAAGGAAAACGTTGCAATTGCAAATATGTTTGACACTTTCACAGTACACAGTCAATCTTTCCAAATAATGGTGACATTCGGTCAAATCTTCCTACCGCTTCCATGCATCAGTGTGGCCGATTCAGTCAAACTTAGTGACTTTAGACCAAATTTATCTGTTTTTTTTGTGTGCAAGGGATGTAATATACAACCGTAATTTTACACAGTTTCTGTTGTGTCTATACACTAGCGTGGACCGAAGAATGGAAGCACACCGTGTTGTTGACCCGTTTAGCTGCGCCGACGAAACGGCCCACATGTTGACTTGTTGAGCTGCGTAAATTCATCCCATCCGAAAAGGGAGTCTATCTATACAAAAAGAGGTATATACGTTTCTAGTTTCGCAACTTGTATCGCCGGAGCGTTTTAGTCTCACGTCTTACAAAGTGAGCAATACTAGTCTCACAACTTGCAAACTAAAATTATTTTAGTCCAATTCAATCGAATTTCTGCAATTTTGACCGAATTGGTGTAACTCATTCTGGAGCTAACACGTGGCATCATATTTCTTTTGCAAAATGGCCCATGCATATTTTCTCTCTGCCAATTGCATCCTTGGTACGACCTGACAAGCGGGCCCAACATGTCAGTTTATCTATACAAAAACTCATTGCACATTGCTTTAAAGCTCTAAATTTCCAGATTGATTAGGCATCAAAAGAAGAAAGCGGCGATGGTGACGTACTATGAAAAATGGAACATTTGCGCTCATAACTTTGAACTTCTTACATCAGCGAAGGGATATTCAAATTCATCTAGGTTCATTTGATACATACATATATCTCAGAAGACTACTACAGAACTTCTCTTGGGCCAACTGTTCCCTTTCAGCATATAGAACTTCAGAACCAAAAAAAAAAAGGGATTCCCAGTGGCTGTCCCAATAGCTCCGTAGGCGAAAAGAAGCAAGTACAAAACTTCCAACCCAAAGGCATGCAATCTCTCATAGGTTGAAGATCTGATCCCTGTAGTTTCAATCCCTCACAATGCTGATGCGGGATCTGACCTTGACAACAGGGCAATCAGCTGTGCCAACTCATGCAGATGAGTCAGCCACCGATTCTCCATTTTTCAATGCGATAGGCTCTTCAAAGGCAGAGATTGTTTGTGACCAGTGAGTTGGCATGGATAGCGGAGAGGTGGAGAGGACGACAGGCATGTCCTTGCAGAATCTGTCGGTGAAGCCCGTGCCGATCCATAAGACAATACCATAGCACCATGTTACTCCTGGTACAGCTGCATCACTTCTGCTCAGCCCTAGCTCCAAGCTTGTAGTGAAATCCATATCGCTTTCCTTCATAGATGCCAGATCAAAGGACTGCAAAGAGAAGGAACAAATGAAGATGTGAGATTACAAGTACCTGCATTGGAAAGCACATCTGAGCACAAAAGAATCAACATTGTAGATCATGAGTCTGCTCAGAGTTACATGAAGTACAACAGTATCTGTCATAATATCTTGAGAAGGAAGTATATCAACTGGAGGAAATCGAACTGAACTCCAAGTTACCTCTTTGCCCATACATGACATATCAAAGCCATAAACATTTTCCCAAAATGGTAAGTTAGTTCCACCTCTCCCAAAACCAGCACCAAGCTATGAATCAGAAGAAACTAGTTTACAAAATGCACAAAACAGAGAAAAATGATGAATGACCATTGCTATAAACTTACGATTGTTGAAGTACCTGGAAGAATAGAACCACCAGGTTTTAGGAAATGATCGTGTGCATATATAACTGAACTGAGCATGGATTCGTATAGTAGAAAATCACCAGATCGCTAGGCCGACGGCAAAACGCCCTCGTAGGCCCTTTCGCCGTCGGGTACGATGCCTTGAGGCAGCCGTCGGCATAGCCTCCTCGGCGGAGCACAAAAGGCCGTCGTCGTAGATCTTTGCCGACGGCCGTAGCCTGTCCGTCGGCGTAGAAACCGTCAGCGAACGCCGAGGTTGCTGTTACACGGCCAGCTAACGGCGCGGAAGATACGCCGACGGCCACGACTCTCGGCGTAGCGTGGACACGTGGCCCGCGCTGGGCCTTCCCAGGAGGTGGGCTGGACCGACGGCCACAGCCCTTGACGTATGGGCCAGGCGTACGCCGACGGCCTGGCCCTCGGCGTATGAGTGACACGTGGCAGCGCGTGGGCCTCCCCAGGCCGACGCTAGGCCGACGGCTGCGGCCCTCGGCGTATGGGGCACGCATATGCCGACGGTCGGGCCCTCGGCGTAGCTGTGACCAAGTAGCCCCTGCATAGATTTTGCTGTTTTGTTTCATAGTTTTCTTTCCTGCAGTTTTGTTCCACAGCAATATTTAACAAATTTCACAGTAATATGCCATACATGGGTATCAACAAATTTCAAACAAGATCACATATGTCATACATGTATCAAACAAAGATCACAACATTCATACATCATTCAAACATGTATCAAACAAGATCACATCATTCATACAGGGGTATCAATATCGTCGCGCATGCATAGACAATAAAAACCTATAACTCTGAAGGAGACGGGGTGTGCCCGAGATCTCCCCTGGTGAAAAGAGGCGACCTCCGGCGAGGGTTGCGTCCAGTAAAAGCAGCAGAAGAGCCACCTGGAGAGGGAGTAGAAGAACTGTGAAGCTCGGGAGAACCACCGGCAGAATGGCCAGGAGAAGGACCATTGTCATGAAGCGGTGTGATATGACGCTCATCCGGCAAGGCGTGGCTAAAATGCCGGTTCCCAGAAGCTCCCGTTCCCTACATGTTGCCTACATGTTGCCTACATGTTAGCAACTTGCGAGGCAAAGTAAAGCGGTAACCGGTGGGTTAGCAAAGTAAAGCGGGAACCTTCGCTTCTAGGTTACAACGCATGCATGCACCCGGAGACTAGTAGGTTTTGGATGTTTCAACACAACACCACACCTCCATGCATGTGCTAGGGCCACATGCAAGTTCTTGAGGTATTTCCTACGTCCCGGAGCGCGGTTTGCCGCGGAACCCTGATCTGGGGGCCTCGGATCGTCTAACCCCCTAGACGTTCCTCTAACAGGGGTAGCCCGATGTATCTCTCTCTTGTTTTGTGTTTTTTTAGGTCATATGATGATGTAAAACCATGTTGGTTCACAAGGTGCGGCTCTATCCTACCTGGTTTTAGCTGAACGAAGAGTTTCCCCCTTATACAAGTCCAGAATCTTTGCTTCTAGGTTACAGCGCATGCATGCACCCGGAGACTAGTAGGTTTTGGATGTTTCAACAAAACACCACACCTCCATGCATGTGCTAGGGCAACATGGAAGTTTTTGAGGTATTCCTACGCCCCGGAGCGCGCTTTGCCGCAGAACCCTGATCTGGGGGCCTCGGATCGTCTACCCCCTAGATGTTCCTCTAACAGGGGTAGCCCGGCATAGCTCTCTCTTGTTTTGTGTTTATTTAGGTCATATGATAATGTAAAACCATGTTGGTTCACAAGGTACGGCATTATCCTACCCGGTTTCATCTGAACGGGGCATTTCCCTCTTTAGTTATCAACTAGATGTGATATGTGTTGTTCCCGTTTCAACGTAATTTGCTTAAAAGCACTGAAACCACGCTTATGAAGACAAATAATATAGACGTGCAATTGATTGCATTATTACGCTGCAATAGTTTGGTTCACTGCAAAAAAAAATACTGACATTGATTACCTTTAATTTATATAGCAGGCGGAGTAGCTGCAGCTTCGCCCGACTTCACTGGCCCAATCTCGTGTTCCAGAATCCTACTGCGCAGGGGTAGGGTTTCTTCATTACCCTGAGTTGTTGTACTAAACCAAGCAACAAATTCAGCTAAATACAATGCTATTATCTTTATTTTTATGTCATAATGCAGTTGGGAGAAAACCGGTATGTTATGTACGTACCTACATGTGCACATTTACTAACTGGCCCAGAGTTTCAATCTTAGATGTATGAAACAAGTTTAATCAGGCATGAAATATATTATCCTCTCTAGATCCGCAATTACTCATGTACACCACTCTTTTCATATTACATTCTGCCTTGAGTCTACACAAATTTAAAAAAAACGGCTGTTTTAACACCATGAAACTGTTGTCCCTAAGGGCCTGCTTGGAATGTTGTTTTTTAACCAAAACCCCTGGATTACACAGAGCTCCTGTGTTTAGCATCTTCACAAAATAAAAACGACATGATTAAATAACGACAATCCAAGCGGGGCATAAAGAGAATATTGAACACTCTATCATACAAGGCTATATATTAATTAAGAACAAAGAACTTCAAGTAGACCATGAATATTTTGTACAGATCGGACAATGAATAGAACATGTAAAGTAGAATATTCCAGCTTTGAAATATGCATGCACATATGTTAGAAATAATGGGCTAAAATCATTAGACTCATGTGTGATTTCAGATTTTCCCTAAATCTCAAAGCTCATGTATGTGGAAGCCCATATGTGATTTGGCCTAAGTTGGTGGCAGCTCACATGCGTGTGACAAGAGCTATGGGAGCTAAAGTTTAGTCCCACATGGAAAGTTGAAGGAGAGTTGCACCACCTTATAAGGTGGAGTGTTGCACCACTTTGTAAGTGAGTGACAATAAGAGAGCTACACGCGCGCTCCTGCTCCGACGACGCGCCTTGTCACGGGTTGCGGGTTGCGAGAATCTCGTCGAGCCGAGCTTTATTATTACATGATTCAGGATGTAGCCATGGACGAAGGGATGTATGCGGGGACATATAGATGTAGCTGGGAAAGCGGCGATGCAACCAGACACGCAGGAGATGCAACAGGGGCAGCGGGGAACATGGACGCGGGGAAGTAGCAGTCGGTGCGAGGATGCAGCCGTCGACGCAATAACCAGTCGGCGATATGCAGCCGGCGACGCAAGGAACCAGCCGGCGATACAAGGATTCAGAAGTTGAGGCGAGGATGTAGCCCGCGAAGCAGAGATGGAGCCGACGACACGAGGACACTACCACCGATGGGAGGATGTAGTCAGCTGTCCAAAATCTCCCCCGCAGGAAAGGAATCGACGGAGATAACTGACACAAGATGCTGAATTTGTTACATCTAGTTAATCCCCTAGGATCATATTATTAGGATAAAAAAACCATGTTTTCATCTAGTGCTCCAGGAAAAATAGTATAACCTAGAAACAAACTTATTACTTCTGAAATTGTTACATCTATTTTAGCCCAATTTGTTACATCTATTGCTCCAGGAACATGGAAGAATCTAGAAATCTAGTGCCCAAGTAAGAAACTAGCATCATAAAGAAATCCATGTAACTAGCAAACTAGTGTTCCATGAAAACATTGCGGCAGATAGAAACACGCTACAGAAGGAACAAAACTAGCAACTAGTGCTCCTAGAAACAAAGTAGCAGTAATAGACATACTGCTCCAGTAATAAAATAGTAACTAGAAAATGATATGTAAGTAGTTACTATTGCTTCGGCAAACATAGTAGCATCTATAAAACGTCTACATGAATAAACTACCAACTAGGATGATGCTATGTAAGTAGCTACTAGAAAATATCACTATTATGACAATAATCGAAAGTGTTACTATTGTTTGTTACATCCAAGTTCGTGAAGTGAAGTATCTCGTAGCACTGATATTTTGCATACAACTCATTAAGAAAAGAGAATAGAAATGAACATTTCTATAAAGTGACTGTTCATTATGTATTAGTATGCGACATGTGTACATGCTGTGAAAAATACATTGTTCAAACCAAAGAAAAATCCATGTAAAAAAGTCCATCTGATTTGAGAATTTTTTAAACTTAAGAACATCTACACAGAATAAATGTCGATAAATGTCCCACAGATCACATCTAACAGGGAGACAAATACCATCTAGTTCACTATCTGGTTGAAACCATACTGAAAAAAATACACCGTGCAGCTAAGAAAAATCCATGTAAAACAAGTACCATCTAATTCGACAAAATTAAATTTAGGTTACATCTACACAGAATAAAGAATATTCAACACACTAGATGTGGCAAGGACAAAAATACCATCTAGTTAACTGTCGGGTTGAATCCATACGAAGACTTAGATCGCACGTATAACATGGCCATATAAGAAATGTTCTATCTAGTTGGCAATCAAACCTGGGTTAAGGTGTGGTTCTTCATCTAGTTGATTGAGGTTTATCAATCTTAAAATATGATGATGATATAATTATTTTTACGGAACACGATATCAAAAAAGCTAGAAATCTAAAACTTATTCTTTCAGTTTTCGAGCAGCTTTCGGGTCTAAAAATAAACTTTTATAAAAGTGAATTGTTCTGTTTTGGCGAGGCTCGGGAACATGCCAACCAATATGCTGAACTTTTTGGCTGTGGTCAATGCCAATTTTCTATTAGGTATTTGGGAATTCCGATACATTATCGGAGACTCACAAATGCTGAATGGAAGATTGTCGACGAAAGGTTACAATTAAGGCTAAGTAGTTGGAAAGGAAAGTTGATGTCCTGGGTGAAAGATTAGTTCTCATAAACTCCATATTGAGTAATATGGTGCTTTATATGATTTCTTTCTTCCAATTACCAAAAGGAGTCCTAAAAGATTGGATTATTTTTATCAAGATTCTTTTGGCAAGGGACGAGAAAAAAAGTATCGACTGGCTAGTGGAGTGTTGTTTGCCGGCCCAAAGACCTGGGAGGGTTAGGTATTCATGATCTTGAGATTAAGAATATATACCTTCTTGGAAAATGGCTCTTCAAATTACTTTCTGAAGATGGAATGTGGCAAACTCTCCTTAAAAGGAAATATGTTGGCTCGAAAGCGTTGTTCCAGGTTATTTGAGAACCTAGGGATTCGCATTTCTGGGCCGGTCTAATGTCAATGAAGAAGCATTTCTTCAGCTTTGGATCGTTTTCCATTAAGGACGGCTCAGAGATTAGGTTCTAGGAGGATAGGTTGTTGGGTACTACCTCTCTTGGAGAATAGTATTCGGCATTGTACACTAGAGGAAAAAGGGCCATCCGTTCGCGACCCCTCGGAGCATTAGTCCCGGTTGCGCCACCAACTGGGACTAATCTGCTGCACGATCGTTGGAGAAGGCACGGGCCAGGGCATGGGTCCCGGTTGGTAAGGGGGCATGCGTCCCGGTTGGAGCCACCAACCGGGACTAAAGGTTTGGCCACGACCACGTGGCGTGTACGCACCTTTAGTCGGTTGGCTTCAAGGACTAAAGACCTGCCCTCTATAAATGCAGCCAGCCCCCTCTCCACTCTGTTTTTGAATGGTGTAAGGTGTGAGGGTGTGTGCTAGTTTTTTCATGCATGCATTGAAGGTGTTTGTTGAAATGTTTGAGTGAAAAATCCGTTGAATTTCTCATAGAACAAAAATATAGAAGGTGTCGAGACGCACTTGAGCTTTCTCCTCTTTATTTCCCTCGATCGAGGTTAGCAATCTTATCTTTTCTAGGTCATTGATACAATTCATGTGTCGGTGTGAATTGGTTATTTCACTATTTATGATGTCCTGTTTTTGATAAACTTACTTATATGATGCGAGATGAGCGGTCGGGAATGGATGTACGGTGGCCGTGGTAGCCGGTATATCAAAGGCGTGGATAAATTTATCGATGTGGATACGGCAAACAAAGAGAATGGATTTATCGTTGTCCATGTGTTCAATGTCGGAACAACAAGGAGTACTCTTCCTCGAAAATCATTAGCCACCTGATTATGAAAGGTTTCATGCCCAACTATAATTGCTGGACCAAGCACGGGGAAAGAGGGGTTATGATGGAAGATGGTGAAGAAGAAGATGATGATAAAACTATCATCATATGTTTCCTGAATCTGATGATCTTGCAATGGAAGACAATGGAGAGGAAAAGGTGAAGAGCGGGCATCGGATGAGCGGTGATGAACTTGGTAGGGTCATTTCGATGCAAAGCGAGGCTGTGAAGCAATGAGAAGTTGAAGTTAGAGGGCATGTTAGAAGATCACAAGAAATTGTTGTACCCAAATTGTGAAGATGGCAGCACAAAGCTCGGTACCACCTTTGGAATTGTTGCGATGGAAGGCGAGTGTGGTCTAAGACTCCTCATTTGAAAAGATCTTTGAAAATAATGAAGCGAAGTTTCCAAAACATAACGAACTTCCGAGAGTACCTCTGAAGCAAAGAAGACTCTCATCCTCTGGGATTAGATGTGCAAAAGATACATGCATGCATTAATGACTGCATCCTCTACATGTAAGGAGTATGAGAATTTAGATAAATGCCGGTATGCAGCGTTGCGGTATAAGATCGAACGAGATGACCTGGTGATGTTGAGGAGAGCCCCTCGAAGAGGGTTCTGCTAAGGTTATGTGGTATGCTCCTATAATACCAAGGTTGAAAGCATGTTCGAAACAAAGAGCATGCCGAGGTTGTTGCGATGGCACAAAGAAGACCGTAAGAAAGGCGGGGAGTTGAGACACCCTGGCGATGGGTCACGGTGGAGAAAAATCGAGAGAGACTTTCCGGACTTTGCGGTGGCGCAAGGAACTTATGGTTTGGTCTAAAATACGGATGGCATGAATCCTTTTGGGGAGCGAGCTGCGATCCACACACAGGCCGTGACTCTATGTATCTACAACCTGCCTCCTTGGTTGTGCATGAGCGTAAGTTCATTATGATGCAGTGCTCATCCAAGGCCCGAAACAGCAACAGCGACATTGATGTGTACCTTAGGCCATTAGTTGAAGAACTCTTACGGTTGTGGGGCAAACCAGGTGTGCGTGCGTGGGATGAGAACAAGCAGGATCCATTTAATCTATGAGGGTTGTTATTCGTAACCATCAATGATTGGCCTGCTCTTAGTAACCTTCGGGACGGACAAACAAAGGATATAAGGCATGCACCCACTGTTTAGATAAGACCGAAGGTACATATTTGCATAAATGCAAGAAGGTTGTGTACCTAGCGAATCGGCGATTTCTTGACCAATCATCCGTGAAAGAAAGGCAAGCATTTCAAAGGTGAGGCGAGATCAGGAAGAAGCTGAACTCCTGCTGGTGATGATGTATTTGGTATGGTCAAGGACATAGAAGTAATCTTTGGAAAGGGTCTGGCGGTCAATCAGTTCGAGCAGCGTCGCTACGGGACACGCACCCATGTGGAAGAAATCTATATTTTGGGAGCTGCCATATTGGAAAGTCTGCGTGTCCGCTCTTCAATCGACGTGATGCACGTGGCGAAGAATCTCTGCGTGAACCTGCTAGGATTCCTAGGCATGTATGGGAAGACAAAAGATACACCAGAAGCAGGAGGACCAACAAATTATGAAAGACCCAAAGAACATGCATCTGAGATAACAAGGCGGATAAAGGCGTCACTTAAGTCGTGCCACTATGCTCTTACCAAAGAGAGAAGGAAATCTTTTTGAAGTCCTTTACGGTATCAAGGTGCCGTCGGGCTTCTCATCTAATATAAAGGGATAATAAATATGGCGGAAAAAGTTCCAAAACTGAAGTCTCATGGTATCACGTGATTATAGCAGTTGCTTCCGATTGCATTGAGGGGCTTCTCTAGGAAAATGTTCAGTACCCATTGTGAAGGCTGTGCATTCCTCAATGCAATATCTCGAAGGTAATCAATCCGGATATTACGCCAAGGTTCTGAAGGATGTGGTACAATGTATTGTTAGTTTTGAATTGGTGTTCCCACCATCCTTCTTCAATATTATAGCGCATCTCTGGTTCATCTAGTGGAAGAGATTGCCATTCTCGGTCCGGTATTTCACAATATGTTCCCCTTTGAGAGGTTCATGGGAGTCTTAAAGAAATATGTTCATAACCGTGCTAGACCGGAAGGAAGCATCTCCAAGGGATATGGAGCAGAGGAGGTCATTGAGTTTTGTGTTGACTTTATTCGACCTTAAGCCGATTGGTGTTTACGACTCGCGCATGAGGGAAGACTAAGTGGAAAAACGCATTTGGGAAAGAAAGCAATGATATGTAGGGACGATTCTTTCACTAAAGCACACTACATAGTTCTACATAATTCCACCTTGGCGACTCCGTATCGAGGAACACAAGAATATTATGCGCTCCAAAAACCGGGAAGCTTTGAATCATGGATTCAGATGAACACATGAAGTCTTTCGGTGGTTGGATGCGGACACATCTCTTGAATGACACCTTTGTTGGAGATCAGCTATACTTGTTGGCGCGTCACCATCTTCTGTATTGAATTTCCAAAGTGCGAAATAAATGGGAATACATTCTACACGATCGCCCAAGATAAAAGAGCACCAACCAAAATAGTGGTGTCCGCTTTGATGCAATAGGCGAGAATGGACAAAGGACACATATTATGGTTACATAGAGGAGATATGGGAACTAGACTATGGAGTCTCTTTTAAGGTCCCTTTGTTTATTGCAAATGGGTCAACTGAATGGGGAAGGGTAAAGATAGACCGGTTATGCGGAATGACAACGGTGGATCTCAACAATCTTGGTTATAGAGATGAACCATTCGTCCTAGCCAATGATGTGTCTCGGGTTTTCTATGTGAAGGACATGTCCTCCGGACGAAAAAAGAAAAAATATGCAAGCGAATACATCATATGATGAGACAAAGCGTCACATAGTTCTTTCGGGAAAAGAAACATCGTGGGAATCGAGGACAAAACGGACATGTCGAGAAGATTATAATAAGTTTGATGAAATTCCGCCCTTCACGGTGAATTGACCCAAGCATTCCGTTAAGTAAAGAAGATGCTCCATGGTTACGTCTGAAGCGGTCATAAGGAATGACATATGCCAAGAAGTTCATGCTCATATTATGTAACTCTAGTTCATGTCTTTCGCGGTTTGTGGCTTGACGAAGGATATCTTCGCGGTTTGTGGCCTTTAGTCCCGGTTTTGTAGTCTCGGTTTTAATATTAATAAATGTCTTGAGTGTTAGTCCCATTTTGTGGCTGGACGGGTGCCTCTATGACCAGTTTATTGGAGATCTTGGGAGGTGGGCTCGTCGGCATCTCCACAACTGGTCGTAGTGTCCTGCTCTCGAAAACCATCTTGCATCTTGTAACTTCACTAACTAGATCAATCGCCTCGGAGCTAACTAATTTCACATATTAGAGTGCCTCTATGACGATTTCTCGGAGATCTGGGAGGGCCTGGCTCGTCGGCATCTCCACAGGCCGCTGATGGTGTCCTGCTCTCGAAAACCATCTTGCAGCTTGTAACTTCACTAACTAGATCAATCGCCTCGGAGCTAACTAATTTCACATATTAGGAGTGCCTCTATGACCGATTCTCGGAGATGCCGGAGGCCCAGGCTCGTCGGCATCTCCACTGGCCGTAGTGGTGTCCCTGCTCTCTAAAACCATCTTGGAGATGCCTCAAGCTGGTGGAGGACTGGACTCACAAGGATGCATATTTATAGTACAAGCAGCTCGGCATAATGTCGACACTCACGACATAATGTCGACACTCACCTATTAGTCTTGACTCATCTTTAGTCGGTTGGTGTCTCCAACGGGACTAAATTCATCTTTAGTCGGTTGGTGACACCATCCGGGACAAGGCCTAAGCCATACGACATAATGTCGACACTCACCCCTATTATTAGTGTTGTCGCCCACTCTGCATAATCCCTTGATCGCGGTTGGTTTCTCCAACCGAGACTAAATATGAACCCTCTCTTTATATAGGCATTTCCTCTATTTATTAGGTAACACTTAAGACATTTATTAATATTAAAAGCAGGACAAATCGGGACTAGCTAACACTCGGGCCTAAAGCCGCCCCTTTAGTCATAATCATGCCTAGTCCTATAATGCAGCTTGGTCTTCATCGTCGTCATCATCATCGTCATCGTCCTGCCACTCGGGATCCTCGGCCCATCCATGGCATATACGAGGCCATTCCAGCCTCGGATTCACGGCGGGTGGGAGAGGGTCTCTGGAAGGCGATGCCGCTACCAGCACGCGATGTGGGGCTGTGGCGGGTGGACTCGTGGGCACCGTGGCGAGGATGGTCTCCCCGGCGATGTAGCGCATCACTTCGATGATAATGCGGTTCTCCCACCACAGGGCGGCCGGCCGACTTTGTGGTTCACGGTGTGGGCCATCACCCTCGTACCTGGAGAGCTCCCTTTCCCGCCTATTAGCGAAGAAGGCATTCCAGGTGTCATAGTGTTATCGCCATATTTTGGCCAAAGGGGGAGATGGGCCGTGATCAAGATGGGCTTGGAAGATACGTATATTCAACGTGTTGTTGAATCGGCCTTGTGCGTGGATTTGGGCTAAATTGCCCGTGTATCTTGTATCGTAGTAGGTTCCGTTTCAGTTTAGGTTAAGATAGAGTTGTAGAGTTATTCCAAAGATAGAAAGTCTCCGGACTATAAATATGTACCTAAGGTTATCGAGAAAAGGAGGACAATCACGTTCACAACAAACACAATCTCGGCGCATCGCCACCCCTTGTTTCTAGGGTTTCTTTCGGGTAAGTGTCATGCTGCCTTGCGATCTAGGCAGTATTTACTTATGCGTTATTTGGTGTTACTCGTACTGAAGCCTTGTTGATGGCGAGTAATACTACTATCATAGATTCGTTGAGGCTAGCATTGGTGCTCTTCGCTATAATTGTTTAAGTTATAATGCCTCTAGTTCCCACGCTAGCTTTGCACCTTTCCCTAAGTGCAATGGTAGCATCTTATGATCTTTATTTGCTGATTCGATCTGTTATGGTTATGCCTTGTTCTCCAAGGTTTAGTTTGATATCTCGAGTCGGGCCTTGCAAATGGGTTGAGCGATCCAAGGTATGCGTGGACGTGGTTTACTAGTTCTAGAAGTTGTTCCGTAATTGACTTTCGTCGGTTGTTAGGCCTCCTCTAGGGTTAGTTTTCTATCATCTTTTGTATCTACCGGCTCAATTACGTGTAGGGCGTTCGATTACGTGGTGAAAACGTTAAACTATTGTAGATCGATTTAACTTGTAATGATAAAGCAAAACCCCATGTTATCGTAAATCTACTGCAGAACCATGGGATAATCGGCTCTAGGAGCCGATTCACAGGGAAACCTGGGAGCCGGTCACGGCTCGAATTTGACGATACTTGTTTACCATGCGAAATCAATCGGACAATCCTTCACCTTCGACCAGGTATAGGTCGGTGGCACATCTCGAACCAAGCCGGGGCGTGTCGGGAGTTTTGCGGGCGTTGCAGGGACCAGGCCCACGGCGATTACGAGCCTCCGGCTCTTCGTGTTGCTCGTCGCTGCTCGGGTGGGTTTTGGCAGGCAACACATTACGCCCGGTGGGACATTCAACACATCTGCATCAACATCAAGCGCTGAGATGGGGGAGACCGATCCACGTACGACGAGCTGCCTGAGGAGCACAAGGCGAAGTATGATGACATCAAAGCTCTCTTCGAAGCCGATCTCATCGGCTCTTTTGAGAGGACCCGTAAGCATGGCATCAGGTGGAAAGGGTTCTCACCCGAGGGTGCTCTTGATGAGGTGGATCTGTCTGTTCCTTCAGAGGAGCGCACCAGAGCTCTGCGACAGGAAGTCAACTACATGGTGGCTCATTCTCTTCACCGCCATTCTGAGAGCCTGGTGAACGCTTTCGAGCGGATCGCAGTTCGCGTAGTTCAGGAGATCATGAAACATCAGTACTCTCCGTCGGGGCCTACTCTGGGGACTCACCAGGGAGAAAGACCGCTCCAGGCCAGGCCACCGCTGCCATTCACACTTGCAGCTCCGGAGCCACCAGGGGCAGCGGCGTACGTCGTCTACAAGGTCGGAGGCGACCCAGGCGATTGCCAGTTCCTGTTTGAGCCACCTAAAGAAATCCCACATGGATATGTGTGCACCTACGTGCCGGACTGCAATAACCTGTCACGCACCAACCAGATTGCAACCGCGAGATTTACGCGGCAGGAGTTCTGGGCGGGTTTAAAGAGCGTTTACGAGAAGCGATATGCAGGATGGGCCGACAAACAGGCGTGGCTAGCCAAGTATGCCCTTTGGAGCGAGTCATGAGAATCTAGCCCTGCAGCTCAAAAGTGGAGCAAATCCGTACCATCTTGAGAGACCAGTTAAACCGTGCGAAGAGGAGGACAATCGGCTATTCAAGCCGTACCCCAGAAGTTTGATCTAATTCAGCTGCCCAAGTATCGACTCACGAGTTCTCAAGGTTTAGCGGTTCGGAAGGGTCGAGCTCGATCGAGCACGTGAGCCGATACAGCACGGCTAGGCATGATTTCAGCATCGGATCGATTCGCGTAAGGTTCTTTGCAATCGACATGACCAGCTTTTGGGTGGTACCGCTGCCACTGATTCGATTCAGACTGGAAGCAATCGGAAGAGCGGTTCCACATCGGTACCATTCGAGGCTACCGAGGTGGCATTGCGGACACAAAAGTGCGGAAGCGGGAGAAACTATGGCCGAGTACATCGGTAACCGGGTCTGTCAAGAACCAATGTTACTCGGCTCGTTTAAGCGAAAAAAGCGATCGAGCTAGCGGTGTTGGGTCTCTCGGCACCCATCAAGGATCGCTTTCCAAGTAGAGTACAACTCAATGGTGCACATGGCCCAAAGCGGCGATGTATGAACGCCATCACGAGTTGTACCAAGACAAGTTCAAGCGTCCGATAAGCTGGTCGTCTGAAGAAGATGATCCTACACAAGACCGAGGAGGTGGCCGTGGCTGAATGGGCTCGGGCGATCACGTGTCCTGCAAAAGGGTGAAGCGACAGGGCACAAAAGGGTTCGACTTCGACGTGAGCAAAGCTGAGCAGGTATTTGATTTACTGCTGAAAGAAAAGCAACTGAAGCTACCCGAAGGCCACAAAATCCCTACGACTCAGGAGATGAACGGGAGACCATACTGCAAGTGGCATCACTCGTTCACCCACACCACCAATGACTGCAAAGAGCTACGTCGCCAGATCCAAACAGCAATAGAGCAAGGCCGTCTGATCCTGGGGCAGTTCGCCATGAAAGTAGACACAAACCTATTTCTCGGCGTCAACATGGTAGAACACAGCCACTCTGCGAGGAATCAGCTAGAGTTCTCGTTCGATGTTAACATGGCAGGATCTGGGTACCACCATGGCACATACAAGGAGGAAGGCGGTCGCTCTCGGGGCAAAGAGAGAGAGGAGGCTGGTCCACGCGACCGGCCCAGCCACGATGACGGTATAAGCGAGCAACAGGTCAGAAGCGTGCGATATCAGAAGCCACACTCCACGCACCTCCTAAATAAGTATGAGCGTCAGTATGATCGACGTCGCCGGCGCGATAGAGACGATGAGGGATATGAGCACCCCTCTAGAGGAACGTCAAAAGAAAAGGAAGGCGTCGACAAGCATTGGGATTGTCCTTTCTTCAAGTATTGCTGGGATACGGGAATGAGCCGATTGCCTACAATCGATAACTGCCCAGAATGTGGACAGCAGAGGGAGGACACGGGGCCAGTTTCAGTGTTCAAGCGTCTAGGGCCCCTTCCACCTCAGAGCCGATACAGGGAGTCCGCTCGACCAAAAGGTCTTGAGGAGCCAAGGGATGACAAAGAAGAAGACAGATATCACCGTCCAAGATGGTGTCCCGACGGACTCAGACACACCCAAAACCGTAGAGTGCAGCGGCTGCGTAACTTGGAGGAAGCGAGCACTGATATCTCACGCTTTAAAGAAAGCACGTCCGATCTGGCCGTTAAAATTGGCGGACCTTGGAAGCGTCGGAAGACCGCCGAAAAGGAAAGAGTGGCGCCTAACGGTAAAAGCCGATGCAAAGACATCGGTGGCACAAACTATGGTGTTCATACTTAATCGAGTTCTGCGCTCCAAGAACCAACGAGCTACCGTGGCATAGTTTGACTGCGGCCACGGCGGTTATCTTTGAAGCCACGTGAGAAGGGCTACAAACATCGAAGGCCACTGCCTACGAGGTTACATCAATGGGCAACTGTCGCAAGATGTTGGTGGACACGAGCAACGATCAATATAATGCCATACTCCATGCTACGGCGTTTGGGGCGCTCCGCAGATCGATCAAAACCAACGTCACGTTAAGCGACTTCAGCGGCCAAACTTGAAGCAAGGCGTCTTGAGCGTGGATCGACCGTGGGCAGAAAAACCATCCGTCATTCTTCGTGGACAGCAAAAGCACCTCGCTGTCTTGCTAGGGAGAGATTGGATTCACGCTAGCTCGCTGCATTCCATCCACGATGCACGGTGCCTGTCTGATGGGATGGAGATGAGGTGGAGGTCATTCATGCAGATGATTCTATAGAGATCTCCATAGCTGGCATGAGCGTCAGGGGCGAAGACCAAGAGCCGATCTGGAATCGGTTTGAACGGTGTGGCGCATTGAAGCTACAAAAAGCGGGGTGAGGCTGGTCTTATCCAGCGGCACAGAGTAGCAAAGTCCACGATCGTGGTATGCGGCCGATCCTGCGATCGGCCACAAAAATAAAAAGCAGCAATCTTACGACAAGCAGATCATGTAGTCGTAGCGGGAGATTCCCTGCCATTGTAAAACAATAAGGTGTAAACCGTCCTTGACTAACGCAATCAAAAAGGGGGCCGATTCAGGCAATCGGCCCAAATTATTTTTGTTATCCTCACCTTGTTTGCCTGTGTTTAGCATCGATTTGACGGTGGCGGAAAGCTAGGGTATGGGTTTACATCCGCTGACGAACTACAGGAGATCGACATCGGTCCTGGGGATAAGCCACGACCAACATTTATCAGCAAAAAGTTAGATCCGAGTCTGCGGGGTCCGATGATAGCTCTGTTGAAAAAATATCCAGCCGCTTTGGGACTATCTGAGATGCTGGTTAGACAGGAGCATCATTGAGCATCGGCTCCGCAAAAGGATTTCGGCCATTCCATGAGCACGGATGAAGGCGAAATTCGAAGAAATCAAAAGGAGGTCGAGAAAATGTTGACAACCAAGTTAATCAGGCCATGCGGTATCTTTGAGTGGATTTCTAGTATCGTACTGTAGAAAAGGACGATTGGCGTGTTGCCATAGATTTTCGGGATCTCATGAGCTACCCCAAAGGATGAGTATCCGATGTGGCGAAGCGTTAATCAACGCGGCTGGTCATAAGATCTTGAGCTTCATGGATGGCAATGCGGTTACAACCAAATTTTATGGCGCGGAAGACATACACAAGGCTGCGTTCGAGTCGAGTTCGGTGGGGTTGTTGAATATGTAGTCATGACATTTGGTGAAGAATGCGGTGCCACGTACCAAAGAGCCATGAATTACATTTTCCATGATCGATCGGCAAGTTGGTGGAAATTTACATCGATGACGTGGTGGTCAAGTGCGCTTGATGCAAGGACACTTGGGCGACCTGCAGCGTCTGGACCGAACAAGAAAATTCAGACTACGGATGAATCAAAGAAGTGCGCCTTGGGGTGGCCGGTCAGTTCTTGGGTTTCTTGGTCCATGAGCGGAATTGAGATCGGCCTAAAAAGTCGAGGAGGCGATCACGAACAATGAAGCCACCTACCACGAAGAAAGAACTGCGGTCTCTCATCGGCAAGATCAACCGTCGACGATTCATCTCTAATCTCGGGAAGAATAGAGCCGTTCATGGGATGGTGAAAATTAAATCGGCGAGGAATTCGGCTGGGGCGAGCAACAACGAGCCTTGACGAGATCAAAGAATATCGTGAAGCCGCGGTGTTGGTTCCGCCCCGGATAGACCATTCTACATTTACTTGTCGATGGTGACACGTCCATCGCCTCAGTGGTGGTGCAAGTTTATGATGGGCTGGAGCGAGTTGTATTTTACATCAGCAGAAGGATGCTGGATGCAGAGACAAGGTATCCTGAGATCGACAAGTTGTGCCTCTGCCTGTTTTTCACCTGCACCAAGCTGCGCCACATTTTGCTATCAGCGGAGATTATCATCATATGCAAATCAGATGTCATAAAGCACATGCTGTCGGCCCCTATGTTGAAAGGCCGACTGGGCAAATGGATGTTTGCATTATCAGAGTTTGACATCCGGTATCAACCCGCTAAAGCAGTTAAGGGTCAGGCATTGGCCGACCTTATCGCTGAAAGGATCAACACTAACATAGCAGCACTGTCTGTACGAGCATGGGCTATGTTTTTCGATGGATCGGTTTGTGACGATGGGTGCGGCATCGGCATGCTACTCGCACCAACAACGTCGCTGAGTATGATGGGGGCAACATTTTCCTTCTCCATCAGGTTATCTGCCCCTCGCACCAACAACGTCGCTGAGTATGAGGCGATACGCAAAGGAATGGAGTTGCTCATCGGAGCGGCGAGCGGTGGAAATTTTGGAGACTCAAGTTGGTGATTTCTCAACTCACGGAGAGGAGTACAAGTGTGAGAGAGTCGCTCTTCCCATTATGGCTGCAATGCATGGAGCTGATGGCAGTTCCGGTACATAAACTTCACTGGATCGCGATCGCGAAATCGAGGCGAATGATCTTGCACAAATGGCTTGAGCTACAAGGGCGTAGAGGAGCCGATGTTGAATGCAGTTCACAGGCGGATTGGAGAGCCGATATCTTCAATTACTTGAAGGATTCGGCTCGGGGCACCTAAGCGGATAAGGTACAAGGCCATGAAGTATGTGCTTATTGGGGATGACATGTTTCTGAGGACTCTGGAAGGGTTATTGCTCAAATGCAGGGACAGCGAGGCCAATCGGCTCCTACACGAGGTACGAAGGCTGTGGAACTCACCAATCAGCTCACAAGATGAAATGGTTGATCAGGCGATCAGGGTTTTATTGGCCCACCATGCTTGAGGACTGTTTCAAGTACTACAAAGGGTGTCAAGCATGTCAGAAATTTGGGAAAATTCAGATGGTACCCGCGTCAGCAATGAACCCCATCATCAAGCCTTGGCCATTCCGAGGTTGGGGCATGGATATGATCGGCAAGATCAATCCTCCATCAAGCAAAGGCCACATGTGGATTTTGGCCATTACTGATTATTTCACTAAATGGGTGGAAGCTGTCCCGATGAAGTCAGTAAACTCAAAGGATGTTATCAACTTTGTGAAAGAACATGTCATCCATAGATTCGGGATTCCCCAAACTATTACGACCGATGGAGGTTCGGTCTTCATTTCTCACGAGTTTAGAAAGTTCTGTGAGGACACGGGGATTAAGCTGATCAGATCATCTCCATACTATGCTCAGGCAAATGGGCAAGCTGAGCCTCATCAGTGATCAAGAGAAACGAGCCTCAAGTCAAGGTGATCAAGAGAAAAGTCGATGAGCACCCTAGGCGTTGTACGCGAGGTTTATCGCATGTCATGCCATGGGGCGATAAAACCTCGCCTTACCATCTAGTCTATGGACAAGAAGTGTGCCACGGAAATTACTTGGCTGGATCAAGACGATGTCACTTTTAGGACAATCTAACAATCTGAAGAATACGACCACGATGGTGACAGCGTTGAGGATTTAAGCGAGCTCACCGTGGTATTTGGAGAAAATCAAAGAGAACAAGGCCAAGGTAGCTCGTGCATATAACAAGAAGGTGAGGCCAAAGGAGTTCCACGTTGGTGATCTGGTATGTGAAGCTGTGTTGCCATTAGGGACTAAGGATGCAACATATGGTAAATGGTCTCCAAATTGGCACGGGCGTGCGGTCGATCAAGTTTTAAGAGGCGCATACATGCTTGAGGAGCTAGGCGTAAAATTCGATGGCGGTCAACGGTCAACATCTCAAGAAATATTTCCCAAGCATGTGGGATGAGGGACAGTAAGATATGGGGGCCGATACATGAAATCGGCCGAGTAAAAAGCACGTGAGACGATGGACAGTGAAATGTGGGGGCCGATACATGAAAATCGGCCAAATAAAAAACTTAAATATATAGCCGATGCACAATCATCGACTATAGAGGTTCAAACTGTTACAAACAGGTGCCAGTTTACACATACGAGCTACTGAAGAAATGCCTCGAAGGCGTGGAGGGCGTCAGCACGGACACGATCCACCTCGGCGATCTCGGCTTCGTCATCTTCATCCTTGCCCGTCACTAGCTGCTTGTTCAGGGCACGCATTTCTGCCAGATCGGTCTTCAGTTGAGATTTCAGGCCTTCTGCCTCGTCTTGGGAGCGGGCGATGGATTCTTCCTTGTCGCGAATAAGCTGTTTAGTTGCCCGGACCTTCCAACTCCCTTTTCAAGGATGCAAGCTCGGTGATCTTGTGAGAGGTGTCGGTTTGGCATCGAACGCCTTTTCTTGTTGAGCTGCGCATCATGCGATATTGGCCTTCGTGGAAGTTGGGCGTGGCCTTGATCCTCTCACGAGCTAACTTCACCCTTGACCCGTAGAAAGACATGGTTACAACTGGCCAAAGCTTCACCTGCAGTGCTACTGGGAGTTGGTCTTTTATTTCAGCCAGAACGCTCTTCACCTCCTCAGAACCCTCGATCAACTCTTCGATCGGGGAGGACAGCAGGGCTTTAAGACGCTGGGATTGAGGTGGAACAGCCCTGGCCCGTGGTTCATCATCGACAGAGAGGAGGGAGTTGGTTCGATGGATTCAGGATCGAACGTCAGCAAACCTGAAATATCACAACTCTGACATCCCAAAAAAGCGTCAGTATGCGTCCAAACGTGTAAGGATGAGCCGAAAGAACCTAACGTACCTCTCCTAAGATCGAGGGGATAGCCGATGAGGAGACGATCGGCTTGTGTGTGGTTGCTGGGGGCTTGGCCAAAGTGGTAGCCGTTTCATCTGCACCTTCGGGGATCGCTAGATCCGGCATCGGCAACCTTGACTTTCCCACTTTGGAAACATCGGTCTGCGCATGGAAGGTGCTTAGCCGATGTAAATAATGATAAATCGGGAAGGAAACAAGTAGTAAGAGCATGAAAGGTGGTGATTTTCGAAACCTCTGGCTCGACGAAGAAGCTTGTAGTCCTGCGAGCTCTCTTGGGACCCAGTGGCCCGCCGATTTGGTACTCGGGGGCGGGGTTCAGGAGCCGACCTTTTCACGGAAGCCGATGGTGGTGAATCTGGCGGGTTGTGTGATGGTCCTCTCGAATCCGTTGGGCCTAGTTCTCCTCGATTGGTGTGGGTGTCCTCCTTTGGAGGTGTCTTGACGGAGGCACGTAAAGGAGAACCCGATGGCTGAGCATGTCTGCAAGAATGGAAGAATGATAAGGATCGACCAAGGCCTGAATCAGCTTACATGCGAGCTGTCTGGAGAAGGGCTCCGGCGCCTCAAGGTCTTCCTGGCAGCTACTTTCCTCACCATCGTTCTTGTTTTAGTCGGAACTCGAGGGGCAGCTGACTTAGGAGTTGCTTGGTTCTTGGAAGCCGATTGTGGTATTATCGGCTGTTTCTGCATTATGACCTTTTTCAAAGGTGGCGAGTTTTTGCAGAAAAGAACCACAGGAGCTGGCGGAAAGAACTCGAAGGGGGAGCCATCACTGTGCGTAGGTGCAGGGCCATCTTGTTGCTGCAAAGAGAAAGAGTGGATTAGTAAGAAGAATCATTTGTGAGTTGCATCAAGAAAATTTACAAGTAGTGGTACCTGTTCCACGGGGATGTCATAGTCAGCATCGAGCTGTTTCAGCAACGGTCCCAGAGCTCTCCTGAAAGCGTGAGTCTTCCACATCGACCACCAGTCTTCAAAGCCATCGGTTGATGAGGCGAAGGTGAGGTCGTTGGGAATTGGGATGGTCAGAGCATCAAAGAAGGAATAACACCTTTGGCTGGTGAGAGGATCAGGCAGGTCGGCTCTGCTCTCTGTAATATGGTGGAGAAAGAGATGGGAGGTACTGTCCAAGGCCAAATTGCCGAGCCACTACGATGGTGATAGAATTCATATCCGAGCTTGATTATTACATTGGATGTACTTATGCCATGGAAGGAAACAGGGACGAATCACGGTGGAAAAGAGGCTGAAAGTCTTTGGTGTCATCGGCAAAATTGTCTAACTGAAGGAGAGTGGGTTTTCAAAATGTTCGATTCTTCCATGTAAGGAAAGAAGATAGGATTGTCAGTCCTTGAAAGAAAATCTTGAACCATTTAGACACTTCACGAGATTGACTTCTTTGGCAGTCTATACAAAGCTTGACCATAGCTGGTGCATCGGATCTGCTTCCCTTTTACATCTGGAAAGGTGCAGCTCGCCAAAAGGGGGAAGTTTGGGATGTGGTTTTGAAAATACAGCTGAGCCCATAGCTGAATAAACCACCAAGGACCACCTGTTTTGACTGCTATGCCAGAGAACAGCTTGACAGACATCAACTGGAGATATCGATAGACCTCTCCAAGGAACAGTTTGCCGAGGCCAAGTTGAGTGCCCTTGGCCAGTTCGTGGGCTAAGGAAAGATAATTCTTGGTTGGAGCAAGGGAAGGGCCACAAAATATGAAATGTTCCAGCCAGAAGTTGAGAAAGGCTGTGTGTTCTTTCTCTGTGACAGGGCCCTTTGTTTTCATATGGCGTTGGAGGTAGGCTCCCCAGTTCGTGCAGTCTGTTTTAGAGGACAGTTTGTAGGGGACCTTGGTCAGTTTAAAAGCAGAGGGGCTGGGTGATGTGACATCCAGACCAGTAATCATCACCACGTCTAACAGAGTTGGTGACATAGGGCCATGACCAAACATGAAGCAGTTCAGAGCGTCAGACCAGAAGTAGCCGATGGTTTTCAGAAGGTTCTCGTGCTTCTCAAGAGGAGACAATGACAAATGCAAAGCATCGGCTATTCCCGTGGTTTCCCATTGGGATTGGTAAGCTCTGGCTACCCTGCTGAACCAAGAGACCCAATGTTCAGGGGGATTAGGCCAGGCTCGCAGGCAGTCGGCCCAAGAGTTCAGATCTAGGTCTTGGCTTACGAAGGGGATTCTATTTGCTTCAAGAAATCGATGGGCAGGACTAGATTCTCACGAGGCCAAGGCGAGAGAATTTGGGAGAGAAGGGTGCGGCGGTAGAATGTCTGAAACCTAAAAATTTAATGGTGGAATAAGGCATTAATTCGGTGTTCGCCATTAATTACGATCGTGTTCATCTTTGCGAGTAAGTACCTTCAGACCGGAGACCTCTGGGTTGGTGTTGGACGATTCCGCCATCTAGTTTGCTGGCGGAGATGGATCTGTGCAGTTGGGGATTGAGGGTTCTTGTCGCTGCGAGCTCAATCTAGTCAGTGGGCAATTGGAGATCTGGGTCGCCCTTTTTGAAGAGGGTCGCAGTTTACCGTTTGAAACTGAAAAGTGGCCGTTTAGGTTTGCCTAAGTATGCGACCAAGTTTTGACCTTGTCAACGTTGTTTTGGGAAAGCCGATGCGTTGCCATCGGCTCTTTGAGATTTGACTTGTTTGACTGTATGAACGCAGTGTGGTGAAAGGCCGATACGGTGCTATCGGCTTCTGGAGCATCGACCTATTTTGACTATCGGCGAAATTGGGGCGAAAAAGGCAATCTTCGAGAAACAGATTTTCATTCATTCATTCAAAAGCTGATTGCTTACAAAAGGCTGATTGATTACAAAAGGGAGCTTACTACTACTACTACTACTACTACTACTACTACTACTACTACTACTACTACTACTACTACTACTACTACTACTGGTTCCTAATCTAGAGGCCGAGGTAAATGTCGTCATTGTCTTGTTCATTGTCCTCGGTAGCTTTGCAGCGTCGCCTTATTCTTCTTCTTTGAAGAAGCCAGCGGGGGCCTCCTCGTCCTAAATCGTCGTCTTGGTGTCCTCGCTGGACCCGGTAGCGCTTCACCGGGTACTCGTCGGAGGAGGTGTCCTCCTCCGATTCCTCCTCCTCGTCGGAGGACTCGGCCGTCCCGAGACCAGGCGTTGCCGCTCTTCGCCTCCAGTTCCCGTCGGCGAGGCTGCAGGCCCTCGCCGTCGTCGGGGACGCGTCGTCCTCGACCAAGCGAAATCCCCATCCCTCTCGTCCCACCATCGTGGGGCGAGAGTATTGTACGCCGCCGTGGGCGGGTGCTCTGGCGTCGGCTCCCGGTCGCTAATGCTGTTGGAAGCTTGGGCGGAGCGGGCGGAAGAGGAAGAGGCCATGGCGGAGGAAGAGGGTTTTTCGGGAGGAAGGGTTTTTGGCTCTTTGGAGGAAGATGGGGACTGCTCGGATGAATTTAAATAAGGGAATAGTGGGAGGCGGTTCAATGCCATAGCGGTTTCCCGAATGTCTTGCCAAAATCGTCAAATCATGCCTTTGCGAAGGAGTTGAGAAGACAGGGCATCATGATGAGGGGTGGCGTGGCGATTCTACTACGCACGCGTAACCCGATGTGAAGAAAAAAAAAGAGGTAAAAAACATCAGTAGAGTGGTTTTGGAATTATTATTGCCAAAACCAGGGGGGCATGTGTTATCACCATATTTTGGCCAAAGGAGGAGATGGGCCGTAATCAAGATGGGCTTGGAAGATACGTATATATTTAACGTGTTGTTGAATCGGCCTTGTGCGTGGATTTGGGCTAAATTGCCCGTGTATCTTGTATCGTAGTAGGTTCCGTTTCAGTTTAGGTAAAGATAGAGTTGTAGAGTTATTCCAAAGATAGAAAGTCTCGGACTATAAATATGTACCTAAGGTTATCGAGAAAGGAGGACAATCACGTTCACAACAAACACAATCTCGGTATCGCCACCCTTGTTTCTAGGGTTTCTTTGGGTAGTGTCATCTGCCTAGATCGCATCTTGCGATCTAGGCGATATTCTATCGTTATTTGGTGTTACTCGTCTTGAAGCCTTGTTGATGGCGAGTAATACTACTATCATAGATTCGTTGAGGCTAGCATTGGTGCTCTTCGCTATAATTGTTTAAGTTATGATGCATATAGTTACATCGCTACCTTTGCACATTTTACCAAGTGCAAGGGTAGCATCTTATGATCTTTATTTAGCTGATTAGATCTGTTATGGTTATGCCTTGTTCTCCAAGGTTTAGTTTGATATCTACGTAGTCGGGCCTTGCAAACGGGTTGAGCGATCCAGAGTACGTGGGGCGTGGTTTACTAGTTCTAGAGAAGTTGTTCGGTAATTGACTTTACGTCGGTTGTTAGGCCTCCTCTAGGGTTAGTTTTCTATCATCTTTTGTATCTACCGGGCTCAATTACGTGTAGGGCGTTCGATTACGTGGTGAAAGCGTTAAACTATCGTAGATCGATTTAACTTGTAATGATAAAGCAAAACCCCATGTTATCGTAAATCTAATGCAGAACCATGGGATAATCGGCTCTAGGAGCCGATTCACGAAACACAGGAGCAGTCACGGCTCGAATTTTACGTATACTTGTTTACCATGCAGAAATCAATCGAGCAATCCTTCACCTTCGACCAGGTATAGGTCAGGTGCTTGCATCTCGAACCAAGCCGGGGCGTGTGCGGAGTTTTGCGGGCGTTGAGGGACGAGGCCCACCGGCGGTTAGGAGCCTCCCGGCTCTTCGTGTTGCTCGTCGCTGCTCGCCGGTGGGTTTTGGCTGGCAACACATAGTTGTCGGGATCCCACTGGGGATCCATCCGCTGCTCCGGCGTGAGCTCGTGGTAGAAGTGGTTTGTGATGGCCGCCTGACGTGCGGAACCTTGAGGGAGGGAGGGCGAACCTCTCGCTCGACATCCGGCCCGGCCAGGCGGCCCGGTGGACAAGGGTAGTTGGGCGCCTGCGCCTCGGTCTCCTCGAGGTCGAATGGCCCGATGGCGTTGTCCATTGTTCTAAGAGAGGAAGGTGTGGATGTGTGGATAGCCATGACACGATCACCCTAAATATAGAGGAAAGGCGGAAAACTTGGCGTGAAGCTTTGGGAAATGGCGGGAAATATCTTTAGTCCCGGTTAGTGACTACATCCGGGACTAAAAGCTCTAGTAGAAAGGAAAGGGCGGGAAAACTTGGCGGGAAGAGGTGGGAAATGGCGGAAAATATTTTTAGTCCCGGTTATGATGTTCGAGGTTTCATGGATTTCGGTCCAAATGACCAATGTTATGTCCTGAATCACGGCATAGTTTGTGATGTTGTGCCCATATTATGCATGTGTGTGGACATTGGTATGGAGAACAATGTTGCAGGAGGAAGTTTTCCTTTTTGTCGCACGGAAAAGCCCTTTTCCATTTTCGGCGTAAAAAGCGAATTTTGTGAAGTAACCACCAAAATGCCGTTTGAATGCTACCGTCCTATTTTCCTAAAATACTAGACCACCTTACATGGACTATATCCCAACGGTACATCTCAAACCTTTTCGTCCATCCGGGTAAAAGGACAAATGTCGCGAATCGCAGAAGTGTCCGGTTTGTACTACGGTACATGATCTACCGCCCGTGATTTTTTGAAAAAATCATTTTAGACTCAATATGTGGTTTCTTCAGAGATCCAATGCAAGTTCTAACAATGCGTCCCCTATCTTCATGCACACCGGTTCGACCATAGTTAGAAATTCAGATAATTCAAAGCGGGCATAATAAATTCAAAAAATCCGAACAATGAAAATCCTTGGCGTGGTGTCATATTATGTTACATAGTTGAAAGGAAAATACGGACTTGGTATATTGATCATGTTTGAAAAACCTTCACAAAACGACCTATCATGTTCGAGGTTTCATGGCTTTCGGTCCAAATGACCGATGTTATGTCTTGAATCACGGCATAGTTTGTGATGTTGTGCCCATATTATGCATGTGTGTGGACATTGGTATGGAGAACAATGTTGCAGGAGGAAGTTTTCCTTTTTATGCACGGAAAAGCCCTTTTCCATTTTCCAAGCGTAAAAAACGGGTCGTTTTGTGAAGTAACCACCAAAATGCCGTTTCAGAATGCTACCGTCCTATTTTCCTAAAATACTAGACCACCTTACATGGACTATATCCCAACCGGTACATCTCAAACCTTTTCGTCCATCCCGGGTAAAAAGGACAAATGTCTGCCGAATTGGTAGGAAGTGGGTCCGGTTTGTACTACAGGTACATGATCTACCGCCCGTGATTTTTTGAAAAAATCATTTTTAGACTCGCAATATGTGGTTTCTTCAGAGATCCAATGCAAGTTCTAACTATGCCCGTCCCCTATCTTCATGCACACCGGTTCGACCATAGTTAGAAATTCAGATAATTCAAAACGGGCATAATAAATTCAAAAAAAATCCGAACAGTGAAAATCCTTCGCGTGGTGTCATATTATGTTACATAGTTGAAATGAAAAATACCAGACTTGGTATATTGATCATGTTTCAAAAAAACCTTCACAAAATGACCTATCATGTTCGAGGTTTCATGGCTTTCGGTCCAAATGACCGATGTTATGTGCTGAATCACGGCATAGTTTGTGATGTTGTGCCCATATTATGCATGTGTGTGGACATTGGTATGGAGAACAATGTTGCAGGAGGAAGTTTTCCTTTTGTCGCGGAAAAGCCCTTTTCCATTTTCCGAGCGCAAAAACGGTCGATTTTGTGAAGTAACCACCAAAATGCCGTTTGAATGCTACCGTCCTATTTTCCTAAAATACTAGACCACCTTACATGGACTATATCCCAACCGGTACATCTCAAACCTTTTCGTCCATCCGGGTAAAAAGGACAAATGTCTGTAGAATCGTAGAAGTGGGTCGGTTTGTACTACGTACATGATCTACCGCCGTGATTTTTGAAAAATCATTTTAGACTCGCAATATGTGGTTTCTTCAGAGATCCAATGCAAGTTCTAACAATGCGTCCCCTATCTTCATGCACACCGGTTCGACCATAGTTAGAAATTCGATAATTCAAAACGGGCATAATAAATTCAAAAAAATCCGAATAATGAAAATCCTTAGCGTGTTGTCATATTATGTTACATAGTTGAAAGGAAAAATACGGACTTGGTATATTGATCATGTTTCAAAAACCTTCACAAAATGACCTATCATGTTCAAGGTTTCATGGCGTCTATCACTTCTTATGTTTAAAGTTTTTCTAAATTCCAAATTGATATTAAAAATATAAGTTAATTCATTTTTAATTGTAAATGGTTCATATTTTAAATGGTTACATTAATTATTTTTAAAGCAGAAAATGTTTTGAATTATTTATTTAAATCCAAACACTTTTTATGTTTAAAGTTTTTCTAAATTCCAAATTAATATTCAAAAATATAAGTTAATTCATTTTAAAAGGTTACATTAATTATTTTTAAAAATAGAATATGTTTTTGAATTATTTATTCAAATCCAAACACTTCTTATGTTTAAAGTTTTCTAAATTCCAAATTGATATTAAAAATATAAGTTAATTCATTTTTAATTGTAAATGGTTCATATTTTAAATGGTTACATTAATTATTTTTAAAAGCAGAAAATGTTTTTGAATTATTTATTTAAATCCAAACACTTTTTATGCTTAAAGTTTTTCTAAATTCCAAATTAATATTCAAAATATAAGTTAATTCATTTTAAAAGGTTACATTAATTATTTTTAAAATAGAATATGTTTTTGAATTATTTATTCAAATCCAAACACTTCTTATGTTTAAAGTTTTTCTAAATTCCAAATTGATATTAAAAAATATAAGTTAATTCATTTTTAATTGTAAATCGTTCATATTTTAAATGGTTACATTAATTATTTTTAAAGCAGAAAATGTTTTGAATTATTTATTCAAATCCAAACACTTCTTATGTTTAAAGTTTTTCTAAATTCCAAATTAATTATCATTTAAAAACAATACAAATTTAAACCCCAAAATAAAAAATAAAGCGGAACAGAGAGAAAATACGAAATTTTTTGAAAGCAGAATATGTCGGTTGGAGCCACCAGGGACTAAAGACCTCAAGGCCAACCCTTGGCTGCTGAAAATATTGGAGTATAGGTCTCGGTTGGTGGCTCCAACCGGGACGTATAACCCTTTGGTCCCGGTTGGAGCCACCAACCGGGACATATTCTCCCCCCTTATACACGACGCCCGTTCCTCTCCTTCCCCTTCTCCATTCTCTGCAACTCCGACGTGCGCGCATAGGAAGACGTCGCCGCCCCGCCGTCAGGCTGCCCAGCGTCGCCTCTGTCCGCCGTCGTGCGTCGCGGTGCGTTCTCTCCCTCTTTCTCCCCCTCGCGTGCGTTCTCTCCCTCTCTGGCAAACGGAATCGTCGCCAACCTCGTCGTCTTTCCCGACCCGGCAGGCTCGTCGATTAGCTCACCTTCGGCCTCGCCTGGATTCCAAGACCCCACGTCGAGCACCGTGGTGAGCTTCTTGTGCTCAGGGCACCCTCCGTTTGCCTCCTAGATCTTTGTAGCCACCGCGTCCTCGCTTGTGAGCTCGCCATGGCTCGCAAGCCTCACTCGGGTGACCCTAAAGGGGCGACGCCACCACTATGTGGTTCCTCTTGCACGATCTTTCCACCCCTCCGCGTCTTTGGGGTCAGCCCAGATCGTCGCCACCGCCGACGCCTCTCGCGCCGCGTCGGCGTGGCGCCTCGTACACGGGGTGGACCCAGATCGGCCTAGGGCCCCCTAGTCAGTGGTTGTGGGTATGAGCAGCCCCGGTGTAGAAAGTTAGGGATAGGGTTGATGACGTCAGGGTGATGCAGTAATGGCTTAATCCTTTTCAGAAATGTTTAAAAATAGCAGAAATTAATATAATTTTGTAAAATCAATAACTAATTCATATTTAATCATAAAAATATGTATAATGTATCAAAATGTTCAGAAATTTGAGAGCCATGTGTCTAAGCAAAAATGTATTCATTTTTCTGTTTTGTTTAAATTCGAAATGGTTTAATTAAATCCATAAATTGATATAATATTGTAAATTCAATAATTAATTATTTATAACTCAGAAAAATACAAATAATATATCAAAATGTTCAGAAAATGAGATCTAACTATTTAACCTATAATCATGCATTGTTCAACAACTTTCAAGACAAGTTTAATTAGAAAACAAAATCAACCCTCTCATATACTCAGGAGTTTCGCGAGTTAGGGTTTTCACCCTCGGAACCCCCGTTTAAATTGCCGAGCATGTCTTAGGGTTACTTTTTAATACAAATTAACTTGCCATATCATTATCCTTGTCATACTATGGTGCAAAAGGTTTAAACATTTGATTTAATAATTTGAATTTGAATAAAACTTGTAAATTCAATAACTTTTAATCTGTAATTCAGAAAATACAAATAATATACCAAAATGTTCAGAAAAATGAGAACTATCTATCTATGCCATAATCATGCATTGTTCAACAACTTAAATAACAAGTTTAATTAGAACACCTAGTAACCCTAACGGTGATTCCGAGTTCCTTGAGTTAGGGTTTGCCCCTCGAACCCGATTAACTTGTCGAGCATGCTTTAGGTTACATTCCAATGCACATTAACTTGTCGTATCATCATCATTGCTTGAGCATTGCATCGATGCCATGTGTTGATTGTTTCCCTTTCTTTCCGGTGATTTGGTTCTTCTCGGTAGAATACGATATCGAGATCGAGATCGATTCCAATATGGTATTTTGTTAGTATCTAGTGTTACCTATCTGCTGGATAGTTTCCCTTTTGTAGCCTTATACTCATGTTCCCCTCTCATATGCATCCGAGGTTTCTCTGAACTAGGTTTTACACCCCTCGGAACTCCGGAATATTGATTTTAGTTGATTTTAGCTAGAGTTACCTATCTACTACACGGTTTCCTTTTTGTAGCTAGGTTTAGGGTTTCTCTTCATTTTTATTATTGTGTATGTATATATTAGGGTTTCTCTTTAACTTTCTCCTTTAGCCGCTTTGACTTATTCGTTTTTCCACCTATGCAGAAAATATGGACCCACACGTCAGAGACGAAGAAAAGGAAGAGTTGATCCAAGGTGTGATCCGTGGGGAAGATAATTTAGACGTATCAACGTTTCTGAACAACTCCGGTGAGGGTTATCCTATTTTTACCGGAGTAGACAACTTGTTTGAGGTTGAAGGTGTTGCCTTCCATGAGGAGAAGGCGATGCCTTGTGTCGAGATGACCGCTCCGGCAAGGTGCATGTAATATAAATCAATTCATTAATTAATCATCTGCTATCTATATAGAAATAGTAACGGCGATCTTTCTTCTTTTAGCCCTCCGGATCGAAGGAATCTACTGAATAAGCTAAGAAAATGTACTGAAAAAGCTAAGAAAATGTCTGAAACGAATAAGCTGAATGCTGCTAAGAAATAGTATCACCATACTATGGGGCAAGGTGGCTACAAGGTTGGCATTCCTAAGTGGGAGAAACTTGAGCAGGAACTGCGTGATAAAAATATCACCCGAGATGGACGATTGGGTAGAGCGTGCAAGGAATTGGTTTTACGGGCATGGGGCACGTTGGACTCGGAAGGAGGTGTATATATAACATACATAAAGAAGACCCTTGCCAATCGAGAGGATGAGAAAAGCGGTAAAAGGTTTAAAGATGGGGACTTCATTCCGATAGAGAGAATGATGAGCTCACTCGCCCTTGGAAATAAGGAACATGATGGACGAACACGAGGCACAATAGGCTCCCAATCATGGAGGACTGGGTTTCCAAGAGAGGAAGAAATATCCCGATAGAAGCCGTCGAGGAGTAAGGACAAGGCGGCTTGAGCGAAAGTCGAGAAGAGCAAATGCGTTTAATTGAAGAACGATTAAAGCAACAACAAGATGAAATTAACTCACTTAAAGAGCAAAGTACTACCGCCCATCTCAGAAAGACACCGCATTCGATGCTACCGCCCATCGAATAATCGAAAGCGATGTGGCTTCCACCGAGGTCCCGGTGATGACAATGGCGATGCCGATGATGCACCGACGATGGCTCCTGGCTACCCATGGATGATATCACAGAGATGACACACTCCGAGCTACATGTCAAAGTTGTGAACATATCAATGAAGGTGGCGGTCAGCTATGCCACCAATTGGACCCACACCAACTTACCATAAATGCGGTTCGAGAGGGCTACGCTGTTGTCGGCGTGGATGAAATCATGCCCACCTTTGAGGTTTTGGATCTTCACTACCCCTTGGTGAAGGGATGATCTTGGCTGGGTGACGAAAAACGTCACCATTCTATGGCGAAGGATTGTATCGTGCTTGAAATCACACGCCAAGGCCATCTTCCCGCCGCCTCACCCGTCTCCAGCGAGGTCGCCGCCTTAGCCGTCTTCGTCGCCTCACCCGGCTCCGTCGCTGACCAATCTCGGTGCAGCCATCGCCGGGAGCCATCGCGGCGCGCCAGATAAAAAGCGTAAGCGTCCGCTATGTGCGTCGTGGCGATCGCGAAACGTAAACAAGATCCTCTTCCAAAAGTACCAACGGTTCCTCCCAAGAGAGCTTATGATCTTGAAGAGGAGATCGGCGATCGTTGATGCGAAACGACAGCGTTTTTCGCTAAGGCGGCCGAAAGAGCCGAGTTCCCAACACCAAAGTAGAAAAAAGCCAAAGTGTTGAAAATGCTAAAGACTCTTCATAAACCCGAGCCAAAGCTGTCATCGACTATGAGCGTTCTATTCTCAAGTCACATGCACAAAAAGCCTCGAAGAGCGATCTTGATGCAAGCGGAAATCTGTTGCCCAGCTCGGAGAACAAGCAAAATGCACTTGGCGCCTCTCAAGGTGATTTCTCAAACCAATGTGGGGTCGAGCAAATATGGGGTCAAGAGCGGTATGATCCGCAGGTAGTTGCAATCTGAGAAGCTGCGCTGCTCAAGGTATGAGTATTGCCCAGACTTATCGAGTTAGAGTTCTTCCCGTGAGTGAAGTAGCATACCAATACCAAGACGGAAAACCTCGTCAAACCTGAGGAGGTAAACAATCTTCCAACAAAATGCGAAGATTGCATAACTGGTACATGCATGCCACAAGGGCGGGCTAATCGGATAGTCTTGAGGTTACAAAAAGCATCATGGGAAAGATAAGGATGACATGATATCCATTGAATTTGATGAACTATTTCAATTATTCAATCAAGACGCCTTGGACAAATCGATCATGAGTGCCTATTGTCGTAAGTACTAATTACGTAATTAATTTAGTCTCCATCTATAATATTTTGTTTATTGCATGTATATAATCATACTTTAATATGCGAATGAAGATTCTCGAATGCAACAGAGGACAAATCTATGACATTGGCTTCATTGACCCATATTGGGTTCATGAAGCTAATCTCAAAAATAAGCCCCAGGATACGGAGGATAATATAGTACACGTTAAGGTTTCATGAAACCAAAAGGGAAATACTATTTCCTTACAACTTCCATGAGTGTTATTGTCTTGTATACACTTTCTATTTCGCTTACTCGATGTTAAGTATATAATTGATTAGTTACGCATTCGCAGTACCACTATATTCGTTAATCATTCAACTTGACAAAGGGCGTGTACTAGTCATGGACTCGAAACATAAACCCCTTGAGACGTGGAAGGACATGCAGATACTTCTCCAACGGTAATTCTAATCATTACGACACTATATCGACAACGTCGTGAATTTTATGATATCAAGTACTTAATAACTTATTTTATTCGTTTTCACGCCGGCAAATTTGAAACATTCACCAAGAAGGCTAGGGTGTTTGGAAAGAGGATCTTACATTTCAACCACTAGATGTAAGCACCACTAGCTATATCCGCATCTCTTTGATTCTAGTTTGATACATTATTATCATGCTTGATTATTATTTTGATTGAACTCTTGTCGTAAAGTGCTGACGAGGGACCGGTAACAATCTATGTGGATACTATGTATGCGAGTTCATCAAGACACGTGCGATGAGAAGGGCAGAAATTTAGAGCAACTCCACGTCGTAAACAATTTCTATAGTTTTAATTACAATCAAATTGTGTTTAGTTTCATATTCATATAGGTGACTCCTTTTTAAATCAGATCAACGTCTACGGACGGTCTTACGCCAAAGGATCGCATCTGAGCAATACAGGAGGAATTGGCGGATTCTTGGATGCGAAGTCCTAAACACACAAGGAATACTACTCGGTGTGTATACAATAGGAATTGTAAAAATAGCAACTTTCAAGAAATTGGCGGTAGCATCGAATAGCAACTTTTGTATGTAGTGCATGAACTCGATCCGTGTATTGAATGTAATGTTGTCATGATGATCTTGTGTAATATAAGGTTCCTTCATTGATAAGTGCAAAACACTAAATAAACAATAAAACAACCTAAATGAATTCTCTCGCGGCACAAAAAGTGGCGAAAATGTCTTGTGACAACAAAATGTAAATGAATTCTCCTTGCGCGCAGAAATGGGCCAAATCTCGCAAGGCAGCAGGTTATTAGTCCCGGTTCGTGTTACGAACCGGGACTAATGCTCCACCCCCCTCGCGCTCTGATGCCGCCACGTGTGCCACCATTTGTCCCGGTTGATGGGGCAACCGGGACTAAAGGTTGGAGCTTTAGTCCCGATTGCCCCGTCCCGGTTGGGCAACCGGGACTAATGGCCCTTACCAACCGGGACGCATGGGGAGTTTTCTACCAGTGGTATAACATTTTCCGTCATAAAGGTGATTCACTCGCCACAGTGATGAAGTCTTCTCCTCCAAATATGACCTTCAGGACGGATTTGATCGGACCTAGACTAGACTCTTGGAATACCTTGCTTCAACGCTTGACATCAATCCAACTAGTACCAGGGGATGATGAGCTCCGGTGGAACTTAAGCAAGAATGGTCAATTCTCTGTTAGTTCCATGTACAATGCTTTGATTTCGTCGGACTTACCAATTGAGAACAATAGGAAAATTTGGAAGATGAGGATACCTTAAAAAAAATAAAACAAATCTTGGCACCTTCATCGGGGAGTTATCCTTACTAAAGATATCTTGCTCCGAGGAATTTGCATGGAAATACAAAGTGTGTTTTCTGTCACCATGAGGAGACAATAAAACATTTATTTTTTCCACTGTAATTTCGTTTGTTCTATATGGTCAGTCATCCAAGCAGTTCTAGGCTTATACCCAGCACTGGGTACATGGTATAGATCACAAGTACATGGTACTTCTTAGGGTATAAGAGATTGCAATTATTTGGTCGCTATGGCTATGTACAAACGATAAAGTGTCTAACGATAAAAACTCTTCTCTCTTGCAGGTTATCTACCGGTGTATCAGTACCCTTCGCCTATGGTCGTTCCTACACCGTGTGGAGTTGCGGGACCTCTTTACGGAGGTGTGCACATGCCTGGAGGATACGGCGAGAGACCTTTTTACCCATCATGGATGCCAGCATAATCTGCGGATAGGCCCTCCATCTTAGCCGATTCTACAATTTCTCACTATGATATGTAATTCGTCTTTTTATTTTTTTTGCTCGTAACTTTTGGACTTGTGTCGGCTGTGTGCATCTTGTTGGAGATATTCTCAAGAGGCAATAATAAAGTGGTTATTATTATATCTTTGTGTTTATGATAAATGTTTACATCCCATGCTATAATTGTATTACTAAAAAATATTAATACTTGTAAACATAAAAGAGTCCGTAGTAGGCCTCTTGTTAAACTAGCTTGTTGATTAATAGATGATCATGGTTTCCTCATCATGGACATTGGATGTTATTAATAACAAGGTCATATCATTGGGAGAATGATATAATGGATACACACCCATAGTAAGCATAGCATAAGATCAAGTCATTAAGTTCGTTTTTCTACAAGCTTTCAGATACATAGTAACCTAATCCTTCGACCATGAGATCATGTTAATCACCGTAACCGGATGAGTACTTTGATGACATCAAACACCACTTCCATAATTGGGTGGTTATAAAGGTGGCATTAGGTATTCTAAAAGTATGAGTTGAAGCGCATGGATCAAGAGTGGGATTTGTCCATCCATATGACAGATAGATATATTCTAGGCCCTCTCGATGGAATGTCATTGTAGCATCCCGGATAAACCCTAATTATAATAATGCTCGTTGTTTCTATTTTTGCATCATCATGACATCATCATCATGTATACCTTGTCTCTAAACTATTTTTGAAACCCTATATTATTTTCTACTTTACATATCTTTATATTCAAATTATATCCCGTGCTATTTAAATCGTGAAAGATATTTACCAAAATGATTTTAAATACAAGAATAGAAAACAACAAATATTTTTAAATATAAATAAAAATAAAAAGCCTAGACCTAAACCGGCCAGGCCCAAATGCCTAGATGGCTGAAACCCCACTCACCCTAACCGCTGTTATCAGTACACACACCCACGCGCCTCATAGATAACTGATGGCTTGCACAGCTTATGTGGAGCCTGTTGGGAACCCCAAGAAAAGGGTGTGAAGCAGTACATCACCAAGTCTTCCCTCAGTAAGAAACCGAGGTTATCGAACTAGTAGGAGGAAGGAAACGACACACAGGTGTTGCAAGCAACGCGGAGACCTGCACAACACAAATTCAAGACTTTGCCCCAACTAACAGTGAGGTTGTCAATCTCACCAATTGTTGTAACAAAGGATTAAACGTATGGTGTAGAAGATAATGGTTTGCAGCAAGTAAACAAGTAACAGTGGAAGTTGTATCAATGGTAAAGATTAGACCGGGGTCCATAGTTCACTAGAGGTGCTCTCCTTAGATAAACAACATGGCATGAAGGGTAAACAAATTACAACAGGGCAATTGACAAGAACTGAGCAAGGCATAACAATGAAATTACTAGTCAGAAAGATCCTATGAGATTCGATTGGGCAATACAACAAGATACATAGACCACCATCCAACTGCATCTATGACTAGAAGTCCACCTTCAGGTTATCATCCGAACCCCCTCCAGTATTAAGTTGCAAGCAACCGACAACTGCTTTAAGCAAAGTATGTAAGGTAAACAGTCCACATGTTCCATGAACAAGAGACCGTTGTTTTCTCCCTAGTAGCAACAACACATCTACAACCGAAGAGATTATTGTCACTTCCCTTGGAAACTAGAGGCATGAACCCACTATCAAGCATAAATACCCCCTCTTGGAGTCACTAGCAACTACTCGGCCAAGATAGATACTAACAACGGAGAGCATGCAAGATCACAAACAACACATACATGATAGAATCATAAAGACAAAACCATTAATCAAACCAACATAATAATATCAATATCCATCAGATCCCCGCAAACACAACATGCATGATTACAAATAGATTAGATCTTGATCATGAACGGAGCTCACAAGATCTATACATGAAAGCACAAAGGAGGATATACAAACATCTAGCTACTACATGGACCCATAGTCCAAGGTGGAACTACTCACGCATCATCTGGAGAAGGCCTCGGATGATCTCCCCTCCAGGTGCCGGGAGAACTTCAGATCCCCCCGATATAGGGACGATGGTGGCGGCAGCTACAGACGGTTTCGTGAAGATTTGATCGGTTTCTTAGGGTTTCTGCATTGGGGGCTTCTTATAGGCGAAGGGGAGGCCGAGGCGGTGGCCAGAGGGGGCAAACCCTACCCAGGCGTGGGGTAGGGCCCACCCACGCCTAGGGGGTTTAGCCGCCCTGGCACGCCTCCTCGTCTCCCCTCTGGACTTCGTGTTCCCCACGGAAAGTAATTGACTTTAACGTTTGTCACGTCCAATTCCAACAATATTTCTAAACTAACTTTTCTGAAACCAAAAACAGCAGAAAACAGGCATCTGGCACTGTTGCAACTTGTTAGTAGGTTAGTACCAGAAAACATGTAAAAAGCACCTCAAAGTGTAGACAAGCAAAGCAAAGTAGATACTAAACAAGCATGGAGTATCAAAAATTATAGATACGTTTCCAACGTATCAATAACACACTCGCGTGCAGCAGCACGCACACGCCCGCACGCGACACAAAAATCCTGCCCCGTGGTACACGGCCAAGCAGTCATGTACACACGCACGCCTACGCGACCTATCCCGACCCAACACGCATGTGAGACCCCGTCCGTTTCCCTTGGACCATAATACTCCACCATGTCGCTCTGGGTCCCACCCTCTCCTTCCCCTCGATCCTCTCCCATCTCGAGCCCCCAATCTCTGTCGCCGCCTCCCTCACTCCCTCCCGTGGTTGCACGCCTCCATGAGAGCCTGTAAGATCTCACCAAATAAGGTAGAGATCCCTGTGATTGCAGTGCTAGTCCCTGGATCGAAATGCTAGCACCCACAATTTAAGATGAAGTACACAGATACAAAGGTCTTTATTACATCGTAATTCTAGGAGTACAATAGTTCTTACAACTCACTAGCCCAAGGCTAACACATAGAGTTCTCAACACATAACATATAAATAAAGTCTTCATCTTCATGCTCCACAGGCAAACATGTTGAGTGTAGACTCGTAACCCTTCTCACCATCGTAACTCGCAACATAATAAGTTCTGACCACAAGGGGTCAATACATTTGGAATTGTATTGAAAAGTGATGTCATAGTTATATAGTAGAAACTATCATCTACATGAATTTGGATAAGTGTGGTGATGACTCCTTGGTGGCGCTACAGAACTTGGTGCTTGATGTAGAGTCTTGTTGGGAACCCCAAATCAAGGTGTGAAGAGTACAGCAGCAAGTCTTCCCTCAGTTGAGACCGAGGTTATCGAACCAGTAGGAGGAAGAAAACGTCATACAAGTGTTACAAGCAACACAGAGACCTGCACAACACAAACTCAAGACTTTGCCCCAACGAATCAGTGAGGTTGTCAAGATCACCGGTTTGCTGTAACAAAGGATTAAACATATGGTGTGAAAGGTAATGGTTTGCAGCAAGTAAACAAGTAACAGTGGAAGATGTATCAATGGTAAAGATTGGACCGGGGTCCATAGTTCACTAGAGGTGCTCTCCTTAGATAAACAACATGGCATGAAGGGTAAACAAATTACAGCGGGGCAATTGACATGAACTGAGCAAGGCATAACAATGCAATTACTAGTTAGAAAGATCCTATGAGATTCGATTGGGCAATACAATAAGATACATAGACCGCCATCCAACTGCATCTATGACACTAAGTCCACCTTCAGGTTATCATCTGAACCCCCTCCAGTAATAAATTGCAAGCAACAGACAACTGCTTTAAGCAAAGTGTGTAAGGTAAACAGTCCACATGTTCCATGAACAAGAGACCGTTGTTTTCCCCCTAGTAGCACTAGCACATCTACAACCGAAGAGATTATTGTCACTTCCCTTGGAAACTAGAGGCATGAACCCACTATCGAGCATAAATACCCTGAAAGGATACGGATGTCGCCTAGAGGGGGGTGAATAGGCAATTAAAACTTTTCCTAGAGTGGCTCAACAAAGGCGGAATAAAACTAGCGTTTTAGTTTGTCAAGCACAACCTAGAACAACTAGGGTTCACCTATGTGCACCAACAACTTATTCTAAGCAATACAAGCAACAAAGTGATAGCAAGATATAGATTATTTCAAGCACGAAGGCTATCACAATGTAAAGTGCATAAGTAAAAGCTCGGGTATAGAGATAACCGAGGCACGCGGGGACGACGATATTTTACCAAGTTCCTCCCAACATGGAGTACGTCTCGTTTGGAGAGGGGGTGGTATCAAACCACCAACGCCACAAAAGGCCTCCCTTATTCTCCGACGAATCTCACCCCAATGGGATCGATTCACGCTTCCACTATCGGTGCACTTGTCGGTGGCAACCGAAACCTCTCACAAGGTTGGGGCACTTCTTCACAACTTAATTGGAGGCTCCCAACAAACGCCACAAAAGGCCTCAACAAATTCCACCAAGGCCACAAAACCATCTAGGGTTCCAAGAACCCAAGAGGGACAAGCTCCAATGAGCAATTCGAACCAAATCCTCCGAGAAGAACTCAAACCGATGCACCAAATGCAAATGGCAAGAACACCACAAAGATGCTCAAATCCCTCACTCTCAAGTTCCAACAAAGCTACTAAAGTTATTGGGGGAACAAGAGAGGAGGAATCAAAGAGAGACACAAAATCCCCCAAAATCTAGATCCCCAAAGATACACTCACAAAGAGATGTTTTGGTTTGGTCAAAACGTAGATCTAGATCTCCTCCAACTACCCCTCAAATATATGCAAGAATCAATGGAGGAGTGAGTAGAAATCAAGCTCAAAGAGTAAGGCAAATGGGGGCAAAGGTTAGACAAAAGGAGGAGGAAGAAGCAACCCTAAATGAAAAAGGGGCAAATCTATTTAAAGACACGGGCAAAATCTGGCCGTTGGGGTGATTTTTCGGACCGTTCCGCAAAGCTCCAAGAAAAAAAAGCGAAGCAGCGCAGCAGAGCAGCGAGCACGCGCATGCGGGTGGGGCCAAGCCTGCGCGCAGCAGCAGCATTGCATGCAGCTGGCAGCGCAGCGCACGCGCACGCAAAGCAGCAGCGAGCGAGCAGCAGGAGCGGCGCCATCTGAGGCCACAGATGCATCTGGCAGCAGCTGCAGACATGTCTTGGCCTTGCTGGCAAAGCAGAAGAAGCGGCGAGGCAGCCCAGCGGCGGGCTGAGCACGCGCACATGAGAGAGAGCGAGCCAGTGTGGGGCTTCTGGCGGCAGCGAGCAGCAACAGCGGCCGAGCGTCAACGGGGACAGTGCGGCTGGGCCGTCGGCGACGCGCCGCGGATCTAGATCTAGGAAAATATCTGGGCCGGCCGGTACTATCGGCCCACCCGGGTGGTACTATCGGGCCGCCCAGTAGTATCGGATTTAGGTATCTAGCGAGGCAGAAAGAAAATGGGCCGTTTTTAGGCCCGGGCGGTAGTACCGGCCCATCCGGGCGGTACTACCGCTCGGCCCAGAAAACAGACAGACAGACACATATTCAAACGGCAATAACTTTTGACTGGAAGCTCCGATTGACCCGATTCAAATTGCATTGGATAGAGGACGACAAGGGCTTCCCAATAAAGTATCAAGTAGAATAATGTGAAATAACTCATTTGGTGAGAAACCGAAAAGCCGCATAAATCAAAATCGCAACAAGATATAAACGAAAGATCCGATTTTGATGAACAAGAGCTTGTTATGGAGATTACCACAAGCTCTATATCCTCACATGGATAAGACCAAATAACAACCAAACACGATGATGCAAGTATGCAAAGGTTTGATCCCTCTCCGAACGATGTGACCGAATTACTCATACAAGAGCCCCTCTTGATAGTACGGTTAACTATCCTCAACCCGGTCACACACACACAATGTGAGACCGGCAAAAAGGGAAAACCTATCAAGATTATACCTTTGCCTTGAGCATTCCACTTGAGCTCGATGTACAAGGTCTTGCCCTTCTCAAGATGGAACGCCTTTCTTGATTCCTCATCATCGACCTCGCATATTGAGCTTGCCCAACACATCTTCTTTGTATTCATCGACCTTGAAGCCAACACATGCTCCAAGCGATGCAAATGGACAAATACTACAGGTATAACTTAATACACACATTAGTCCATAAAGATTGTCATTAATTACCAAAACCACACATGGGGGCCCAACATGTTCTTTCAATCTCCCCCATTTTGGTAATTGATGACAATCCCTTTAAAAGGGTTTATATAAGGAATATTAATGAATAAAATGGTAATACCAATATCAAATACTACAAAAGTATGTGATATTGGTACCACCGCCATATATAGAGCAAACTCCCCCACAATCTATGCATGTGTGATGACCCTAAACCCTAAACCCTAAACCCTAAACCAGAACTTGAATTTCATTGCATATATTGCCAATCATTATCATTGGTGGAGTTTCCTCTATATATACGACATGCTAAGCAACAAAAAAGATGCAAGAGCATGAGAGGCAAATGCACAATAAAAAACTCAATGCATAAACCAACTTCCCTTAAACCCTCTAAAACTTCTCCCCCATTGGCATCGATTGCCGAAATGGGTGACAAGTTCTAGAAGGCCAATATAGTAATAATTTCCTCCAAAGGTGTGCTTTCGTACATATCCAATGATGAATACTTGGGAGGGAGTAGAACTATATCGAGGACCCGAAGGTTGCCAAAATAAAGTCAAATGATGTAAGCAACTACAAGGTCTGACAAACCAATTTGAAAACAACAAATGAGTCCAAATTGAAACTACAAGATATTATGATATGAGCAAAAGAGTGTTTTAAATAACAAATAGAGAAGATCCCCAAGATTTGTGCACAATTCAAAATAAATGCATTGGAATACATAATGCACAAATATGGAATCCTTGCTCCCCCATAAGCATTTAAAACTCAATAAATAAGAAATAATACAAATGAACATTATTAAATGAATTAGATGAGCTCCCCAAAGATAATGCACCAATTATGATAATTGCATTTGGGAACAAGGTGCATAATCATGGAATCCTCACTCATCCAAGCTCATTTAACAATACAAGGCATGAGAGAACAAATATGAGTGCATGAAGATGTAAACTAGAGGAACAAGCACTCATAGGCAAATAAATTTGGAAGCCACCAAAGAATCAAAAAGGAATAAAAGGTGGTATTCAAGGAATAAGATTCAACTAAAATTATCTTCTCATGTGTGTATATGTCTCTAAGTGGAAAACATCACAAAGACATATGCCAACAAAGACATATGCACACATAAAGAAGATATACAAGAGAGTACATGAAAGCAAAAAATGAAGTCATAACATATACCAATAAGATTTTTGCTTCAAAGCATGACCAAAGGCTCAAATGTATCTTATTGTATATTAATGAGCTTCAAATACCAACACAATACATATATTACAACAATCACCAAGGGAAAAAGGGGAAAGTTGGAATATATGAAGAAAGGAAACAAGTATCACAAGGAGTAAACAACTAGCAAAATCTCACTATTGCACATGAGATAAGTTTGAGGAAAATATAGGTAACAAAATTGCTAGATTGACATATTTGGGATTGATGGATCATATGCATGATTTTGTATAGTCCCAATTATATGCACTCATCTCAACTTCTACACATTTACAATAGAGAGTTCTCTTAATACCATGGCTAGAGATACAACAATAAATATAATAACAAAAATTCATGCCAAGATGCAACCTACAAAAGGTTGGAAGCAAGATAAATATGCATGAGCAAGAGATACTTGTTACCGAGATATAATTGGTAGGATGTAGAGGATATGAATTCGTTGATCATCCTATAGCTTGCCTTCAATTTTCATGTATGCATCATTTCTTCAAAATTGAGAGACAAGCATCCAATCTATGTCCAATGTACCTAAAACACATTTAATTACAAAATGGTCCCCAAACATATTGGGTCCAAAGTAGTTAGTGCAACTACAATACATAGGAGAGAATCCACATAATTATGTGCATATTGATATGAAATTGAATTTCATGCACAACTTAGCCGATGGGAATTGGTGGAGTTTCCCCTATATATTGGATCAAAGAAATCAAGCATGCCATAATATAAACATATAGTAAATATGCATGCATAAAGCTTTCAAGAACCAAAAAGGAGATACAATTTGAACAAAAACACCAAGTAAATCGAGATTGCACACACATGAGTGTGACATGACAAACGATGTCCAAATTGTATCAAAGAACCAATTCAACACATGAAAGATCACAAGTTCAACCAATGAACTAGGCTAAAGCCAAAGAGCAAAAGATATATAGAAATAAAAATGCTCAAGGATTTATCTCATTCTAAAATGGTAAAATCAAGAAACAAGGAATGAGACAAAACCAACTCCCCAAAAGAGCAAGGTTCCAACAAGAAACCAAACTCCCCAAGCTTTTCATGACGGCACAAAATACCAAAACGAAAAGATTGAGCATCCAAGCACATAAAACTCAATATGGATCAAACAAAGAAGCATAAAAGGATTGTTCTAGATAATATAGAAGAGCTCACCCATAAGTAGTACATTATATAGAATTTTTGGTTTTGAATGCAAAATGCACACGAATGAGATCATCACTACTACCTACATTAAATAAAACACAAGAGGATACCAATAAAAATAAAAGGATCCAAAATTAGTAAAGAATACATGGGAGCACACAATACATTTACTTGGCCAAAGATAGAATAATATTAAGCAAAGGCCAAAGTGAATATGATCAATAAATTCTACCATAATTTAGTACTCATTGTCCAAGGACAAGAAATATTGGGAATAATTTTCCCAAGGTAGCTTGCATGGATATCCAAGATCATAGTCACAACAAGAAGCATATAACAAAATATAAGAATTAAGCTTGATGCTTCAAAAGAGATTCTTGATAGCTTCCAATAGTCACACAATCACTAGTGATTAGACTAACTTGAAGGAAATGGTTTCCATGAGGATATAGATATCTAAATATGAGGAAACACATACGAAGAAACACTCTCACATACAAGATTCAAAATATGAGCAATAAGGGCATTCAAACAAATTCGAACTTGTATGAGCAAATGTGTCACGTAGCTAGATAATTATCAATATCAATTCTAAGTGACACAACCTCGAATGTTCACATTTTCTAGGATTGTAATATGCACTAAGCATATGACTCCCCCACCATGTGATACTACCATAAAATCAACATGAGGCAAAAAGATACAAATAGAGATAATTAATGGACATTATAAACTTAAATTTCTCATGAGAATTATACCACATAGAGACTAGACAATAATCCAATATAAATACTAGGTGGTATTCCTCATGTACACACATTTTTAGGATTGTGGAATGCCCGAGCATAACACTCCCCCAAAATGGGATAATCCATTAATCTCTCACAAGAGACAAATAAGATACCAAATATAACCAAGTAAGGCTCAAACACAAGAAACACACATACATGGAGTGCCACCTAATCATACACAAATATGCTTGATCTCAAGATAATTAGGTGGATAGCACAACATGCACAAAAACATGGAAGATACAAAACCAACACATGCACAAGGGGGCGAGTAACTTTCAATGTAAAGAGTTTAGCATATGTTACCGCAAGGAGGAACATTGGAAATATAATAAAATCATGATAATCCAAATGGCTTGGCTTGACAAAATAATTGGTGAAGACCCCTCAATTCTTCATAATGTAGCCAAGACTCCAATGCCCTCCAAAACACACCTATTGATCAAGTTTTGGCTTGTTGGTCCCCAACCAAGTTGGGTCCTAAGAAGTTAGTCACAATAGGCTTGGCAACCCAAATGGTTCTTTTCTTGACACCACATTGGGTACCAACAAATTTGGAAAACACATTGCCAACCTCATCCTTACGAAGTGAATAAGCATCATCAATCAAGATGGGATGGGAAGAGGAGATACCAATAGTGCATGAGGAAGAAATGTGCCCCTTTTCACGACATATGTAGCAAGTTCTACTCTTGCCATATTTATTCTTAGGTGAAGCCACAACTCGAGTAAGAGCTCGAGTATTCCTCTTAGGAAGTGGCCCATTAATGACTTGAGGTGGAGCTTGAGGCCGCTTCCCTTGTTTCTTCACACTAAGAGGCTTTTTCTTTAATGTGCAAGATCTAACATGGTGCCCTTCTTCCTTGCATTTGAAGCAAACAATGTTGGCCGTATTCTTGACTCGATCTTGGCCATTCTTCTTGGTGTTATTATGCTTCAACTTGATAGTGGACTTGTTCTTGACATTGGAGTTGAATCCAAGCCCACTCTTGTCATTGGGGGATTTTTGCACACTCAAAATTTTGTTGAGTGTGACCTTCCCTTGATGACCCTTTTTCAAGTCATTTCTCAAAGAAGTGACTTGAGCCTTGAGCTCTTTTATTTCCTCTACATGGTTAGTTTCAACAAAAGTACTAGAGGAAGTAGATGCTACATTGTTAGAGCAACAAGGCACGGAATGTAATTCATCACGAGATATAGCATGGTTGTGAGAGGTTGAATGTAAGGTTCCCAACCTTTAATAAGGTAGAGATCCCTGTGTTTAGAATGCTAGTCCCTGGATCAATAGCTAGCATCCATAGTTAAGATGTAATATCAAGAAACAAAGGTCATAATACAACTTTATAACCAGGAATAAAATAATTTATTACATCTTACATAGATCATATGGATATCACACTACATTGCAGCAGAATATCTATAAGCATGGGGTCCTTCATCTACAAAGTGCCACAGGCAGACATGTTGGTTGTAGACTCGTAATCCTAATCATTAAACTTCACTAATATCAAACAAACCTGCAACATAACAAGTTCTGACCACAAGGGTCAATACATTTGAATTGTATTGGAAAGTGATACTATGGTAGTATAGTGGAGTCTATCATCTATATGCATTTGGCTAAGTGGAGCTTAGGCTTGCATTGCTCAAAATATATTTTCCTTATAATTTTAAAACACTAAGTTTTTGCTTGACAAAATAATCTTTCCCAAGGCATCTCCCAATAGAAATTGGTGATCCTTCAACCCTTGTTCAACCACAAGTTTTTAACTTAGAAATTTGGATGATGAGATTCTTGATAGATTCCATGTCTTGATGCTCAATTGTCCTTTGCCATGGACATGGCTAAGTACTTAGATTTTTACACTCTGCAGAGGTGGTGCACTTTCGCCACAAGACTTGGTTTCACCAAGACAAGATCTTTCAGAAGCCTTCCCTTAGACCAAAATGGACGCGTTCCAACCTATCATCCCCTACCACCAACTGTCCATTTGGCTAAGTTATTGCAACCTATATGATCCAGGCAGAGCCCATAATGCCAAGTGGCTGCACTTGAAGCTTCTCAACATTTGACATCTCAAATCTCTTTGTTCCTGGGTGGCCATCCACAAGTGAGATACACAAGGTAAAACATAGAAATGGGCCTTGTGAACCACTCAACATAAACCATTCCTTCCATTCCACCCAGGTGATTCATTCACTTAGTTGTTTTATTAAACAAAACATAAGTCCTTAGACTTAGAAATATTCCATAGTATGAATATATATTCCACCCTTGTTTTCTATTAGCTAAGCTAAGCATGATAGTAGTAGGGATCTTAACTTAGGAAATTCTACTAAGGTTTCATCTACTAGGTTTTCCCATAGAATGGTTTATACTTAGTAAAATTCCATGCAAGTCCTACTTAGAAATATCACTAATGCATAGTGAAAATAATGGGACAAAAGTATGAAGCATCACTTGCCTTTTTGGTAGGGATTATAAGTTCACTCCTTGATCTTTGCAATGTTCACTCACTTCAAATCACTACAATTCAATCAACCAAACAATATTTCAATCTACCATTCAAGCAATATCTCATAAAATAATAGTAACAAAATAATGCATGCAAGCATGCCAAAGATTGTTTTATTTGTAAAAGTGGTTTCTAATGGTTCAAAAACATTTGAAAACACCTAATGGTCATTTTATAAAGTTGCAAAATCATTTGCTTAAGATTTTACTTCATAAACCATTTTTAAACCAAGTCATTATTTTATGTGGATGAAAATGTTTTTAGCAAATTAATAGATTTATAGGGTTCACCAAATACATTTTCAAATCATAAAACTTGGTGTTTGGGGTCACAGAGTTTATTCCAAAACATTTCCCAAAGATTTTCTCCCAAAAGCATTTTTAATAAATAAACATTATTTTTATTTTTCTAGAAATGGTTTAAATCAAGAGTTTATTCTTTTGCTTCACCAAATACATTTTTGAAACCACCAATTGATTCCTAGGGTCAGTAGGTTCAAAACAAACCATTTTCCAAATATTTTATCCTCAAAATCATTTTAGAACAAATTTTATATTCTAAACATGCATACACAAGTTTCTGCAAAAACAAACATTTTACCAGAAGCTTTTTACTAAACAAAGTGCATGGTTGGCTAGGGCTTATCTTGCTGAATCCATCGATATAAAATTTAAAAAATTTGGACGTGTGGTTTGAAAGTTATGGATTTTTCAAAATTGATCATCTAATAGACATGTTTCTGTTTTTAAAACAGATCTCAAGCCACGTGTCTTATTCCTATTCGCCCATACCGTTTCGTCCGGATCAGCTTCTCTGGCGCGTTGGATCTAAACAGATCGTGTGGCTCAGAATCAAACGTACCCCTTCGTTTAAGTTTCTTTCCTATCCACTAGATCGAGATCGGACGGCGCATAGCGTGTTTGCTAGAGAGGGGCGGCGGTGGCGGTGGCAGGTGGTGGCAGGGCCTCTGGCGGCGAGGTTGCTGGAGACACAGGGGGCTAGAGGGAGAGAGGGGTAGCTCACCAGGTTTTCTGCACTTCGCCGATGCTCAACGTGTTCTTGTCTGATGAAGGGGCGCTCGAGGTCAACCGGAATTCCTCGCCGTAGTTGTCGTCGGCGTCTGATGCTTGCTGTCATCGTCGATGGCGAACCTACAGGTTATGCGTGAATAAATGGCAAGCATCAGAGAACGCGCTAGATGATGGAGATTAAAATGGCTTGGGCTAGAGTGCAAGGCACGCACGGGTTCAGACGCTAGGGCTCACCGGAGTTATGCTCACTGTCGGGTTCTAGCAGAGGTTGTCAGAGGCGGGTCTACGAGTCACAAGAGGGTAAACGGAAGACGTCAATGAACGTGTATGATAACAAGGTTTGCGATAAGGTAAACCATAGAATAAGAGAGGGTCGGGGCTCACCAGGATTTGTCGACGAACTCGTCGGAGCTGCGGCGGCGCGGGTCCAATTCAGAGCAGCCTGGGGGCTTACTGATTCGTGGAAAGGAGGAGAAGTGGGGAGGGGACAGAGGGGGTTAAGACTGCAGGGTCCAGGGGAGAATCAACCGCGCATTTAAACGAATTCAACTGAATTCATTTGGCCAGAAACAGCGAGGCGAGAGAAGGGGAGGAAACGGTCGCGAGGTTAGGGATGACGAGCTGACAGGTGGGGCATCGTTGTCATCGAGTGAGAGAGAGGAGAGGTGGGGTCCGGTCGTCATCGACTCTGTGGGTTCGTTTGCGAGTGAATAACGGTTCGCTCGGTGAGAGGGAGAGGTGGGCTTCTGATGGGCTTAATGGGCTAGGTTAGTTGGGCTGCACCTATTCATTTTTTTTGATCTGATTGTTTTTCTTTTTCTCATTTCTATTTCCTGTTTTGGTTTTGTTTAATTAGTTCAAACACTCATTTGAATTCAAACCTTCACCATAATTTGTGTAGGTTTAAATATTGATTGGTAATATAATATGAAGTCAATTTTTGGAATAAAAATTTATTCCCTTTTGGATCTTTTAATTATTTAATTAGGCCCTTGTTTTAAATCAGATAAGATTTAATAATAATTTCAAACACCATTTAAATTTCTAAAAACCTTCCAAATCTTTTCAGTAGGTTTTTATTTGATTAATAGGGTGTCAAATAATTCATCTTGAATTATTTGTAAAGTATTTAATATGATTTATAAATCATTTGATTTGGGTATTTGTTTTAATTCCAATGGGATTAAATATAGTTTGAATTCCCTAAATTTTATTTGGAAGATTTATTTTATTTAAATTAGTTAAAAAACTTTTATTCCACTTGGTTAAGTTCCCAAATACTATTTTCTGATGAATTATAAAGTTATTCATATTAGAGATTTGTCTTTATAAAAAAAGATAGAATGGTTAATGCCATTTTATTTTATTTTGGAAATTTTATATTATTTGGATTTGGAGTATATTCATTCCATTTGCTTAATGGATTAGGCCAAGATTTAATTTGGTCTTTAAATAGTCCTTATTTAATATTTCTTTCTTCACCTTATAAAATCCATATCTTTTTATTTATAGATCCAAACTTGGTGATTCCAATTTGTAAAATCTTATTTGATATTTATTTATCCTTTTAAATATCTTTAGGATTATTTTCTCTCCATTTGATATGGATTTTTAGATAGGTTATTTATTAGCTTTGGAAATTTAATTTCCTTATCTTATTAAATTCATAAGATTTTATTTATGGTTCCAAATTAAGTGAAACCAATTTCTATGGCTTTAATATATTTCTATTTATAATTCTTGATCATTTATAAATATTTGATGATAAATTTCTATATGGATAAAATCCATAGGCTTGGTGATAACTTGGAAATGATTTTTATTCCATTAGGGTTTTGGGGTTTTGGTTTATTCTCCAAGTGTTTAAATTTCTAGATGCATTTATGAAGATTGCATTACACTTGATTTGAATTTAGTTGGATTCAAATATTTAACCAAAGTTTGTTCAAGATGGTATTTTAAGTTTCCATTTAAAATAAAAGTTTCTTTTCACCCTAATATTCAACAATAATTTATTTTGTTTATTTATTTTTCACATAACAAGATTTGGAAAATCTTGGGATGTGACAGGCTACCATCCTTAAAATAAATCTGTCCCGAGATTTGGGGAGGCTAGGGGTTACAAGTTGGCTCAAAGCATATAGGGTACTACCACCCTTAAAAAATTTCCAACTAAATTACATCTTGTCTTGCTTGGGATCTTGATGAAATCTCTCTGGGAAACATATGCATAGTGTCCTTTGTTTCCACACTTGAAACATGTGACAAGGCTGAGATCCTTCATAGGCTTTATCTTGTGCTTCATCTTTTCTGGAAAATTGCTTGCATAATGTCCTTGGTTACCACAATTGTAACATGTGATAAGATTGAGTTCTTCACGTATCTTCTGTGGAAAAGTTGCTACATAATGACCTAGATCTTTGCAGTTGTTGCACCACACTTGGCTAATCTCCTTATACTTCTTCTTCTCTGGACATTCATTGGGATCGTGTCCCATTTCTTTGCAATGACCACATTGCACATGGCTTTTGTCCTTCTTTTTCTTGGGTTTCTCCAAAGCTAGGAGTGCTTCTAGTTCATGTTCTTCATATGTTATCTCAAAGGTAGGAACAATTCCTGGTCTCCTTGACCTTCTATTATTCCTTGGATAATACATATGTCTCCTTTTTGGTCCTTTAAATTGGGTCATATTGCTGGAAGGTACAAGCTGAGATTTTCCTTTGTCTCCATCCTTCTTGGTAGACTTGGATCTCTCATGGTAGTCTGCAATTAGTTGTTGCACTCCACCTTGTTTCCTTTGTTGAACTATGGAATAGATGGGGCATTGGATAGGGACATGATTATTTCCTTCACATAGGTAACAAGTATCTTGAGATGTGGGGCATTGGTCAATTGGATGTTTCTCTTCACAATTGGGGCATTGATCTTCATGCTCTTTGGAAGTGTGATCCTTGTCTCCACAAATATTTCAAGCTTGGGTTCCTTCTAAAATATCATCTTTGTCATCCTTGTTGTCACAAACTCCTTTGGAAGAGTTATCTCCCATGTTGATCATTTGAGTGGCCATCCCTTGCAACAATTGGGATTGAGTTTCCAAAACTTTTTGCATGGTTGGGTCTAACTCATTGTTGTTGGCTAAAAACTGAGTTGTCACGGTTCAACTAGTTTTGTCTTGCAAGCAGTTGGTCTCTCATGTTGGTCTCTTGGTTGTTGTTGTTGTTGCCATCCTTGATGTTGGAGTCTCTTGGAGTAGTCATCTGTTTGAGTTGGATTGGAATTAGAATAGGCAAAAGATTTTCTAGGAATCAATTCTAATCACACACATCACAATTCACTCAAGCAATGTGCAAGAAATCACAAACAAACATTCCACTCAAACAACAAGTTCAAGCACATTTTTAGGCAACCAAATTTTTTTTGTTACCCACATAGGTTGGTGTGTTTAATTTAAACTAAACATGGTGGTCCAACTATATGGTTCACTTGAGATCTTTCCATCCTTCTTAGTTGATTCTTCATGAACAAGATCTTTGTATCCTTGGAGAATTTCTTGAATCTTGGTCACAAAATTTCAAAGTGATGATGGTTCCTTCTTAGTTGTGTTTCCTTAGTCTTAAAGTCTTGAGTAATATTTCTTGTCTCACTTGTAGTCCTTAGTGATATCCAAGTTGATGTCCTTGGTGAAAATGTTGAAGATGTTGAAGTCATTAGAGTTGAAGATGTTGAAGTCATTAGAGTTGAAGATGTTGAAGTCATTAGAGTTGATGAAGTCCTTATCTCATGGTGAAGTCTTTGGCCATGGAGTAGGTTTTGTCCATCAAGTTGAAATAGAAAAGATGTAGAATCAAAACCAAAATGGTTGAGGAAAGAGTTTACAAGATTGTTTGTAAATAAGTTTTGGAACAATTCCAACTCCTATTTTTCTAAGGGTTTTGTCCAATCCTAGGGTTACAAATCCTATAGGCAACACAATGCTCTGATACCATCTGTAAGGTTCCCAACCTTTAATAAGGTAGAGATCCCTGTGTTTACAATGCTAGTCCCTGGATCAATAGCTAGCATACACAGTTAAGATGTAATATCAAGAAACAAAGGTCATAATACAACTTTATAACCAGGAATAAAATAATTTATTACATCTTACATAGCTCATTTGGCTATCACACTACATTGCAGCATAATATCTATAAGCATGGGGTCCTTCATATTCAAAGTGCCACAGGCAGACATGTTGGTTGTAGACTCGTAATCCTAATCATTAAACTTCACTAATATCAAACAAACCTGCAACATAACAAGTTACAGCCACAAGGGTCAATACATTTGAATTGTATTGGCAAGTGATACTATGGTAGTATAGTGGAGTCTATCATCTATATGCATTTGGCTAAGTGGAGCTTAGGCTTGCATTGCTCAAAATAGATTTTCCTTATCATTTGAAAACACTAAGTTTTTGCTTGACAAAATAATCTTTCCCAAGGCATCTCCCAATAGAAATTGGTGATCCTTCAACCCTTGTTCAACCACAAGTTTTTAACTTAGAAATTTGGATGATGAGATTCTTGATAGCTTCCATGTCTTGATGCTCAATTGTCCTTTGCCAGGGACATGGCTAAGTACTTAGATTTTTACACTCTGCAAAGGTGGTGCACTTTCCCCACAAGACTTGGTTTCACCAAGACAAGATCTTTCAGAAGCCTTCCCTTAGACCAAAATGGACGCGTTCCAACTTATCATCCCCTACCACCAACTGTCCATTTGGCTAAGTTATTGCAACCTATATGATCCAAGCAGAGCCCATAATGCCAAGTGGTTGCACTTGAAGCTTCTCAACATTTGACATCTCAAATCTCTTTGTTCCTGGGTGGCCATCCACAAGTGAGATACACAAGTTAAACCATAGAAATGGGCCTTGTGAACCACTCAACATAAACCATTCCTTCCATTCCACCCAGATGATTCATTCACTCAGTTGTTTTATTAAACAAAACATAAGTCCTCAGACTTAGAAATATTCCATAGTATGAATATATATTCCACCCTTGTTTTATATTAGCTAAGCTAAGCATGATAGTAGTAGGGATCTTAACTTAGGAAATTCTACTAAGGTTTCATCTACTAGGTTTTCCCATAGCATGGTTTATACTTAGTAAAATTCCATGCAAGTCCTACTTAGAAATATCACTAATGCATAGTGAAAATAATGGGACAAAAGTATGAAGCATCACTTGCCTTTTTGGTAGGGATTATAAGTTCACTCCTTGATCTTCGCAATGTTCACTCACTTCAAATCACTACAATTCAATCAACCAAACAATATTTCAATCTACCATTCAAGCAACATCTCATAAAATAATAGTAATAAAATAATGCATGCAAGCATGCCAAAGATTGTTTTATTTGTAAAAGTGGTTTCTAATGGTTCGCAAACATTTGAAAACACCTAATGGTCATTTTATAAAGTGGCAAAATCATTTGCTTAATATTTTACTTCATAAACCATTTTTAAACCAAGTCATTATTTTATGTGGTTGAAAATGTTTTTAGCAAAGTAATAGTTTTATAGGGTTCACCAAATACATTTTCAAATCATAAAACTTGGTGTTTGGGGTCAGAGAGTTTATTCCAAAACATTTCCCAAAGATTTTCTCCCAAAAGCATTTTTAATAAATAAACATTATTTTTATTTGACTAGAAATGGTTTAAATCAAGAGTTTATTCTTTTGCTTCACCAAATACATTTTTGAAACCACCAATTGATTCCTATGGTCAGTAGGTTCAAAACAAACCATTTGCCAAAGATTTTATCCTCAAAATCATTTTAGAACAAATTTTATATTCTAAACATGCATACACAAGTTTCTGCAAAAACAAACATTTTACCAGAAGCTTTTTACTAAACAAAGTGCATGGTTGGCTAGGGCTTATCTTGCTGAATCCATTGATATAAAATTTAAAAAATTTGGACGTGTGGTTTGAAAGTTATGGATTTTTCGAAATTGATCATCTAATAGACATGTTTCTGTTTTTAAAACAGATCTCAAGCCACGTGTCTTATTCCTATTCGCCCATACCGTTTCGTCCGGATCAGCTTCTCTGGCGCGTTGGATCTAAACAGATCGTGGCTCGAATCAAACGTACCCTTCGTTTAAGTTTCTTTCCTATCCACTAGATCGAGATCGGACGGCGATAGTGTGTTTGCGAGAAGCGGCGGCGGTGTGTGGTGGCGGGGCTCTAGCTGAGGTTGGCGAAGTCTTTGGGGATAGAGGGAGAGAGGGGTAGCTCACCAGGTTCGCTGCACTTCGCCGATGCTCAACGTGTTCTTGTCTGATGAAGGGGCGCTCGAGGTCAACCGGAATTCCTCGCCGTAGTTGTCTTCGGCGTCTGATGCTTGCTGTCGTCGTCGATGGCGAACCTACAGGTTATGCGCGAATGAATGGCGAGCATCATAGAACGCGCTAGATGATGGAGATTAAAATGGCTTGGTCTAACAAGAGGGTCTACGAGTCACAAGAGGCTAAACGGAAGACGTCAGTGAACGCGTACGATAACAAGGTTTGCGATAAGGTAAACCAGAGAGCAAGAGAGGGTCGGGGCTCACCGGGATTCATCGACGAACTCGTCGGAGCAGCGGCGGCACGGGTCCAATTCGGAGCAGCCTGGGGGCTTACTGATTCGTGGAAAGGAGGAGAAGTGGGGAGGGGACAGAGGGGGTTAAGACTGCAGGGTCCAGGGGAGAATTAACCGTGCATTTAAACGAATTCAACCGAATTCATTTGGCCAGAAACGGCGAGGCGAGAGAAGGGGAGGAAACGGTCGCGAGGTTAGGGATGACGAGCTGTCAGGTGGGGCATCGTTGTCATCGAGTGAGAGAGAGGAGAGGTGGGGTCCGGTCGTCATCGACTTTGTGGGTTCGTTTGCGAGTGAATAACGGTTCACTCGGTGAGAGGGAGAGGTGGGCTTCTGATGGGCTTAATGGGCTAGGTTAGTTGGGCTGCACCTATTCATTTTTTTTATCTGATTGTTTTTCTTTTTCTCATTTCTATTTCCTGTTTTGGTTTTGTTTAATTAGTTCAAACACTCATTTGAATTCAAACCTTCGCCATAATTTGTGTAGGTTTAAATATTGATTGGTAATATAATATGAAGTCAATTTTTGGAATAAAAATTTATTCCCTTTTGGGTCTTTTAATTATTTAATTAGGCCCTTGTTTTAAATCAGATAAGATTTAATAATAATTTCAAACACCATTTAAATTTCTAAAAACCTTCCAAATCTTTTCAGTAGGTTTTTATTTGATTAATAGGGTGTCAAATAATTCATCTTGAATTATTTGGAAGGTATTTAATATGATTTATAAATCATTTGATTTGGGTATTTGTTTTAATTCCAATGGGATTAAATATAGTTTTAATTCCCTAAATTTTATTTGGAAGATTTATTTTATTTAAATTAGTTTAACAACTTTTATTCCACTTGGTTAAGTTCCCAAATACTATTTTCTCATGAATTATAAAGTTATTCTTATTAGAGATTTGTCTTTATAAAAAAAGATAGAATGGTTAATGCCATTTTATTTTATTTTGGAAATTTTATTTTATTTGGATTTGGACTATATTCATTCCATTTTCTTAATGGATTAGGCCAAGATTTAATTTGGTCTTTAAATAATCCTTATTTAATATTTCTTTCTTCACCTTATAAAATCCATATCTTTTTATTTATAGATCCAAACTTGGTGATTCCAATTTGTAAAATCTTATTTGATATTTATTTATCCTTTTAAATATATTTAGGATTATTTGCTCTCCATTTGGTATGGAGTTTTAGATAGGTTCTTTATTAGCTTTGGAAATTTAATTTCCTTATCTTATTAAATTCATAAGATTTTATTTATGGTTCCAAATTAAGTGGAACCAATTTCTATGGCTTTAATATATTTCTATTTATCATTCTTGATCATTTATAAATATTTGATGATAAATTTCTATGTGGATAAAATACATAGGCTTGGTGATAACTTGGAAATGATTTTTATTCCATTAGGGTTTTGGGGTTTTGGTTTATTCTCCAAGTGTTTAAATTTCCAGATGCATTTATGAAGATTGCATTACACTTGATTTGAATTTAGTTGGATTCAAATATTTAACCAAAGTTTGTTCAAGATGGGATTTTAAGTTTCCATTTAAAAACAAAAGTTTCTTTTCACCCTAAAATTCAACAATAATTTATTTTGTTTATTTATTTTTCACATAACAAGATTTGGAAAATCTTGAAGGGTTCGCAGCATAGAAAACAAAAAATTTCCTACGATGGGAACAACTATGTACCAAGATCTATCTACTAGATACAAACAACGGGCGGATGTATATCCGTAGAGAACATACCCTTGAAGACCGACAAAGCTTAACGAGTCCAAACTCGTGGTTGATGTAGACGATCTCTTGCCGATCTCAAGATCGAGAGGAAGTCCTAGCGCCGCAAAACAGCAAAGATCCGTGCTCGCACACGCGTTCGAGGCACGAGCAACCTCCGCCTCCTCGCTCCAGCGATGCAGCGAAGCACAACTCTTTCTTGCGAAAAGCCACTGGAACATGTATCTCGCTAGTCCGAGACCATGGGGATAAATTCTAGAGGGGAGAGAGATCCTTCACGAGGAGGTGTGTTGTGAGAGGAGGAGAGGGGGCCTTTTATGGGAGAGGGGCACCCAAGGGGCCATGCGCCCAGCCATGGGGCTGCCCCCACCTCTTCCACATTCATGTGGTGGAGCTCCCACTCAAAATGAAAAGCCTCCACTCCCATTAAAAAGCCTCCACTCATAAATCCACTCACATGCATTAAATTTCCACCAAATTTAATGCAAGCTCTCATTAAATAAAACTCTTTTATTTATTTATTCAGAATTTTGTTAATTACTTTAATTAACAAACATTCTCATAAAACCCTTGCTAGTATTCCATTTCACATGCGAACCGGGCCAGCAATTTCAGCAAAGCAGTTTGATTGTCTAGTGAAATAAATTCTGCGCTTTCCTTTCTTTTTTCGGCATGAAACTTTTGCTCCAAATGGATGTCGGTGTCTCTTAAGTGTGTCACCCTACGGTTCGCGAATAATGCGGACATGATCGAGACCCTCTCGGATCAATAATCGAAGCGGATCTGAGACCCATCGACTCCCACACATTCAACGATGACTTTCTTGTGATCGTCGGAACCTTTACGCTAGTATCTTAATCCCTTTGTTTCACGATATATTACATGTCCGAGATTCGATCATCGGTATCTCCATACCTAGTTTGATCTCGCATCGACATGCACTCTTTTCTCGTTCATTGATATAACATTCTAGTGATCAAATCACTTGCTTGCAAGCTAATCAATGTGATATCACCGAGAGGGCCCAGAGCATATCTATCCGTCATCGGGATGAATAAATTCCACTCTCGATCCATGGGCCTCAACATAACACTTTAGTAGTTCTGAACCCATCTTTACAATCACCCTGTTACGGTGTGACGTTTGATGTTATCAAGAAACTCTTCCGGTGTTAGTGATTGACATGATCTCATGGTCTAAGGATTAGGATCACTTCGTAAGTTGTTATAGCAATATAAACTCAATGACTTTGATCGTAATGCTATACTTTGGATGAATGTTCATCACACCATTACACTAATGTTGTGACCTCGTTATTAACAACATCCAATGTCCATGATCAGGAAACCTATGATCATCTTGTTAATCAACGAGCTAGTTTATAAGAGAGGCATAACTAGGAACTACCTTTTGTTTATTAAACACACATGTATTAACGTTTCCGTATTAATACAATTATAGCATGCAAAATAAACATTTATCATAAACAAGGAATACGATAATAACCACTTTATTATTGCCTCTGGCATATTCCTTGTCTCCCACTTGCACTAGAGACAATAATCTAGTTTGTAAACTTTGTGTATTGAACACCTATGGCTTTACGGTGTTCCATATACGCAATTGCAAGTGGTTAACATAATCTACGGATCGGCGTTTGGTCAGGTGTGTATTCATGTCTTTGCGTCTCCACGCATCACTCATTCTCAATGAGATGGCATTGTATAAATTTGGTCTTCGGTGAGACCTTTAGTTCCTTGGGGTTAAAAACGTCGATACTATTGTCATACAATATATCTTTAGTGTTAGCCGATTCTGAACCACACCTTAGTTTGATAACAAACTACTTGACACAAATTCCTCCTTTGCTACTATAGCAGTCATATACTTAGCCTTTTTGTTGTAGTATTCGTCACAATGTCTTAATTTTGGAACTCTTCCAAATCCATCATGGAATCTCCTTTCCATTACATTGTGCCACCCATAGTTTAAATTGAGATAAACTTAATTTGTATCTTGTGACAAAACTAGTATCAATGTAACGCTTTAAAATGAACTATTTGTAATTGTTTGTCACCTCTACACAAATATATTCTTAGTTCTTCCAAAAGATCATAAGAATATCCTTACTATAGTCCAATGATCATTTTATGATTCATTCTGGTATATGCTCATAACACTTAGAGCATAGGACATATCTGGATGTGTACATATCATGGTATGATTGATCAAAACATTCTTGTGATTTCACTCATCAAGTGTCAAAACACTTGAATCTTGTTTCACTTATCAAGTGTCGATACACTTGAATCTTGATTCAATTCCTTTCCATGTGACAAGAACTGTTTCTTGTCATTTCTATATTGAACTCCTTCAATATCTCATATATGTACGTTTGGCATAACCATATTAGCGTCATCGTCTATCCACTATAGACATTCATCTTTGAATATTCGGTTTTGCCTAAGTCTTTCATCGAAATGAAATTCTTAACCATTGTCAATAAAATATACATCATTTCTAATCAACAAGATGTCCTCCACATAATGTATTAGAAATATGTCTTAGCGCCCCACTTAATTTCTTGCAAATGCAAGCATCTTCATCGTCTCGATGAAAACTTCGTTTTCATCATGGTGAAGATTCCAACTCCGCGATGCTTACTTCAACCATTGAAGTTTGCATGCCCTTTTAGCATCCTTTGAATTTAACAAAACCCTTTGGACCGTGTCATGTACACGTCCTAGGTAACCATTCTATTAGAAGAACTTTGTTTTGTTTATTCATCTATCATATAACAGATTATATGTAGTGGTTGCTACTTTAATCCGTCAGACTAAATATCGCTATGAAAGATCAAATCTTGTCATAGTCAACTCTTTGAACATTATCATAAAATACTTTACAACATGTCGAATATTTCATAGATGTGAGACATCCATGTCTTCTTTATAGATCCAAATATGACCGATAGGTTTTACACCTTCGGAGGGTCTTCCAAGTTCAAAACTTGATTTCTCGTATATGGAACTATCACGGATTTTATGGCTTCAAGCCATTTGATAGTCGGGGCCCATAATCGCTTCTTTGTATGTATTCGGTTCATCATTGTCAAACAATAATGATTTACTCTCAAATCTTAGCATTTGATTGTTTAACCGACCTTCTTGGTTCAATAGGAACTTTAGACCTCCGTGACCACAACCTTTGAGGCACATAAGCTATGAGCATTATGGCAGCCTCCAGAACGATTTGCGGCTACAAGAACTCAGCACATTTAGCTAAGGTTCGTTAACCTTATCAAAGTTCTATTGTCCTCCCACTTAACATTTATGAAAAATTCCTTCTTCAAGAAACTTCACATTTCAAGCGACAAACCCTTTTGTCCTCGGTGTTAAGGAGGAATAACCAATTGTTATTCAAAATAACCTACAAAGACATGCTCATCCGACTTTGGTTGTAAACATCTTACTTATGTTTAGCATACCAAAATTTAAGAAAGGACAACTTGGGTTTTACCCCAAACCATAACTCATATGGTGTCATTTCAACGGATCAAGATGAAGCTCTTTTCAGTGTAAAAGCGGTAGTCTCTAAAGCTTTAATCTTTTAAAACATAATGGCAGTTTTATAAATAACACCTTTGATCCAACCATGTCAAACAAGGTTTCATTACAAATCTCAAACACTCCATACTCCTATGGTGTTTTGGGAGATGTAAATCTAGGTGTTTTGCTAAACTTGCAACTCAAATAAATCCCTTTATGATAAAATCATAATTCATTTATTTTCTTGTTACACTTGTAACTCAAATAAATCCCTTTTTGATCAAATCATAATTCATTTATTTTTCTTGTTACAATGATTTTCCACTTCATCTTGAAAGTCTTTGAAACATTTTCAAATATTTCATACTTCTTTCTCATTAAGTGAACATTCACTCAAAATTCCGGAGAAAGCATATGAAGTTGAAACCCATCGCCATTTGCACATAATGGACTACATACATCGATATGTATAAATTCCAATATTTTAGTCGTTCGTTCTTCTTTGGCCTTTGAGCGAAGTTTTAATTATCAGGAAAGTCTCACAAGCGTCACTTGATCAAATCAAAGACTCCAAAAATCCATGAAAATGGAGATTCTTCATGTTTTCTTTCCAATATAATTTAAACAGCGATGTCACTTTATAAGTGATCTTTCAATCATTTGTCTTGCAACATTTTAGCATTAGGATTTATGGATGTGATTTCTTCAACTAGATTTGTAAATCATCCATCTTATATGGAATACGGTAATTATTTGAACAACCTTTGTTCTTATAATACGATTCAAATAACAATTATTAAAACAAATCTTGAAGTCTTTCTTCAACTAGATTTGTAAATCATCCATCTTATATGGAATACGGTAATTATTTGAACAACCTTTGTTCTTATAATACTGATTCAAATAACAATTATTAAAACAAATCTTGAAGTCAAGCTTTGATGTCAGCGAAATACAAACAACGGTTTGTTTGTTTTCGATGAACATCATCACATTTTCTCTTGCTAGTTACTTAGGCCATTGTGGTTCATGAATTGCGTCATTCCGTATGAAATTTCATACCAACCAATTCGGTATCCAATACCCAAGAACCACATTGTTTAACAAGCAAAGAATACAACCATAACATGTATATCATATATATACCTAACTTGGATATTTCCAATCTTTTCTTTTGTGCCAAATATATTTTATAGATTCTCTTTCAGCATTTCCTTTTCCTTTTTAAAAGAATCTATCAACATCAAAAGTGGCGCCATACACATGACACATAGTCCAAAGCGTGTATATTCAAATAATAATACCTTTGGACTTGCACTTTGAAGTAGATCACCATCATCAAAATGATCGGTATTCTTTCAAAATCCATTCTTTAGTAATCTTTTGGTGTAGTAAACATTTTACATACATATTCTATTCACCCTTATCATGACGACTTTCATGATCAAGCTACTTTAGCTTATAAAGGCGAATCGTGAGTATAACATTACTTTCCAAAATCCTTTTGGATGATTAGGATGTCTAGCATCTCCAACCTTCGCAAATTCTCATCCTATATGAGAACAAATATTATACTCTATCATATTGCAACCAAAACATTGTTTCAGATATCGTTATATCTGCCACACATGATGGTTTCTGAAACAATTCTTTCAGCTCCTAGATAAACTTGATGTTTAAATCAAGAATCATGGAGGCAAACATGATACTTAAGATACTAACACTGGAATTGTTACTCTCGATTTAATACCAATTATTAAATTTCACGGAGTAAATAGAAATTTGCTGAAAGTTTGCAATAGGACTTTAAACTTTAGATTGACACTCAACACAATACGATACCAGTTCGTAAAGTATATATCCATAATTCTATAGTTCTATTATCTCAATTACAACTATGCATAAGGTGGTGAGCGAATGCCAATGACTACAACAAATTATGCAAATTCACTTTGATTTAATTTATGATAAATTGAGTTCTACTAATCCAAATTAGAAATGAACTCCCACTCAAAAACGACATCCCTCGTGCCTTTTGGTGATTACATGAACCAAATCCACTACACCAAGTCCGATCATCACGTGAGTTTGTAGCTTCAAAGGCGAGCATCAAATGGGCATCATATCTACTATATGACTCATGCTTAACCTTTCGGTCCGTGTTCCGAGGCCATGTCGTACATGCTAGGCTCGCCAAGTTAGAACCTTAGTATTTTGCGTGTATGCTGTTTTTTACACCAAGTATTGTCGAGGATCCAAGAACACCCGATCATCACGTGATGTCTTGGAGCGAAAAAACATAATCGGTGCATACTAAAGGAAGAACACATTCTTATCTTGATATTTAAATGAGGAACATCTTATTATGCTTAACAAAGCGCTAAATAAGCAATATAAGATGTAATCAAACATCATATGTTTATTAGTGAGATTATATGGTTCCCAGATGATCTCTATCATGTGCATCGTGGTATGATCACTATCATACCTTTATGTGTAAGTCCAAGGTCTATGGAGATTACACGTTATGTGTGTTGTAAGAGTATCATCTTATACTTCTACTTACAACATTACCATATCATATCACTAGCCCAGCAACAATCTAAACTAGACGCCTCTAATTTATCCATTGCAAATTTTACGTGGCTTAGGGCTTTCGAAGATAGAACCGTTCTTACCTACGAACATGAACCACAACGAGGATAACCAAATTGTTGACAACTCGTTGCAAATTAGATATTGACTATAGTAGGAGAGAGACACCCGCTAGCCACTTATGCAAAACTAGTTGCATGTCAAGCGTGGAACAGGTCTCATGTGCGAGGACATGTAAAGTTTGTCCGGGCCGCTTCATCCCACTATGCCACCAATATCCAAAGTACAACTAAGAAGCAATAAAATGATCATCATCCCACATACTCATATGTGTACTACCGTGCAAAGTATCTACGCATAGATCCGCTCGATACCATCAAGGGTTCGCAAAGATAGAAAACAAAAATTTCCTACGATGGGAACAACTATGTACCAAGATCTATCTACTAGATACAAACAGCGGATGTATATCCGTAGAGAACATACCCTTGAAGACCGACAAAGCTTAACGAGTCCAAACTCGTGGTTGATGTAGACGATCTCTTGCCGATATCAAGATCGAGAGGAAGTCCTAGCGCCAAGAAACAGCGCATCCGTGCTCGCACACACGTTCGAGGCACCGAGCAACCTCCGCCTCCTCGCTCCAGCGATGCAGGAAGCACAACTCTTTCTTGCGAAAAGCCACGGGAACATGTATCTCGCTAGTCCGAGACCATGGGGAATAAATTCTAGAGGGGGAGAGAGATCCTTCACGAGGAGGTGTGTTGTGAGAGGAGGAGAGGGGGCCTTTTATAGGGGAGAGGGGGGCACCCAAGGGGCCATGCGCCCAGCCATGGGGCTGACCCCACCTCTTACACATTCATGTGGGTGGAGCTCCACTCAAAATGAAAAGCCTCCACTCCCATTAAAAGCCTCCCCTCATAAATCCACTCACATGCATTAAATTTCCACCAAATTTAATGCAAGCTCTCATTTAAATAAAACTCTTTTATTTATTTATTCAGAATTTTTGTTAATTACTTTAATTAACAAACATTCACATAAAACCCCTTGCTAGTATTCCATTTCACATGCGAACAGCCAGCAATTTCAACAAACAGTTTGGTGTCTAGTGAAATAAATTCTGCGCTTTCCTTTTCTTTTCGGCATGAAACTTTTGCTCCAAATGGATGTCGGTGTCTCTTAAGTGTCACCCTACGGTTCGCGAATAATGCGGACATGATCGAGACCCTCTCGGATCAATAATCGAAGCGGGATCTAGAGACCCATCTCGACTCCCACACATTCAACGATGACTTTCTTGTGATCGTCGGAACCTTTTACGCTAGTATCTTAATCCCTTTGTTTCACGATATATTACATGTCCGAGATTCGATCATCGGTATCTCCATACCTAGTTTGATCTCGTTCGACATGCACTCTTTTCTCGCCGTGATATAACATTCTAGTGATCAAATCACTTGCTTGCAAGCTAATCAATGTGATATCACCGAGAGGGCCAGAGTATATCTATCCGTCATCGGGATGAACAAATTCCACTCTCGATCCATGGGCCTCAACATAACACTTTAGTAGTTCAACCCATCTTTATAATCACCTGTACGGTGTGACGTTTGATGTTATCAAGAAACTCTTCCGGTGTTAGTGATTGACATGATCTCATGGTCTAAGGATTAGGATCACCGTAAGTTGTTATAGCAATATAAACTCAATGACTTTGATCGTAATGCTATACTTCGGATGAATGTTCATCACACCATTACACTAATGTTGTGACCTCGTTATTAACAACATCCAATGTCCATGATCAGGAAACCTATGATCATCTTGTTAATCAACGAGCTAGTTTATAAGAGAGGCATAACTAGGAACTACCTTTTGTTTATTAAACACACATGTATTAACGTTTCCGTATTAATACAATTATAGCATGCAAAATAAACATTTATCATAAACAAGGAATACGATAATAACCACTTTATTATTGCCTCTCGGGCATAATCCCTTCAAATCTTGGGATGTGACAATGAATTACAAGGACTAGCACATGACAATATAATATTTGGAGTAGATATAGTGCTAATGTGCACATGAGGCCCACTAGATGTTACCTTTGACACGATGGCCTCATGAGCTAATTTTAGCCTACTATGGGAGACTAGAAGATCCTCATGCGAGCTTGAGAGCTTAACATGACTTTCTTCTAATTTCCCATAGTTGCTAGTTAGCAAAGCAAGTTGAGACTTTAGCTCAACATTCTCCTTCAAAATATATGCTTCACAAGAAATAGAGTTAGTAGCACAAGCATCACTATTATTAGCAAGAGGTGAGGGCAACTTGTCAAGCTCTTTTAAATATGAAGCTTTAAGTTAATCATGTGACTCGGTGAGTTTTATGAGCTCCCTCTTAACTACCCGAGAGCCATTTTCGAGGTGCTTAAAATCCTCAACAAGTTTAGCATAAGCAACTTCAAGTTCATAATTTTTAATCTTGAAGGAGTTAGCCACCGCAAGTTCTCTATCATGGTATTCCTTTACTCTAGATAATTCTAGAGTAAAAGTCTCCTCAAGAGATTCTTTGGTGGTTTGTTCTTCTTCAAGGGAATCCTTTACTTGAGCAAGTTCATTAGCATATTCACGCTCGAGTGCAAACTTTTCATCAATTATGTTTTCTTGCTCCTTAATAAGATCATTGCCTTCTATAGCATAATTCAAGATTTCAAGAAGTGCGGCGACCGGCGGAGCTCTCCAAGATATACTAGAATAGGAGCTCAAAGCTTTGGTGGTGCTAGAGAATGACAGGAGCAGATGCTGGGGAAATGTATGAGACAAAATAATTGGCCGTGTGAGTAATGACATCAGTTTCTAGCGAGTAATGGTGTGGCTGGCATTTCTTAGTCTGGCTGCGGGTTTCCTGTCGTGCATGCGAGAAGAAACGGCACAAAATTTAAATTGTGACTGTTGTGCCGGACTATGTTGTCGAGAAAAGGAGATAGAATATCTAGACTGGATTGACCGATTAGGCAAAATAAGAAAAGAAGAGGAGTAGTATACGTATATGGTACAGTGCTTGCAACGTTTCATTGACCAGCTAGCCTAGAGCATGCACGACGCATGTACATGGATGTGGGCCAACATCCAAAAGGATATTTTTATGAGGAACCAAATAAGTAGCAAACAAAAAGGAAATTGGCAAATCAAGGAATAATACTTGAAAAGAAATTAATCTCCTTCACTCGAGTATCACAATTTTTTTTTCAAGAATTAACTTTAACAGATCCAAACAAAATATTTATTTTTATTTGACCGTATTACAACATCTTTTTATTTATAGTTCCAAAATTGATGATTCCAATTTGTATAAGTTTATTTAATATTTAGTTATCTTTTTAAATCCTTTTAGGATTACTTTGCTCATAATTCGGTATTGATTTTAGATGGAGGCTTTATTAGCTTTAGAAATTTATTTCCTTTCATCTTATTAAATTCATAAGTTTTTATCCATAGCTCCAAATTAAGTGAAACCAATTCCTATGGTTTTATAAAATTTTTATTTATCAATCTTGATCATTTATAAATGTTTGTTGATAAATTTTTATATGGATCAAATCCATAGTCTTAGAGAGATCTTGGAATGATTTATTCCATTGGAGTTTTAGAGTTTTGGTTTAATTTCTAAGTGTTTAAATTTCAAGATGCATTTATGAAGAATGCATTTCACTTGATTTGAATTTTGTTGGATTCAAATTTTATTCAAAGTTTGTTCAAGATGGGTTTTTAAGTTTCCATTTAGAAACAAAAGTTTCTTTTCACCCTAAATTTCAACAATTATTTATTTTGTTTATTTATTTTTCACATTTCAAAATTTGGAAAATTTTGGGATGTGACAGGCTACCACCCTTAAAAGAAATCTCGTCCCGAGATTTGGGGAGGCTAGAGGTTACAAGTTGGCTCAAAGCAACTAGGGTACTACCACCCTTAAAAATTTCCAACTAGATTACATCTTGGCTTGCTTAGGATCTTGATGAAACTTCTCTGGGCAAACATCTGCATAGTGTCCTTTGTTTCCACACTTGAAACATGTGAAAAGGCTGCGATCCTTCATAGGCTTATTTGTCTTGTACTTCATATTTTCTGGACAATTGCTTGCATAATGTCCTTGGTCACCACAATTGTAACATGTGACAAGGTTGAGTTCTTCACGTATCTTCTGTGGACAAGTTGATACATAATGGCCTAGCTCTTTGCAGTTGTTGCACCACACTTGGCTAATTTCCTTATACTTCTTCTTTGGGATCATTGTTTCTTGTTTGTTTCCTTGGTTCTTCTTCTTTGGTTTCTCCAAAGCAAGGAGTTCTTCTAGTTCATGCTCTTCATATCTCACCTCAAAGGTGGGAAAGTCTCCTAGTCTCCTTAATCGTTTCCTTGGATAATACATATGTTTCCTCTTTTGTCCATCAATGGGAGTCATAGTGCATGGAGGTGCAAGCTGAGATTTTCTTTTTTCTTCATCCTTCTTGGTAGAAGTTGTCTCATCATGGGGGTTTACAAACTGTTGATGCACTCCACCTTGTTTCCTTTGTTGAACTATGGAATAGATGGGGCATTGGATAGGGACATGATTATTTCCTTCACATAGGAAACAAGTAGCTTGTGATGTGGGGCATTGATTAGTTGGATGCTTCTCTTCACAATTGGGGCATTGATCTTCATGCTCTTTGGAAGTGTGGTCCATGTCTCCACAAATATTGCAAGCTTGAGTTCCTTCTATAATATCATCCTTGACATCATTGTTGTCACAAACTCCTTGGGAAAGGTTGTCTCCCATGTTGATCATTTGATTTGTCATCCTTTGCAACAATTGGGTTTGGGTTTCCAAAAACTTTTGCATGGTTGGGTCTAACTCATTGTAGTTGGATAAAATCTGAGTTGTCACTTGGTTCAACAGGTTTGGGTTGTTATGAGTTCTCTCATGTGCATCTCTTAGTTGTTGTTGTCACCATTCTTGATGTTGGAGTTTCTTGGAGTAGTCATCCGTTTGGGTTGGGTTGGGATTAGAATAGGCAAAAAAATTCCAAGGAACTAATTCTAATCACACACACCACAATTCACACAAGCAATGTGCAAACAATCATAAACAAACATTCCACTCAAACAACAAATTTCAAGCACATTTTTAAGAAACAAAATATTTTTGCTACACCACATAAGTTGGTGGGTTTGATCTAAACTAAATATGGTGGTCCAACTATATGGTTCACTTGAGATCATTCCATTCTTCTTTGTTGTTTCTTCTTGAATGAGATCATGGTTTCCTTGGGAAAATTCTTGTGTCTTGGTTACAAACTCTAGAGTTGATGATGATTCTTCTAAGTTGTGTTTCCTTAATCTTCAAGTCTTGAGTAATATTTCTTGTCTAACTTGTAGTCCTTAGTGATATCCAAGTTGAAGTCCTTGGTGAAAATAAATTTGAAGTCTTTGATGATGTTGAAGTTGAAGTCATTTGAGTTGGTGAAGTTCAAGTCCTTTGAGTTAGTGAAGTCCTTTGCTCATGTTGAGGTCTTTGCTCATGGGTGAGGTCCTTGTCCATCAAGTTGAAATAGAAGATATGTAGAATCAAAACCAAAAATGGTTGAGGAAAGAGTTTACAAGATTGTTTGTAAATAAGTTTTGAACAAATACAACTCCTATTTTTCTAAGGGGTTTTGTCCAATCCTAGGGTTACAATCCTACAGGCAACACAGTTCTCTGATACCATCTGTAAGGTTCCCAACCTTTAATAAGGTAGAGATCCCTGTGTTTACAATGCTAGTCCCTGGATCAATAGCTAGCATCCACAGTTAAGATGTAATATCAAGAAACAAAGGTCATAATATAACTTTATAACCAGGAATAACATAATTTATTACATCTTACATAGCTCATTTGGCTATCTCATTACAATGCAGCAGAATATAACCATAGCATGGAGTCCATCATCTTCAAAGTGCCACAGGCAGACATGTTGGTGGTAGACTTGTAATCCTAATCATTAAACTTCACTAATATCAAACAAACCTGTAACATAACAAGTTACAGCCACAAGGGTCAATACATTTGAATTGTATTAGCAAGTGATACTATGGTAATATAGTGGAGTCTATCATCTATATGCATTTGTCTAAGTGGAGCTTAGGCTTGCTTTGCTCAAAATAGATTTTCCTTATCATTTGAAAACACTAAATTTTTTTCTTGACAAAAATCATTCCCAAGGCATCTCCCAATAGAAATTGGTGATCCTTCAACCCTTGTTCAACCACAAGTTTTTACTTAGAAATTGGGATGAGGAGATTCTTGATAGCTTCCATGTCTTGATGATCAAATTGTCCTTTGCCAGGGACATGGCTAAGTACTTAGATTTTACACTCTGCAGAGGTGGTGCACTTTCCCCACAAGACTTGGTTTCACCAAGACAAGATCTTTCAGAAGCCTTCCCTTAGACCAGAATGGACGCTCTCCAACCTATCAATCCCCTACCACCAACTGTCCATTTGGCTAAGTTATTGCAACCTATATGATCCAGGCAGAGCCCATAATACCAAGTGGCTGCACTTGAAGCTTCTCAACATTTGACATCTCAAATCTCTTTGTTCCTGGGTGGCAATCCACAAGTGAGATACACAAGGTAAACCATAGAAATGGGCCTTGTGAACCACTCAACATAAACCATTCCTTCCATTCCACACAGGTGATTCATTCACTTAGTTGTTTTATTAAACAAAACGCAAGTCCACAGACTTAGAAATATTCCATAGCATGAATATATATTCCACCCTTGTTTTCTATAGCTAAGCTAAGCATGATAGTAGTAGGAATCTTAACTTAGGAAATTTTACTAAGGTTTCATCTACTAGGATTTCCCATGGCATAGTTTACACTTAGCAAAATTCCATGCAAGTCCTACTTAGAAAATATCACTAATGCATAGTGAAAATAATGGGACAAAAGTATGAAGCACCACTTGCCTTTTTGGTAGAGAATTATAAGTTCACTCCTTGATCTTGCAATAGTCACACTCTTCAAATTCCACTACAATTCAATCAAGGCACAAATTCAATCTACCATTCAAGCAATCATCACATAGAATAATAAAAACAAAGCAATGCATGCAACCATGCCAAAGATTGTTTTATTTTGGAAAAGTGGTTTCTAATAGGTTATAACATTATAAAACACCTATTGGTCATTTATATAATGTGGAAATCATTTGAAGTCAAGTTAGTGAAAATAGGCCTTTTAAAATCATTTTTTTGCTAGAAATGCTTTTATCAAAGGAATAATTCCTAGTGTTAACAAAATATATTTTTAAATCCAAATGTTAGTGTTGATGGTCAGAGGGTTCAAAACAAACCATTTGCAAAAGGTTTCACTCAAAAATCATTTTTAGAACAATTTTTATATCCAAAATAGTCCTAATAATGTTTCTGCAAAAACACTTAATTATTCAGAAGCAAATGACCAAACCAGGGCCATAGTTGTAAATTTTACATTTTTCTGAATCCATTGATATAAAGTTTGTAAATTTTGAACTTACAGATCAAAAGTTATAATTTTTGCAAGTTTAAACATTCAATAGAACAAATTCTGGTTTTAAATCGAAATCCTGGCCACGTGTCTGATTCTAACTGGTTGATACCGTTTCGTGTGGATCAAGCTACGCGGACTGTAGGTTTTTAGTTGCATCGCACAGCACAGATCAAGTCGTACCCCTTCGCTTAAATGATTCTATCACAGCCTCTGGATCTGCATCTAACGGCTCACAACTGACCTCTTGACCTGGATGGCGACGGCGTGGCGGTGAGGTGGCGCCTCGATGGCGCACCGGCGATTCAGAGGGGTAAGAGGGGGAGAGGAGGGTGCTACCGTTCTCAACTAATAGTACGTTCTCGACTAATAAAATATATTAGAAAAAATAATATAATTTTAGTATAGCCTATATAGATGGCATAGATTTTTAATATGCAAAGCACTTGAAAAAAAACTATATGCCAGCAGAAGCTATACACTTGCAAAAACACTACAGACAAGCTAAACTAGAATCAAATTATTAGCACATGCAATACCAAGCACACTTAAAAGCAAAAGGCATGAACCACCTGATCTGCTGACGGTGACCAAAAGAAAATGTAAACTAGTATGACTATCAACTGTTACTAAATATGCCAGATGAGAAACATGTCGTACTGAAAATCAAACAATTCCAGAAAAATAAAATAAAGAAAAATCTACTCAATAACTAGCACATGCATCAGGACTATAGGGATATGAAGCTATAGCTACGGCTACTCCGGACTTTGAGTCGAACACCTGAATAGAAAATATCATACACTAGGACTATAAAACTTAAATGGCAACCGATATACGGTAATGCAAAGATTTCAAACTTGGCAAATAAGAATATCTAAAAAGATAGCAGCAGCACCCCTAGGAAAACACAGTATACGAACATGATCATATGCATGTGTACGTGATGAAATGAGTTCCATAGCTTTTCAAAATACACTAAAAACGTCGCAAATATTCACAACTAATAATACAAGTGGGGTCTTAGCTAGGAACATTATCTAAATTGGGACTAAAATCAATCGACGTGTACGTGGTGGTCTAATCTGCTCATGCCATCAGACGGCATTCGTTTCACCGGCACCGCCGTAAACTACAAAACTATGGAGAGAAAACATGTCTACGAGGTAGGCATAGGTGTAGATAGGTTGTAGTTGTAAGGATTTGTGCCGAAGCTCACCGAGTGCGACACGATCGTCGGACGAAGATGATGAACTGAGATAAACGTAGGCGAAGTGCGTCGTCGATGATCAGCGGCTTGTCCTTCTAGTCCGACGAATCATCTCTCCATGTCCTCGTGCTTCTGGTGGTGCAGCAGCTCCTCCTTCTAGCAGCTCATCGTCTCCTCGTCGGAGCTGCCAGAGATGTTGCCGAAGTCCCGCGGCGACCGGCGAAGCTCTCCAAGATATACTAGAATAGGAGCTCAAAGCTTTGGTGGTGCTGGAGAATGACAGGAGCAGACGCTGGGGAAATGTATGAGACAAAATAATTGGCCGTGTGAGTAATGACATCAGTTTCTAGCGATTAATGGTGTTGCTGGCATTTCTTAGTCTGGCTGCGGATTTCCTGTCGTGCATGCAAGAAGAAACGGCACAGCATTTAAATTGTGACTGTTGTGCCGGACTATGTTGTCGAGAAGAGGAGATAGAATAGCTAGACTAGATCGTACCGATTAGGCAAAATAAGAAAAGAAGAGGAGTAGTATACGTATATGGTACAATGCTTGCAACGTTTCATTGACCAGCTAACCTAGAGCATGCACGACGCATGTACATGGATGTGGGCCAACATCCAAAAGGATTTTTTAATGAGGAACCAAATAAGTAGCAAACAAAAAGGAAATTGACAAATCAAGGAATAATACTTGAAAAGAAATTAATCTCCTTCACTCGAGTATCACAATTTTTTTTTCAAGAATTAACTTTAACAAATCCAAACAAAATATTTATTTTTATTTGACCGTATTACAATATCTTTTTATTTATAGTTCCAAAATTTGATGATTCCAATTTGTATAAGTTTATTTAATATTTATTTATCTTTTTAAATTCTTTTAGGATTACTTTGCTCACAATTCGTTAATGATTTTAGATGGAGGCTTTATTAGCTTTAGAAATTTATTTCCTTTCATCTTATTAAATTCATAAGTTTTTATCCATGGCTCCAAATTAAGTGAAACCAATTCCTATGGTTTTATAAAAAATTTATTTATCAATCTTGATCATTTGTAAATGTTTGTTGATAAATTTTTATATGGATCAAAACCATAGTCTTAGAGAGATCTTGGAATGATTTATTCCATTGGAGTTTTAGAGTTTTGGTTTAATTTCTAAGTGTTTAAATTTCAAGATGCATTTATGAAGAATGCATTTCACTTGATTTGAATTTTGTTGGATTCAAATTTTATTCAAATTTTATTAAAAGTTTTTTCAAGATGGGTTTTAAGTTTCCATTTAGAAACAAAAGTTTCTTTTCACCCTAAATTTCAACAATTATTTATTTTGTTTATTTATTTTTCACATTTCAAAATTTGGAAAATTTTGGGATGTGACAAGTATGCGGATAATCAATCCTAACCTTTCGATTACACGCCCTAGTATAAGCACCTCTCCTGTGAGTTTGGCCTCCCAACCATGACCAACTGTCATCTTGGGTATTGCATAGGTGGACAATCTTCATAAGGTAGCCTCAGCTCAAACCTTGGCCGTGAGGGAACTAATACTAAGGAATATAAGTTTCCAGTCAAGCCCTACCCAATATTCGGGTGTTGTGGTTGTACGATAAAATTGGAATGGTATCGCATCCCGACAACCATCAGTTTTATAAAGGGCTAAGGCTCATGCCTCAACATTTTTATCACCAAAATTCTCAAGTGTTTGGAAACACATGTCCAAAACATTTCAATAGAATGATCTATCATTCCAAGGTTTTCATAACCATTTTTCCACCAAGTATTCCCATCTAAAGTTGATCAAGTTTTATGCTTAGCACTAGCATCTACAGGTGGGGGTAGTAATGATGAGGGGTGGTAACTAGTGGAGTTTCAACTAAGTACAACCTTATGTCTCAGGCTGATGTCAAGGTTTCTAACTTAGGCCAAATTTTATGCTATTTATGCAACCTTCAGCATATTTCCAATATCTACCAGTCACTTAAGTAAACTCTAAGTAAGCTTTGATAAAGAAATAAAGTAAGAAGCTTGCACATAAAACTAGGATTGGTTTATCAAATGGGTATGATCACATATGCTTAAGGCATAGTAACAAGTAGGGGTTTGTTGCATCAGTAGGGTATCCTGCAAGTGTTAGCTTGCATCAATGTCAATATAAGCTTGCCTTGTGCAGAGCAGTGGTTGAAGTTCTCCTCGGCTTCTTCTTCGTAGTATCCTCCTTCCTCCTTGTATCCTTGGTCGGTACTAGCGTCTATGAATAAATACGAGGTACACAATCACCAAACAATACTTAACTACTTGCAATCATCACACACAAGAGGTCCTATTGATGATTTAGCATCATCCCTAACATTACAAGGTTAAGGCTTGGTTTAAATCTTTTTATTTTTAGAAAAGTAATTTCTACTCATTGAAAAACTACTTAAGATTTAATATTCTCCAAACCCAACATGGGATCATGTTGACACATGTCATCACCACATATTGTAGTCCATGGGAATGTGATTTAAAGTGGTGTCACAATTAAATAAGGTTTTACCCTTTTATTTTAATTAATTAAAGTGGCTAGAAATGCTTATGTAGCATTCTTTTATTACTTGAACATTATTTCTGCAAGTAAACCTATATATTTTTATATATTCTGAAAGGTATGGTTAAATGTGATTTTTGAGAGTTGGAATCAACTCAAAAGATATTATGGTTTAAATTTGAAAAATGTTTGAATGCAGAAAAGCTTCTTCCTTGTTATTTTTACCATGGGTGATCTATAGATCCAAATGACTTGAATTCAACGGGCTTGGATTCAGCATTCACAGACCTTTCCAACAAAATTGGTTTCATTCAATTTGGTGCAATGAATCGATCTGGGTTGATTTTTTAAGTTGGGTACAGAAGTGTGTTTGAATTGAAATAGAAAAAGTTTAATTTGAATAACTGGGCTACACGGAAAAAATTACTGGGCCGGCCTGCTAAGCACAGTGCTCCCGTGGGCTGCTTAAGTGGGTGTTCCCACTCGTCACTGACACGGGGCTGGGCAAAGCGGTATGGGGCGACGTGGATCGTTCGATATAGTTCTAATCTAACGGTTGGGAGTAATCGTCGATGCGAGACAACTCCGGCGAGAACGAAACCTAGCGCGGCCAGTGAGGGTCGCTGGGGGCTCACCGGGGTACTGGCGAGGTTCGGCGAGGCGGGCGAAGGACGAAGTCGCCGGCCGAACTTCGGTGGCGGCAGCTCTGGGCTCTAATCGCTCCCTTCTTCTCCGGCAGCAGGCTCTAGTGAAATTCCGGAGGTGGTGCTCGCTTGCTCTAAGAATGGTGTGCACGATCGGAGGAGAGGGGAGTGAGATGGTGTGAAGAAATCGTGCGGGGGTGGCCTCTATTTATAGTCCAGCGAGAGGACCGTCGGGGCGCACGGTGACCTCGTCGGGGGCGATGTTACAGGCGGCTAAATGCATGGGCAAGGGTAGGGGACGGTGCGGTGTCTCCTGGCGATGTTCAACGACATGGTCTCGAGGCATGGGGTGGTGTGGTTTGGTCTGGAACGAGCGGTGCTCTACGCGGCAGAGGCGGCGTCTTCGACGGTGGGCGGTGGCTGTGCGGCACAGGGCGGCAAACGGGGATGTCTGGCTGTCTCCCGGGTCGGTGGGGATTGTGTAAGCACGCGGCGCGATCTGGGTGATGGTCGAGGGTGGCGCTCTGGCGCACGCTCGGCATGGTCTGGGCGCGGCTTGTGCGCGTGGTACAGGGCTTGGCAACGCTCGCGGCTGGGACAAGTAGTGGCGGTGGACGGTGGGCTGCCTCCCAGACATGCTGGCTAGGCTTGCTGCTGCTCCTAGCTTGCTGTCGACTATGGGGTGGCAAGAGGGTGCTCGGCTATTCACCATTGATGACAATGGCAAGATCACAGTGGTGCTAGTGCCTGGCTAATCTTTCTAGATGATCTACTGAGTTGTGTGTGAGCTAAATGGGGAACCAGTTAGGCAAGAATCACTGCTCACAATAGTGTTTGATGTTTGTTTGATTTGTGTACGCAACTTTGTTTGATGAAATGGCATGAAATCAAGTTTTGAATTTTGAAATGATTTTTGGTGGGTTTGCTAGATTGGTGCTGCTGAGTCTGCAGATGCTTGGGTTTTGAAAATTGAGCTTGTTTGAGTAGTTTTTGAAAAAGTGGGATCTTCCCATATGATAAAGATTCAATTTTGAATTGTCATTTAAACTATGCATTTGAAAGTTTCTGGATGATCACAAAGTGGGCCTTGATACCTTGTTATGAGTACATTCAAGGGGTGCAAAGATCCAGAAAAGTTTCTGTTAGGTTCTGAAAGTTTGAGACAGCCAAAGTAGGCATGTGAGTTAAATTGGCCAAAATGACCATTCATTTCATATATGTGTTTTGATTTACTTGTCTTTAGGAAAAGTGTGGGAAATGTTTTAGATGATGTTTATTTCACCTAAGAAACATTTTACAAGCAATGCAACAAACAAACAAGGTGGTTTTAGAAGAATTCAAAATCCATGCATACACCTATGCATGCATTCATGATTTCATTTAGAAAAGTTTTTGTTAACCCTAATTTTGATGATTAGAATTTGATGATCCAAGCTTAGTATTTTTGGGATGTTACAACTTGTAGCTCTCTTCAAGACCTTGTTTTGGCCCATAGAATCTTCATTTTCCTCTACATGGTTAGCAACACAAGCACTAGAGTAAATAGAAGCATTTTTATCATGGCAACAAGACAACATGAGCATATCATCATGAGATTTGTTCAAGTCATTTATACATGATATGCAAGGACTATTAACACAAGCATGTGAGGAATTTTGAGTGCTAGAAGTGTTAAGGTCCAAAGATAGATCATTGCAACTAGATAAATATGAGGGATTACAAATAGTGAACACACTATCCATATTGCAATTTCTATCACCATTCACCATATCATTACCTTGTGAAAAATCACATGTTGGTGAAGTGGTAGACGATGAGAACTCATCTTGACCGGAAGTGGAAGCAACACAATCATCCTCAATAATGTCGGACTTGCTATATTTATCTTGAAGCTTGGTCCATATCTCACGAGCGCTTGAATAAGGCATGATAGAAGAAAGAACTACATTGCTCACAACATGCAAAAGAATTTTAGTAGCTAGAGAATCTATATGATAGTTCAACTTCTCCTCTAAAGATTCGTTTTGGGTATCCATAGGAGAAGAAAAACCCACATATAGATAGCCCTCAATAATTGGGTGAATTTCCCGAAATAAATTAAGCATGCGAATTTTTCAAACATCATAATTTGTGCCATCGAATGTGAGCATGTCCTTGTGTACTAATCCCCTAGCCGACATATTTACTCTCAAGGCGGTGAAGCCTAAAATGAGAGACCGGGCTCTGATACCAATTGAAAGGATATAGATGTAGCCTAGTGGGGGGTGAATAGGCGATTAAAACTTTTCCTAGAGTGGCTCAACAAAGGCGGAATAAAACTAGCGTTTTACTTTGTCAAGCACAACCTAGAACAACTAAGGTTCACCTATGTGCACCAACAACTTATGCTAAGCAATACAAGCAACAAAGTGATAGCAAGATATAGATTACTTCAAGCACGTATCTCTCACAATGTGAAGTGCATAAGTAAAAGCTCGGGTATAGAGATAACCGAGGCACGCGGGGACGACGATATTTTACCGAGTTCCTCCCAACATGGAGTACGTCTCCTTTGGAGAGGGGGTGGTATCAAACCACCAACACCACAAAAGGCCTCCCTTATTCTCCGGCGAATATCACCCCAATGGGATCGATTCACGCTTCCACTATCGGTGCACTTGTTGGTGGCAACCGGAACCTCTCACAAGGTTGGGCCACTTCTCCACAACTTAATTGGAGGCTCCCAACAAACGCATACAAAGGCCTCAACAAATGCCACCAAGGCCACAAAAACCGTCTAGGGTTCCAAGAACCCAAGAGGGACAAGCTCCAATGAGCAATTCAAACCAAATCCTCCGAGGAGAACTCAAATCGATGCACCAAATGCAAATGGCAAGAACACCATAAAGATGCTCAAATCCCTCACTCTCAAGTTCCAACAAAGCTACTAAAGCTGTTGGGGGAACAAGAGAGGAGGAATCAAAGAGAGACACAAAATCCCCCAAAATCTAGATCCCCAAAGATACACTCACAAAGAGATGTTTTGGTTTGGTCAAAACGTAGATCTAGATCTCCTTAAACTACCCCTCAAATATATGCAAGAATCAATGGAGGGGTGAGTAGAAATCAAGCTCAAAGAGTTAGGCAAATGGGGGCAAAGCTTAGACAAAAGAAGGAGGAAGAAGCAACCCTAAATGAAAAAGGGGCGAAGCTATTTAAAGACACATGCAAAATCTGGCCATTGGGGTGATTTTTCGGACCGTTCTGGTACTACCGGATTTACCGGTAAATCAAAGCCGTGAAAAAAAAAAGCAGCAATGAGCGGCCAGCAAGCGGTTAGCTAAACATGCGCTGGCAGCATAAACATGCATGCTGGGAGCGCAGCGCGCATAAGCGCAGCAAGCGAGCAGCAGGAGAGCGGCCATAGCATCGCGGCGATGCATGCCGCAGACGCATGCGCTGGGCAGCAAGATGCAAGCGAGCGACAATGAGGCGGCAGCGGAGGCTGGAGCACGCGCGTGAGAGAGAGCGAAGCGGCTTCTTGGCGGCAGCGCGTGGCAGCGTCACGGCGCGAGGCGGTCAACGCGCAGACAGGGTGGCTGGCAAATCGGCGACGCACACGGATCTAGATCTAGGAAATATCTGGGCCAGCCGGTACTACCGGCCCACCCGGGCGGTACTACCGGGCCGGCCAGTAGTACCGGATATAGGTACCTAGCGAGGCAGAAAGAAAATGGGCCTTTTTAGGCCCGGGCGGTACTACCGCTCGGCCTAGAAAACAGACTGACTGACACATATTCAAACGTCAATAACTTTTGACTGGAAGCTCCGATTGACCCGATTCAAATTGCGTTGGATGGAGGACGACAAGGGCTTCCCAATAAAGTATCAAGTAGAATAATGTGAAATACCTCACTTGGTGAGAAACCGAAAAGCCGCATAAATCAAAATCGCAACAAGATACAAACGGAAGATCCGATTTTGATGAACATGTGCTTGTTATGGAGATTACCACAAGTTCTATATCCTCGCATGGATAAGACCAAATAACGTCCAAACACGATGATGCAAGTATGCAACGGTTTGATCTCTCTCCGAACGATGTGACCGAATTACTCATACGAGATCCCCTCTTGATAGTACGGTTAACTATCCTAAACCCGGTCTCACACACACAACGTGAGACCGGCAAAAAGGGAAAACCTATCAAGATTATACCTTTGCCTTGATCATTCCACTTGAGCTCCATGTAGACGGTCTTGCACTTCTCAAGATGGAACGCCTTTCTTGATTCCTCATCATCGACCTCGCATATTGAGCTTGCCCAACATATCTTCTTTGCATTTCATCGACCTTGAAGCCAACACATGCTCCAAGCGATGCAAATGGAAAAATCCTACAAGTATAACTTAATACACACATTAGTCCATAAAGATTGTCATTAATTACCAAAACCACACATGGGGGCCCAACATGTTCTTTCATACCCCCTCTTGGAGTCACTAGCAAATACTTGGCCAAGATAACCACTAGCAACGGAGAGCATGCAAGATCACAAACAACACAGACATGATAGAATCATAAAGACAAAACCATTAATCAAACCAACATAATAATCTCAATATCCATCGGATCCCCGCAAACACAACATGCATGATTACAAATAGATTAGATCTTGATCATGAACGGAGCTCACAAGATCTATACATGAAAGCACAAAGGAGGAGATACAACCATCTAGCAACTACATGGACCCATAGTCCAAGGTGGAACTACTCACGCATCATACCAAAGAGAAGGCCTCCGGGATGATCTCCCCTCCGGTAGGGTGTCGGGAAGAGCTTCAGATCCCCCCGATCTAGGGACGATGGTGGTGGCGGCTACATACGGCTTCGTGGATTCTGATCGGGTACTCAGGGTTTCTGCATCGGAGGCTTCTTATAGGCGAAGGGGGAGACCGAGGAGGCGGCCAGGGATACCAAACCCTAGCCAGGCGCGGGCCCACCTGCCCCCACGCCTGCGGTGGGTCTGGCCCCCCTAGTTGGCCCCTCCGGCTCTCCTCTGGACTTCTTGTTCCCCACAGAAAGTTTTTGACTTTGTCCTTCGTCCCGTCCAATTCGAAGAAAATTTCTTTACTAACTTTTCTCAAACCAAAAACAGCAGAAAGCAGGCATATGGCACTGTTGCAACTTGTTATTAGGTTAGTACCAGAAAACATGTAAAAAGCACCTCAAAGTGTGGACAAGTAAAGCAAAGTAGATACAAAACTAGCATGGAGCATAAAAAATTATAGATACGTTTCCAACGTATCAGCATCCCCAAGCTTAACTCCTGCTCGTCCTCGAGTAGGTAAGTGATAAAAAGAATAATTTTTGGGGTGACATGCACCCTCACAATAAAGATCCAACCATTTGCAAGAATTGAAAGCTGGGGTCAAAGAAATCTAAACATGTGCATGAAAGATGGAGTTCTAACAATAGGACATAGTAACTATGCATGCAACATGGCAATCTACAAACAAAGATCATGAATAGTATGTATTGAAAAATGTTTGTTTGTTTCACATGTAGAAAACATAGCATAGTGGCAATCAGCTTGTCCCTCATAGAGTAGCAATATAATGCATAGGACACCTGCAAAGTTCACAAGGGTGACTATAAACAAGTAGCACAAGAGCAAGTAATAACACAATATGCATCAATTAATAAGCTTTGGAACACTGCATACACAGAATGACAACTATGATCTCTTAATAGTGCCTAAAGGTAGAAGGTGGAGACTCAAATAATAGTGGAAGAAAGGCCTTTTTGTAAAGGAAGCAGGGATTACAAGTTTCAAAAAGAGCTTCCAAAAATTATGGTACTTGTTAGCTTTCAGCCCTCATTGCCCCTATCATAAGCATCTTGAATTGGTTAAGGTTAAAGTGGCAAAGCTGGAGTATATGTTTGACGAAGTAGAAGTTGGCAATCTCATGCCCCTTGAATACGAGGGCCACACCTCATGCATACTCAACTTTGGGTCCAGGTAAGTTCTTGTCACTGTAAGTATTTGCATATCATTGAGAACCACCAACGGGGTACCCCTTGCACATGGTACAGGAGATTTCCCATAACCAAAATGACAAGGCAAGCATAAAATGAGCATCTCAGCAATTCTTCGTATGTACCATGGGAATATGGTGCTTTTTTCTCTCTTTCCTCTTTTCTCTATGTGTCTCTTTTTTTATAAGAAGAATGCTTCATAGATGTCACTATGGTGATGTTGCAAGTTTCCACCATGATTAGGAATGGCTTAGGCTAGCAGCCCAGGCGTTTCTCTAACACATGATACAAACTCCATGGACTTACAAGTCCCCTCTTTATTTCACGCCGGTGACATCCATAGACAAAAGAACATGATATCAACGGAGTACAAAAGTACAAGTGCAATGTTGAAAACGTTCCTCGTGACAGCACGGTTCTGCTAATCCCAACTTATAAGTGCAAGCATATACAACAAAGTTGTCACAATGGTTCAAGTTTATTAGGGGCAAAGAATAAAGTGTGCCATCAAGTTCGTGAGGGCTTTAATCACTAAGTTTTCACATAACAAAATAGTTTTTAATTGGAAGATAGTTGAAAAAAGAATATACTTGGAATGGTGTAACACAACATGCATAGGAGTTTATAATGGACACTTGGGAATAAATTGGTTTCTTGGGAGTTGGAGGCATGAGTAGAACTTACTCATACAAGTGGAGGCTAGCAAAAGACTGGGAGCAACCAACTAAGAGAGCAATAATGGCCAAAATCATGCAGTGCAACAAAGAAAACTAATCAAAGCAAAGAGTGGTATTACAAGTCAAGGACTAAATGATCATAGAGGCTAATGGTGACTTGTGAGAGTCATAACATGGTGTAAACATGTGCCAAGTCAACCCAAGCAAAACATCAAAGGAGAATACCACAATACTATGCTTTTGCATGCTAAAACAACGCATAATTTCTTAAAGGCACACTAAGCAACCCCAATTGATTGGAACAAGACATGCTACAGCAATAATCACTAAGCATAATGCTAAAACAACACCTAACATGTCATGCTAAAGTCTAAGTCACAGTCAATGCAAGCTCCTCTTGCACTTCAAGCAAGAACTTACTACTCCTTTCCAAACACCAAGCAACCTTATTTGCAAAACAACACAGCAAGAACGGGGGTCCAAACTACTAAAGCAAACTAAACAAACTAAGCAAAGCAAACGAAAACTAAGACTATCCAAGAACAACACAACTGTGCATGAAATAATAAAAACGAAGTGTCTAGACAGACCTGAGCTTTTTATTGATGAAGAAGGGGATGCCTTGGACATACCCAAGCTTTGACGCTTGTACCTCTTGGATATTTCTTGGGGTGACACCATGGTGGAATCCCCAATCTTGATATTTTGTCCATTCTTCATCTCATTGCATCATTCTCTCTCTATACCTGAAATTTTTCCTTCATACAAAATTTCACACAATCTTCATTAGCAACATTAGTGTATTCAAAAGATATTATACCACTGGCAAAGCTTTGGAACAACAAGACTTTTCACTAAAAATACAATCTACTGTAGTAACTCCTTCAAAGAAACTTAATTTACCTGAAGAGAGCTTAAAAAGGAATCAATAAGAAGCATGCAAATAATGGCAGAAATATGTCAAACAGAACAGTAGGTAGAAACGATTTTTTTCAATCATCTTATGTTGCTCAAATCAAAAAGTGTTGAACTAATAAAAGTTAGCTAACATACTGGGGGATTTATTCGTAAATTTTGAGCACAATCCGAGTTACAGATCCTCCTCACGATTTTTTTGGTGGAGGACAGAAATCTGTTTTGGGGCAGCAACTCCCCAAATCTTACTTCCCTCTCATTAGAGTTCATTCTTGGCACAAAAAGCAAACAAAAAGGATAAGGAGAGGTCCTTACAGTAGTAATAACTACCAATACACAAGGAAACTCTTGGGTTATCTCCCAACAATTATTTTTCTTTAACGCCTTTAAGTTAGGCAGAAGAAGCAAGAAGAATGAAGTATTTTTAAATGAAGAAGCATTAACATCCATACTTGCAAAATCTTAAAAAATGAAAGGTATCTCATCCAAATGGGTTTTGGAGGATCCATTCTCATCTCTCTTTGGTCTACTACTTTCATCAAAAAGATTTTCAGGGGCAATCCAATCAAAATTATTCTCAAAGGCTTCATGCATTCCAACAAGCTTAAAGGGTATGGGTATCTTAAATTCTTCTCTAGGCTTAGTTTTATCAAACATACCCACAACATCTACATCGGATCCTAGCATATTGAAACGCTCAAAGTCCTTTTTGGCTTCCCTAGCAACATCATGGAATTCATTAAATAAAGTTTCAAGGATGAATTCCCTCTTTTTAGCATTCTTTTCTTCTTTTAGTTTTAGAAACAAGAATTTCATGAAGGGGTTAAGGCTAACAAACCTAGCCTCCAACATATGAACTAAAGAAGCTACAACAATCTCATAATTAGGAGCAAGTTCAGCTATAGATTTTTCCTCAATATCCTCATGCTTGCTAATATGATTAAAGAATTCTTCAATATTATCTTTCCCAATTATGGAGTCACTACCTATTGCAAGGTATTTCAGGGCGAACTTGGGGAACAACATGGTGAGCTAGAGCAAGGTGGCAACTAGAGCAGGGACTAATTTTTTGTGTGTTTTTGAATAAGGCAAGAAAACCAAACTAGACTAATATTTTTGGGTTTTTTGAAAAGAGGCAAACAAAACCAAGCAAAAGAAAACAAAGCAAACTAAAAACAAAGTAAAGAGAAAGGAAGTGAAGGACTCCCCTAGTGAAGACGTCCTTAGCCTCCCCGGCAACGGCGCCAGAAAACTTGTTGATGACTCTTTGGTGGCGCTAGAGAACTTGGTGCTTGATGTGGAGTCTTGTTGGGAACCCCAAGAGCAAGGTGTGAAGAGTACAGCAGCAAGTCTTCCCTTAGTTGAGACCGAGGTTATCGAACCAGTAGGAGAAAGGAAACGTCACACAGGTGTTGCAAGCAATGCGGAGACCTGCACAACACAAACTCAAGACTTTGCCCCAACGAATCAGTGAGGTTGTCAAGCTCACCGGTTTTCTGTAACAAAGGATTAAACGTATGGTGTGGAAGGTAATTGTTTGCAGCAAGTAAACAAGTAACAGTGGAATATGTATCAATAGTGAAGATTGGACCGGGGTCCATAGTTCACTAGAGGTGCTCTCCTTAGATAAACAACATGGCATGAAGGGTAAACAAATTACAGCGATGCAATTGACATGAACTGAGCAAGGCATAACAATGCAATTACTAGTTAGAAAGATCCTATGAGATTCGATTAGGCAAGCCAACAAGATACATAGACCGCCATCCAACTGCATCTATGACTAGAAGTCCATCTTTAAGCAAAGTGTGTCAGGTAAACAGTCCACATGTTCCATGAACAAGAGACCGTTGTTTTCTCCCTAGTAGCAACAGCACATCTACAACCAAAGAGATTATTGTCACTTCCCTTGGAAACTAGAGGCATGAACCCACTATCAAACATAATTACCCCCTCTTGGAGTCACTAGCAACTACTTGGCCAAGATAACCACTAGCAACAGAGAGCATGCAAGATCACAAACAACATAGACATGATAGAATCATAAAGACAAAACCATTAATAAAACCAACATAATAATCTCAATATCCATCCGATCCCCGCAAACACAACATGCATGATTACAAATAGATTAGATCTTGATCATGAACGGAGCTCACAAGATCTATTCATGAAAGCACAAAGGAGGAGATACAACCATCTAGCTAATACATGGGCCCATAGTCCAAGGTGGAAATACTCACGCATCATATCGGAGAGAAGGCCTCCGGGATGATCTCCCCTCCGGCAGGGTGCCGGAAAGAGCTTCAGATCCCCCTGATCTAGGGACGATGGTGGCGGCGGCTACAGATGGTTTCGTGGATTTATGATCGGGTACTCATGGTTTCTGCATCGGGGGCTTCTTATAGGCAAAGGGGGGAGACTGAGGAGGCGGCCAGGGCCACCAAACCCATGCCAGGTGTGGGCCCACCTGCCCCCGCGCCTGGGGTGGGTCTGGCCCCCTGGCTGGCCCCTCCAGCTCTCCTCTGGACTTCTTGTTCCCCCACGGAAAGTTATTGACTTTGTCCTTCGTCCCTTCCAATTCCGAGAATATTTCTTTACTAACTTTTCTGAAACGAAAAACAGCAGAAAACAAGCATCTGGCACTGTTGCAACTTGTTAGTTGGTTAGTACCATAAAACATGTAAAAAGCACCTAAAAGTGTGGACAAGTAAAGCAAAGTAGATACAAAACAAGCATGGAGCATCAAAAATTATAGATACGTTTCCAACGTATCATGTGGTTCAGGCTGGCCTTGCTCAAAATAAGGTTTATCCTACTAGTTTGAAAATACTAAGTTTTTCTTTACAAAACACTAAGGAACCACCAATAGACATTGGTTTACCTCTACCCTTGTTCAACCACAAGTTTTAACTTAGAGAAATTGGGATGAGGAGATTCTTGACCATTTCAATGTCTTTGATGCTCAAAATGTCCATGACCGGGGACACGGCTAAGTAATTAGCTTTTACCCTCTCGAAAGGTGGTGCACTTTCCCCACAAGACTCGACATGCATCGAGACGAGACTTTTCAGAAGCAATCCCTCAGACCATCATGGACGCGTTCCATCCTATCAACTCTACAACCAACTGTCCATCTGGCTGAGTTCTTGCAACCTAGTTGGTCAAGGCAGAGCCCATATGCCATGTGGTTGCACTAGAAGCTCCATGACACAAAACATCTCAAATCTCTTTGTTCATGGGTGTCCATCCACAAGTGTGATACATAGGGTAAACCATAGACATGGTCCATGTGTAACCACTCAACATAAACCATACAAGTCCCATTCCACCCAGGTGTTTCATTAACAAGTTGTTTTCTTAGTAAAAACATATAGGCATAATATTTCCATAATATCATAACATGAATTTTCCATCCTTGAATTATAATAGCTAGTCTAAGCATACTAGCATATCATTTCTCCTAACATAGGGAAAATACTACCAATATATCATATATAGGATCTACCATAGCATAGCAAATACTTTGAAAAATTACCATGCAAATCCTACTCAAAATAATCCTAATGGAATAGGAAAAATAATAGGACATAAGATTAAATATCACTTGCCTTGGTAGCTAGGAGAATAGGTACAATCCTCACAATCACACACTTCACAATCCACAAAATCTACACAACAATTCAAACAAAAAAATATTCACAAATCAATATACACACAAAAATAGTATCAATGCATGCAAAATGCAATGAGATGATTTGCCACACTTTTAAAATCAAACTCTATTGTACTGAAGACAAAGCATACATTCTAAAGTTTTTAAATAACACAAAAACCACCTAAAATAATATTCCAAAACATTTTTATAGTCAAAATAGTCGTACAAATGATTCTGCATAAAATTCTAATTTTACAGAATCGAATGACCAAAACAAGGCCATATATGCAAATATCACATTTTTCTGAATCCATAGACACCTAATTTGTAATTTTTGGAATTACAGATCAAAAGTTATGAATTTTGCAAGTTTAAACATCTAATAGAATATTTCTGGATTTTAAATCTAAACTCTGGACACGCGGCAGCTTCTGATTGGCGCGTACCGGTTCGTGCTGGATCACACATGTGTGTCGTCTAATCTAAATGAAATCCTACAACTCAGATCTGCCCATACATGTCCGCGCCTGGTTCTAATCTCGACCACTGGATCTTGATCCAGCGGATCAAATCAACTCGACCTAAAACTAGCGGCGCAATTGGCAGCTACGGCGGCGACGCGTCTGATGGCGACGTGCCGGCAAGTCCAGGGGGTAAGGGAGGGGGTGTAGTGGCTTACTAGGGTCGTTTCGACGAGGTGGTTCTCAAGGTGGTCGCGGACGGGGTGGGGCGCACGGACACGGCCGGAATCGCTCGACGGAGTAGCGCCGAGCGTCGGGTGCTCTCAGTCGATGACGGGGCGACGCTTTGGGACACAAGAGGACAATAGGCATGCATCAGAATAAGCGCAAGAATAAGGCGAGTACGCTCGTTTGAACCAGAGGTTAAGGCCCGCACGGTACTCACCGCAATAGCTCGTCGGAGTTCGTCGGGGTAGCAGCAGTGTGAGGGAAAATTAGGGTAGCCTGGCGGCGCTCAGAGGTGGGTGAGTGGGGGAAATGGTATGGAGGCAGATGGGCTTAAGTAGCCAGGGACAGGGAGGAAATCACGCCGGCAATCAACACCAATTAAGCGTGCTTTGATTCGGGGGAAACGGCCGCGACGGAGATGGTCGTGCGCGGGATTTGAGGACGAATTGGTGAGGTGGATGGGGTCCACTGTCGGCGAGGGTCTTGGGTGAGAAACAGAGGGGAGAGGGGGAGGCTCCCGGGTGGGCTTGTTGGGCTGTGAGTGGTGTTGGGCCAGATTGGCTGGCTGGTTTCTATTTTTTTTCCTCCTTTGCTCTTTTCTTTTTCTGAATTGGTTTTCCCAAAATTGATTTGAATAACCAAAACAACTCCAAATCCTCTCAAATTTTCACCACATTTTGGTGAGGTGATTCTAGTATGGAAAGGTGTTTTAAACACACAATCCACTCAAAAACACTTTGGGGTAATAATATAAAAATAAAAACATGCCCCATACATGTAATATAAAAGGGGTATAAAATATGGTTTTGCTAGGGTTTAAATTTTGAAAATCTTTGTGCAATGAACACATGCCATGATGATATGAATGCAATGAGATGGTTTTGGATTTGATGAAATTTGGGATGTTACAAAGCCTCGCCTCCCCTGGTGCCGACCCTTCTTCCCTAACCCCCAAGCACTGTCGCCGCCCCCATGTGGCCGCGGTGCTCCATCGCCAGGCCACCTCGCGCGTCCACGCTCCGCCTCTACCTCATACTCCCTGCGTCTGGCCCGAGCGCCGCCGGCCACCTCTCATCTGCGAGCAATCACGCGTCACTGTTTGGCATTTGTCGCGTCGCCTGTGAGGCCGTGCCGCCAGCACGCCTGCTCATCTCCATCGTCCAGCGCGCGCATCGCGAGCCTCCGCTTCGTCTCATCCGCGAGCATGGACGTGCGCCCATCGCATCTCTGTTCCTTGATGCCGCCCTCTGTGAGAGCTCCGCCCTACGCCTCTTGCAAGACAGGACTCGGTCCTCCTACCGTCGTCCCCGATCCCCTCTCCTGGTGGTTGCCCTTTCTTCCATCCCAGCGTACGCTGTTGTGTTCGTCTCCTGAACAAACTCCGGCCGCCGCCAGAGGCGGGTTGAGCCCATACTCTCCCTGCCGCAGAGGCTCTGCCTCTCGACGTCAAGGCATGTGTGCGTCCGGCCCTTCCTTGACTTCTCCCATGACCTCCTGCAGTGATGCAAGAGACCCGCATCTACCCGATCGCCCAGTGTTCTCTGGCCAGCAGCTGAAGACTATATGGTGGTGTGCTATCGTGTGAAGTGGTGATATTTTGGTGCTATGCTACCTAAGTCCAAGGCGTCGACACCGAGATCTTCGACAAGAACCTCGTCTCGGAATACCCCAAGGAATTTGACATGGAAAAGATCTACCACACAACACCGAAGAACCTGGAACACCGAGCTCTCCCTCCCGGAACCCGAAGACTGAACCCGGGGTCCATCTCCCTCTCAGATCCGATGGCCGAGACCCCGGAGACTAAACCTGAACCCCTTGGAGACCAAGATCCGTGATCCAAGATGTGTGACCACTTCCCGATACCCTACTTTGACAATATAATCCAACTTGTCGCATATTCAATTATTCATGCTTGCATTTCATCATGTGGTTTGAGGGTCTTATGTTGACTCACCAAATAATTAAATATGGAGAACATATGCGGGCGAATCTAGTCTAATATTGGCTCCATTTAAATTTGTGTAGCGAACTAATGATAAGTTTTGCCTTGTTAAGACAACATTTAAGATTGCGGGTATCTAAACAACATGAACCATATTAATAAACGTCGGGACCCCAGTTCCACTTAATATTGCCTAATTGCACCGCATCTTTGCCATGACATGCATCATACATGCATCATGCCTGATCTTCTGTCGTAGTATTAAATAGTGCATCCGATGTTTCTTCTAGTGCTTTGCTTCTTCACGGATTAGGTCGATGAGTTGATGCGAGTGATGACCTAATCTTCGGATAAATCTTCAAAAATGTTTTCAGGCGAGCATTCTCCCTTATTCTCCGGCGAATCTCACCCCAATGGGATCGATTCATGCTTCCACTATCGGTGCACTTGTCGGTGGCAACCGGAACCTCTCACAAGGTTGGGGCACTTCTCCACAACTTAATTGGAGGCTCCCAACAAACGCCACAAAAGGCCTCAACAAATGCCACCAAGACCACAATGCCACCAAGGCCACAAAACCGTCTAGGGTTCCAAGAACCCAAGAGGGACAAGCTCCAATGAGCAATTCAAACCAAATCCTCCGAGGAGAACTCAAATAGATGCACCAAATGCAAATGGCAAGAACACCACAAAGATGCTCAAATCCCTCACTCTCAAGTTCCAACAAAGCTATTAAAGCTATTGGGGGAACAAGAGAGGAGGAACGAAAGAGAGACACAAAATCCCCCAAAATGTAGATCCCCAAAGATACACTCACAAAGAGATGTTTTGGTTTGGTCAAAATGTAGATCTAGATCTCCTCCAACTACCCCTCAAATATATGCAAGAATCAATGGAGGTGTGAGTAGAAATCAAGCTCAAAGAGTAAGGGAAATGGGGCAAAGCTTAGACAAAAGGATGAGCAAGAAGCAACCCTAAATGAAAACGGGGGAAAGCTATTTAAAGACACGGGCAAAATTTGGCCGTTGGGGTGATTTTTCGGACCGTTCCGGTACTACCGGATTTACCGGTAGTACCACAAAGCTCCAGGAAAAAGAGCGAAGCAAGCAGAAATATGGCCACAGCAAGTTGTCATGAAGTGAAAGATTGCATGCAGTTGGCAAGACGCCAAGACACAAAGCAATGAAAGCAAAGCAGCGGAGAAGCGCCAAGCTTGGTCCACAGCTGCATGCGAGAGCCCCTCTTGATAGTACGGTTAACTATCCTAAACCCAGTCTCACACACACAACGTGAAACCGGCAAAAAGGGAAAACCTATCAAGATTATACCTTTGCCTTGAGCATTCCACTTGAGCTCGATGTAGACGGTCTTGCCCTTCTCAAGATGGAACGCCTTTCTTGATTCCTCATCATCGACCTCGCATATTGAGCTTGCCCAACATATCTTCTTTGTATTTCATTGACCTTGAAGCCAACACATGCTCCAAGCGATGCAAATGGACAAATCCTACAAGTATAACTTAATACACACATTAGTCCATAAAGATTGTCATTAATTACCAAAACCACACATGGGAGCCCAACATGTTCTTTCCATCTCCCCCATTTTGGTAATTGATGACAATCCCTTTAAAAGGGTTTATATAAGGAATATTAATGAATAAAATGGTAATGCCAATATCAAATACTACAAAAGTATGTGATATTGGTACCACCACCATATATAGAGCAAACTCCCCCACAATCTATGCATGTGTGATGAACTTGAATTTCATTGCATATATTGCCAATCATTATCATTGGTGGAGTTTCCTCTATATATACTACATGCTCAGCAACAAAAAGATGCAAGAGCATGAGAGGCAAATGCACAATAAAAAACTCAATGCATAAACCAACTTCCCTTAAACCCTCTAAAACTTCTCCCCCATTGGCATCGATTGCCGAAATGGGTGACAAGTTCTAGAAGGCAAATATAGTAATAATTCCTCCAAAGGTGTGCTTTCGCACATATCCAATGATGAATACTTGGGAGGGAGTAGAACTATATCGAGGACCCGAAGGTTGCCAAAATAAAGTCAAATGATGTAAGCAACTACAAGGTCCGACAAACCAATTTGAAAACAACAAATGAGTCCAAATGGAAACTACAAGATATTATGATATGAGCAAAAGAGTGTTTTAAATAACAAATAGAGAAGCTCCCCAAGATTTGTGCACAATTCAAAATAAATGCATTGGAATACATAATGCACAAATATGGAATCCTTGCTCCCCCATAAGCATTTAAAACTCAATAAATAAGAAACAATACAAATGAACATTATTAAATGAATTAGATGAGCTCCCCAAAGATAATGCACCAATTATGATAATTGCATTTGGGAACAAGGTGCATAATCATGGAATCCTCACTCATCCAAGCTCATTTAACAATACAAGGCATGAGAGAACAAATATGAGTGCATGAATATGTAAACTAGAGGAACAAGCACTCATAGGCAAATAAATTTGGAAGCCACCAAAGAATCAAAAAGGAATAAAAGGTGGTATTCAAGGAATAAGATTCAACTAAAATTATCTTCTCATGTGTGTATATGTCTCTAAGTGGAAAACATCACAAAGACATATGCCAACAAAGACATATGCACACATAAACAAGATATACAAGAGAGTACATGAAAGAAAAAAATGAAGTCATAACATATACCAATAAGATTTTTGCTTCAAAGCACGACCAAAGGCTCAAATATATCTTATTGTATATTAATGAGCTTCAAATACCAACACACTACATATATTACAACAATAACCAAGGGAAAAAGGGGAAAGTTGGAATATATGAAGAAAGGAAACAAGTATCACAAGGAGTAAACAACTAGCAAAATCTCACTATTGCACATGAGATAAGTTTGAGGAAAATATAGGTAACAAAATTGCTAGATTGACATATTTGGGATTGATGGATCATATGCATGATTTTGTATAGTCCCAATTATATGCACTCATATCAACTTCTACACATTTACAATAGAGAGTTCTCTTAATACCATGGCTAGAGATACAACAATAAATATAATAACAAAAATCCATGCCAAGATGCAACCTACAAAAGGTTGGAAGCAAGATAAATATGCATGAGCAAGAGATACTTGTTACCGAGATATAATTGGTAGGATGTAGAGGATATGAATTCGTTGATCATCATATAGCTTGCCTCCAATTTTCATGTATGCATCATTTCTTCAAAATTGAGAGACAAGCATCCAATCTATGTCCAATGTACCTAAAACACATTTAAGTACAAAATGGTCCCCAAACATATTGGGTCCAAAGTAGTTAGTGCAACTACAATACATAGGAGAGACTCCACATAATTATGTGCATATTGATATGAAATTGAATTTCATGCACAACTTAGCCGATGGGAATTGGTGGAGTTTCCCCTATATATTGGATCAAATAAAGCAAGCATGCCATAATATAAACATATAGTAAATATGCATGCATAAAGCTTTCAAGAACTAAAAAGGAGATACAATTTGAACAAAAACACCAAGTAAATTGAGATTTCACACACATGAGTGTGACATGACAAACGATGTCCAAATTGTATCAAAGAACCAATTCAACACATGAAAGATCACAAGTTCAACCAATGAACTAGGCTAAAGCCAAAGAGCAAAAGATAGATAGAAATAAAAATGCTCAAGGATTTATCTCATTCTAAAATGGTCAAATCAAGAAACAAGGAATGAGACAAAACCAACTCACAAAAAGAGCAAGGTTCCAACAAGAAACCAAACTCCCCAAGCTTTTCATGATGGCACAAAATACCAAAACGAAAAGATTGAGCATCCAAGCACATAAAACTCAATATGGATCAAACAAAGAAGCATAAAAGGATGTTATAGATAATATAGAAGAGCTCACCCATAAGTAGTACATTATATATAATTTTTGGTTTTGAATGAAAAATGCACACGAATGAGATCATCACTACTACCTACATTAAATAAAACACAAGAGGATACCAATAAAAATAAAAGGATCCAAAATTAGTAAGGAATACATGGGAGCACACAATACATTTACTTGGCCAAAGATAGAATAATATTAAGCAAAGGCCAAAGTGAATATGATCAATAAATTATACCATAATTTAGTACTCATTGTCCAAGGACAAGAAATATTGGGAATAATTTTCCCAAGGTAGCTTGCATGGATATCCAAGATCATAGTCACAACAATAAGCATATAACAAAATATAAGAATTAAGCTTGATGCTTCAAAAGAGATTCTTGATAGCTTCCAATAGTCACACAATCACTAGTGATTAGAGTAACTTGAAGGAAATGGTTTCCATGAGGATATAGATATCTAAATATGAGGAAACACATACCAAGAAACACTCTCACATACAAGATTCAAAATATGAGCAATAAAGGCATTCAAACAAATTCGAACTTGTATGAGCAAATGTGTCACGTAGGAGCTAGATAATTATCAATATCAATTCTAAGTGACACAATGTCACATCCCAAAAATTTCCAAATTTTGAAATGTGAAAAATAAGTAAACAAAATAAACAATTGTTGATTTTTAGGGTGAGAAGAAACTTTTTTATTCCAATTGGAAACATCAAAACCTATTTTGATCAAATAAAATCCTAAAGGGATTTAAAAAGATAAACAATTAATAAATAAAATTATGATAGCTGGCATTACTATTTTTAGATCTTTTAATAAAAAGATTTGGTTTTCAAAAGAAAAGGTAGAATTATAAATAAATATTATTTTATAGAGCCAAATTAAATCTTGGCCAAGCTTTTGAAATGAAATATTTCTATTTGATAAAAAGAGTAAAGGGTTTATCTAAATAAAATAATGAGGATTTATTAATATCCAATTTATTAAAGTAAAGGCCTTTCCATTTTAAATAAACACTAAAACTTGTTAATATATTTTAAATAAGATTTCCAAGTGTTTTATATCTTCAAATAAAACCTATTGAATTGATTTTGGTATTATTTTATATTTCAAATAGAATTTTAAAATAAATTAAATCCTATTTGAATTAAAGAGTAAGGTCTATTTGAGAATATTATGCGATCCTAAAAAGTAGAGAAGATATTTTTTTGGACGTTGGTTTGTGTTGTTAAACAGAATTAAAATAAATACAAAGTTTGGCAAAGGTTTGAATTCCTTTGTTGTTTGAATTGTTTGTTTGAAAATCAAAACAGAAAATCAAATAGAAAAAGAAAAGGCAATCTGTGTAAAAAAATGAAACGAACCAACCCAACCCAACAATCCCAACAGCCCAGCAACGCAGCCCACCAGCTCTCACCACTGCGAATCGTTTTCCACTGAAAAATCAACCCGCAGAGACGCAGACAAGTGGCCCCATCCTTCCCTCTCTCTCCCTCACTGACAGCTAGCACGGCCCCACGCCAGCGTGTCGTCATCTTCAACCCGCGACCATGTCTCGCTGCCATTGCTGCTGATTTACTCCGGCGTTGAATTCGCGTAAATGCCTGCGTTAAATCCTCCGGTGACCACGCATACTTACTCGCCCCTGTCCCCTCTCTCTTTCCCCCCAAACCACGACACCCCTCTGCCACCGGGCTGCCCCAATTGTGAGCTCGAGCCCTCTCTGCTCCGACGAGCTCCTTCGTCAATTCCGGCGAGGACAGACTCCCCCTCGGCCCCTGCTTCACACGGGTTTCATCAGCAGCCTCTTGAGCACCTCCCTGTGCCAACCGTTTGACCTCGCCCTCTCCACAACGACGACAACTTCGATTATGAGCGTTGCCGCCGTCTGCCTTGGCTCCGGCGAACTCCCTGGTAAGCTCAGACCTCCCCAGCACCTCCCGATGATGCTCCCTTACTCGCGACCCTTGTGCACACCTAACCATGCCTCTAATTTGTCTTAGCGCGGTCCTAAACGACGCCAGCAACGACGACTAAGCACAACCGACGCCGCTGCACACTCCGGCGAGGAATTGCCGCCGTTCCTGTGCGCCCCTTGGACAGCTGCGACCACCTCGAGCTTCACCTAGACCATGCAAACATGGTGAGCTGTTTCCCTTCTTCCTTTGCTTCCTGGAATAGCCGCGACGCCACCATCTGAGCGTGCACCACCGCTCGCCGCCGCGCAGCGCCGCCAGTCCTTGGTCGAAGCAGCTGAGCCCGTTGGATCCTAATCCTGCGGTTAAGATTAGATTTAAGTGAAAGGGTATGAGCGCAACTGAGCCGAGCAATTTAAGTTAGATCCAACGACTCACTTAGGCTGATCCGCACGAAGCGGTACCGGCCAATTAGATTGCGCCACGTGGACATAGTTTTGTTTATAACAGAATTTTGAATCTGATTGATATGCAAACTTGTAAAATTCATAACTTTAATTCTACGCGTCCAAATTTTGCAAATTTTATATCAATGGAATCAGTAGAACAAGTACTTTACAACCAAGCATTTTGTTTAATGTTTTGCTTCTGTAAAATTGGTTGAAATTACAGAAACATGTGGATGCTTATTTTTGAATATAAAAATTGTTCTAGATATAATTTTAATATGAAATATTTGCAAAATGGTTTGTTTTTAACCTACTGACCCTAGGAATCAACTTATGGATTTAAAAATGTATTTTGTGAAGTTTAGGAATAAATAATTGAATTAGCTCATTTCTAGTCAAATAAATATATTGATTTTATTTTAGAAATGATTTTTGAGTAAAATCTTTGGGAAATGGTTTGATTCAAACCTTCTGACCCTAAACACCAAGTTTTGAGAATTAAAATATATTTGGTGAACTCTTTAAAGAATATTGCTTTGCTAAAAGCATTTTCAACCACATAAAATAATGATTTGATTTAAAAATGGTTTATAGATAAATCCTTTTGAAAATGGTTTTACCACTTTTGAACTTTATAATGTTTAGATACTAGTAGAAACCATTTTTGCAAATAAAACTATCTTTTGCATGCTTGCATGCATGACCTTGTTTTTGTTATTTTATGTGTGTTAAGTTGTTTGAATGTTGTGTTGAATATGTGTTTGCTTGATTGTATTGTAGTGGAATTAGAAGAGTGTGATGTTTGCAAGATCAAGAAGTGAACCAACATTCTCTACTAAAAAGGCAAGTGACACTATCATCCATGTCCTACTATTTTCATTACACTTAGTGGATTTTGTAACATGCATGATAAGGACTACTATATTTTTATGCTATGCTAAATCCTAATAGGATACCCTTATATATTCCTTAGTGGAAACAATGTAGTTGTAGTATGCTTAGCCCTGCTATATATTGGGATGGGATACATGTTATGATTATATGAAGAGTTGAAAAGATATATGTTTTAAATAATAAAACAAGAACTCAATGAACCACCTGGGTGGACAAGGATACTCAAGTTTTGGACAAGGTGACAACAAAAGGAACCATGTTTATATGGCAATCTCTTTTTGTTGTGCACTAGAAGAAAACCACCCAGGGACTTAGAGATTGGACATGTTTCTAGTACAGTGGCTTAAGTGAACAGCCACATGCTAAATGGGCTCTGGCTTAGTCAACTACATAGTGGAAGACCCATGCATTGGCATCTTCAGGTTAACTAGATTTGTGTAAGGGAACTTGAAACCCTACATTGGTGCCTGGATGACAAGCTAGCATTGTGTATTGGGAGGACTTCTATGGAAAGACTTTGTCACATTCTCAATCTGCCAGTACTCCATCTTGGTGAGTACTTATCCAGCGGCCACTGGTGGCATCAAGATGAGATTGTGCCATGTGGGTAAAGTGTACAACTTCTGCAGAAGATCAAAATTCTAAGTACTTAGTCGTGTCCCCGGTTATGGACAATACTGAGCAACTAAGGCCTGAAGCTATGGAAGATCTCGACATTCCAATTTCTCAAAGTTAAAACTTGAGGGTGACAACAAGGGATTTGAAGCACTTGGAGTTTTCCAAGGATTTCAGAAAGATTTTGTTAAAAGATCAAAACTATTTTGAAAAGATAGGATGAAACTATATTGCTTTCTACAAAAGATCCTAAACCCTACTTAGACAAATATGCATGTAAATGATAGGATCCACTTATTCTACATAGTAGTGAAACTTGCCAATACTATTCAAATGTATTGACCCTTGTGGCTGCAACTTATTATGTTGCAGGTTTGTTTGATGTTAGTGAAGTTTATTGATTAGGATTACAAGACTACAACCAACATGACTGCCTGTGGCACTTTGAAGATGAAGGACCCCATGCTTATAGATATTTTGATGCAATGTAATGTGATAGACAAATGAGCTATGTAAGATGTAATAAATTATTTCATTCCTAGTTATAAAGTTGTATTATGACCTTTGTTTCTTGATATTACATCTTAACTATGGATGCTAGCTATTGATCCAGGGACTAGCATTGTAAACACAGGGATCTCTACCTTATTAAAGGTTGGGAACCTTACACACAACCTCGAATGTTCACATTTTCTAGGATTGTACCCCCACCATGTGATACTACCATAAAATCAACATGAGGCAAAAAGATACAAATAGAGATAATTAATGGACATTATAAACTTAAATTTCTCATGAGAATTATACCACATAGAGACTATACAATAATCCAATATAAATACTAGGTGGTATTCCTCATGTACACACATTTTTAGGATTGTGGAATGCCCAAGCATAACACTCCCCCAAAATGGGGTAATCCATTAATCTCTCACAAGAGACAAATAAGATACCAAATATAACCAAGTAAGGCTCAAACACAAGAAACACACATACATGGAGTGCCACGTAATCATACACAAATATGCTTGATCTCAAGATAATTAGGTAGATAGCACAACATGCACAAAAACATGGAAGATACAAAACCAACACATGCACAAGGGGCTAGTAACGTTCAATGTAAAGAGTTTAGCATATGTTACCGCAAGGAGGAACATTGGAAATATAATATAATCATGACAATCCAAATGGCTTGGCTTGACAAAATAATTGATGAAGATCCCTCAATTCTTCATAATGTAGCCAAGACTCCAATGCCCTCCAAAACACACCTATTGATCAAGTTTTGGCTTGTTGGTCCCCAACCAAGTTGGGTCCTAAGAAGTTAGTCACAATAGGCTGGCAACCCAAATGGTTCTTTTCTTGACACCACATTGGGAACCAACAAATTTGGCAAACACATTGCCAACCTCATCCTTACGAAGTGAATAAGCATCATCAATCAAGATAGGATGGGAAGAGGAGATACCAATAGTGCATGAGGAAGAAATGTGCCCCTTTTCATGGCATATGTAGCAAGTTCTACTCTTGCCATCTTTCTTCTTAGGTGAAGACACAACTCGAGGAAGAGCTCGAGTAGTCCTCTTAGGAAGTGGCCCATTAATGACTTGAGGTGGAGCTTGAGGCCGCTTCCCTTGTTTCTTCACACTAAGAGGCTTTTTCTTTAATGGGCAAGATCTAACATGGTGCCCTTCTTCCTTGCATTTGAAGCAAACAATGTTGGCCGGATTCTTGACTCGATCTTGGCCCTTCTTCTTGGTGTTCTTATGCTTCAACTTGATAGTGGACTTGTTCTCGACATTGGAGTTAAATCCAAGCCCACTCTTGTCATTGGGGGATTTTTGCACACTCAAAATTTTGTTGAGTGTGACCTTCCCTTGATGACCCTTTTTCAAGTCATTTATCAAAGAAGTGACTTGAGCCTTGAGCTCTTTTATTTCCTATACATGGTTAGTTTCAACAAAAGTACTAGAGGAAGTAGATGCTACATTGTTAGAGCATGGTTGTGAGAGGATGAATTACAAGGACTAGCACATGACAATATAACATTTGGAGTAGATATAGTGCTAATGTCACATCCCAAGATTTTCCAAATCTTGTAATGTGAAAAATAAATGAATAAAATAAAACTTTGTTGATTTTCAGGGTAAGAAGAAACTTTTTGAATCCAATTGGGAACTTTCGAAACCTATTTGGATCAAATAAAATCCTAAAGGAATTTAAAAAGATAAATAAACAATAAACTTAAAAATATTTAAAATTACTATTTTTGGATCTTTTAATAAAAAGATTTGGTTTCAAATAAAAGGTAGAAATATAAATAAGGATTATTTTATAGAGCCAAATGAAACCTTGGCCAAGCTTTTGAAATAAAACATTTTGTTTTGATAAAAATAGTAAAGGTTTATTTAAATAAAATAATAAGGATTTAATATCCAAGTTTATTAAAAATAAAGGTTTTACTATTTTAATTAAACATCAAAACTTATTTATTTATTTTAAACAAGTTTTACAAGTATTCTATATTTTCAAATAAAACCTACTGATTTGGTTTTGAATATATTTAGATTTCTAATGGAGATTTTAAATAAATCAAATCCTATTTGATTTATTAACTAAGGCCCATTTTGGGACTTGGAATTGTGTTGTTAAAACAGAACCAAATTCAATTGCAAAGTGTGGTGGAAGTTTGGATTGTTTTTAATGTTTGATTGGTTGTTTGAATTTCAAAACAGAAAAATCAAAATGGAAAAAGATAAAGCAATCAGGAAGAAAAAAATAGAAACGGACGCAGCCCAACCCACTTGGCCCAACAGCCCTGGCCACACCGCTTCTCCTCTCTGCGAACCGCTTTTCCACCGAAATTCCAACCCGCTAAGTCGCCGACTCTGGACCCGCTTCCCGCTCTCTCCTTCACGAAGCGGACCTGTGACCAGCTCACCATCTTCTACCTCATGGTGACCACGCCCAACGCCTCCTCTGCTTTCGCTGAAGCCGGTAAATACGCGTTATTGCCTCCATTAATCCCTCACTCGACCACGACTTCTTAATCGCCTGCTTGCCCCCTCTCTTTTCCCCCAGACACCGCACCACCGGAGCCACCAGGCTGCATGAATCGTGACCTGGAACGCCCTCTGCTCCGACGATCTGTCCGGCCAATTCCAGCCAGTACCTGCCTCCCCTTGCCCCTTGGATGCTACGAGCTCGTTCACCATCACCGTGCACTTCTTCCAAGATTCCCACTTGTCCGCTTTCGTGCCGCCCTCGCCGCTTCGTCCGGGAACCACCGCCGTCGCATTAACTCCGCGAGCCATCGTCGTCAACTCCGTGTCCCCCTTGCCCTATGGTGAGTTCCATTTCAACCTGTACAAACTTGCACATCCTCCTGACATGACCTCTTGCTCGCTTGCGCCCCAGACGCCCACCTCCGACAACATCTGACCGCACCCGAGGAGAAGTACAACTCCGGCGAGCGATTCAGGACTACCCTGTGCGTCCCTCGTCGAACCAACAACACGTTGAGCTTCCCCACGCTACTGCGAACACGGTGATCATACTCCCTTCCTTCCTCGCTTCCTGCATCGCCAGTTTCGCCGTCGTCTGACCATCGCCGCCGCGCGCAGCCGTCGAGCGCCGCCAGAACTTAGTCAAGACGATGATGGCCGTTAGATGACGATCTGATGGATACGATAGATCACTAAATGCTGAAGAGGTACGCAACCTGTGCCGCTCGATCTGACTTGATCCAACGCACCAGAGAGCGTGGCCGAAGCGGTACCGATGAATAGTAAAGCGTCGCGTGGCACTAGTTTGGTTTAAACAGAATTTTGAATCTGATTAGAATGTGATTTTGAAAAATCCATAACTTTAGTTCTACACGTCCAATTTTTGCAAACTTTATATCAATGTAATCAGTGGAACAAGCCCTAGCCAACCATGCCATTTGTTTAGTAAAAAGCTTATGGTAAAATGTTTGTTTTTGCAGAAACATTTGTATGCTTGTTTAGGTTATAAAAATTGTTCAAAAATGATTTTGGGGATAAAATCTTTTGCAAATGGTTTGTTTTGAACCTACTGACCCTAGGAAACAAATTGTGGTTTCAAAAATGTATTTGGTGAAGAAAAAGAATGATTCTTTGATTTAAAACCAATTCTAGTCAAATAAAAATATGGTTTATTTATTAAAAATGGTTTGGAAGACTTTGGGAAATGTTTTGTTTTAAACTCTCTGACCCTAAACACCAAGTTTTATGGTTTGAAAACATATTTTGTGAACCCTATAGATTAATGCCTTAGTAAAAACATTTCTACACCACATAAAATGATACCTTGTTTTGAAAATGGTTTATGAAGTGAAATCTTTTGCAAATGACTTTGCCACTTTATAAAAATGACCATTAGGTGTTTTCAAAATGTTTATGACCCATTAGGAACCACTCTTTCAAATAAAACAAAGCTTGGCATGCTTGCATGCATTACTTTGACTTTATCATTTTATGTGATGTTTTGCTTGATTGGTAGATTGAGATTGTGCCTTGCTTGATTGAATTGTAGTGATTTGAAGAGTGTGACTGTTGCAAGGACAAGGAGTGAACTTATACCCTCTACCAAAAAGGCAAGTGATGCTACATACTTTTGTCCCATTACTTTCATTATGCACTAGTAATTTTTCTAAGTAAAACTTGCATGGAATTTTTGCTAAGTATAAACCTTGCTATGGGAAAACCTAGTAGATGAAACCTTAGTAAAATTTCCTAAGTTAAGACTCCTACTACTATCATGCTTAGCTTAGCTAGTAGAAAACAAGGGTGGAATATATATTCACACTATGGAAAATTTCTAAGTCTGAGGACTTGTGTTTTTATTTAATAAAACAACTAAGTAAATGAATCACCTGGGTGGAATGGTAATTGCTTGGTGGTTTTTGGTTGAGTGGTTACACAAGGCCCATGGATATGGTTTACCTTGTGTATCTCACTTGTGGATTGCCACCCAGGAACAAAGAGATTTGAGATGTCGAATGTTGAGAAGCTTCAAGTGCAACCACTTGGCATTATGGGCTCTGCCTGGATCACATAGGTTGCTAGAACTTAGCCATTTGGATAGTTGGTGGTAGTGGGATGATAGGTTGGAACGCGTCCATTTGGTCTAGGGAAAGGCTTCTGAAAGATCTTGTCTTGGTGAAACCAAGTCTTGTGGGGAAAGTGCACCACCTCTGCAGAGTGTAAAATCTAAGTACTTAGCCATGTCCCTGGAAAAGGACAATTTGAGCATCAAGACATAGAAGCTATCAAGAATCTCATCATCCAAATTTCTAAGTTAAAAGCTTGTGGGTGAACAAGGATTGAAAGGATCGCCAATTTTTATTGGGAGATTCCATGGGAAAGATTTTTGTCAAGCAAAAACTTAGTGTTTTCAAATGACAAGGAAAATCTATTTTGAGCAATGCAAGCCTAATCTCCACTTAGCCAAATGCATATAGATGATAGACTCCACTATACTACCATAGTATCACTTGCCAATACAATTCAAATGTATTGACCCTTGTGGCTGTAACTTGTTATGTTGCAGGTTTGATTGATTTAGTGAAGTGTGTTGATTAGGATTACAAAGTCTACAACCAACATGTTTGCCTGTGGCACTTTGAAGATCAAGGACCCCATGCTTATAGATATTCTGCTGCAATGTAATGTAATAGCCAAATGAGCTATGTAAGATGTAATAAAATTATGTTATTCCTAGTTATAAAGTTGTATTATGACCTTTGTTTATTGATATTACATCTTAACTGTGGATGCTAGCTATTGATCCAGGGACTAGCATTGTAAACATAGGGATCTCTACCTTAATAAAGGTTGGGAACCTTACAGCTAATGTCCACATGAGGCCCACTAGATGTTACCTTTGACACGATGGCCTCATGAGCTAATTTTAGCCTACTATGGGAGACCAGAAGATCCTCATGCGAGCTTGAGAGCTTAACATGACTTTCTTCTAATTTCCCATAGTTGCTAGTTAGCAAAGCAAGTTGAGCCTTTAGCTCAACATTCTCCTTCAAAATAGATGCTTCACAAGAAATAGAGTTAGTAGCATAAGCATCACTATTATTAGCAAGAGGTGAGGGCAACTTGTCAAGCTCTTTTAAATATGAAGCTTTAAGTTGCTCATGTGACTCGGTGAGTTTTATGAGCTCCCTCTTAACGACCCGAGAGCCATTTTCGAGGTGCTTAAAATCCTCAACAAGTTTAGCATAAGCAACTTCAAGTTCATCATTTTTAATCTTGAAGGAGTTAGCCATCGCAAGTTCTCTATCATGGTATTCCTTTACTCTAGATAATTCTAGAGTAAAAGTCTCCTCAAGAGATTCTTCTTCTTCAAGGGAGTCCCTTACTTGAGCAAGTTCATTAGCATATTCACGCTCAAGTGCAAACTTTTCATCAATTATGTTTTCTTGCTCCTCAATAATATCATTGCCTTCTATAGCATAATTCAAGATTTCAAGAAGGTTGGAGGAAGCAATTTTAATTTTGTAGAGAGCACTATAGACAACCTCTCGCATTTTCTTAATAGAGGTAATATCATACTTACCTCTACAATCATCATTATCATTCTCAACTTCATCATCATCATGAGATACAATGGGATTCAAAGACGTTATCTTTGTTCCCTTAGCCATAAGGCACATGTGAGAACCGGAGGAAGGTGATGATGAGATTGCACTTGTAGCTCTCTTCAAGACCTTGTTTTGGCCCATAGAATCTTCATTTTCCTCTACATGGTTAGCAGCAAAAGCACTAGAGTAAATAGAAGCATTTTTATCATGGCAACAACACAACATGAGCATATCATCATGAGATTTGTTCAAGTCATTTATACATGATATGCAAGGAATATTAACACAAGCATGTGAGGAATTTTGAGTGCTAGAAGTGTTAAGGTCCAAAGATAGATCATTGCAACTAGATAAATATGAGGATTACAAATAGTGAACACACTATCCATATTGCAATTTCTATCACCATTCACCATATCATTACCTTGTGAAAAATCACATGTTGGTGAAGTGGTAGACGATGAGAACTCATCTCAACCGGAAGTGGAAGCAACAAAATCATCCTCAATAATGTCGGACTTGCTATATTTATCTTGAAGCTTGGTCCATATCTCACGAGCGCTTGAATAAGGCATGATAGAAGAAAGAACTACATTGCTCACAACATGCAAAAGAATTTTAGTAGATAGAGAATCTATATGAGAGTTCAACTTCTCCTCTAAAGATTCGTTTTGGGTATCCATAGGAGAAGATAAACCCACATATAGATAGCCCTCAATAATTGGGTGAATTTCCAAATAAATTAAGCATGAATTTTTCAAACATCATAATTTGTGCCATCGAATGTGAGCATGTCCTTGTGTACTAATCCCTAGCCGACATCTTTACTCTCAAGGCGGTGAAGCCTAAAATGAGAGACCAGACTCGATACCAATTGAAAGGATATGGATGTCGCCTAGAGGGGGTGAATAGGCGATTAAAACTTTTCCTAGAGTGGCTCAACAAAGGGAATAAAACTAGCGTTTACTTTGTCAAGCACAACCTAGAACAACTAGGGTTCACCTATGTGCACCAACAACTTATGCTAAGCAATACAAGCAACAAAGTGATAGCAATATATAGATTACTTCAAGCGAAGGCTATCACAATGTAAAGTGCATAAGTAAAAGCTCGGGTATAGAGACAACCGAGGCACGAGGGACGATATTTTACCTAGTTCCTCCCAACATGGAGTCGTTTGGAGAGGGGTGGTATCAAACCACCAACGCCACAAAAAGGCCTCCCTTATTCTCCTGAATCTCACCCCAATGGGATCGATTCACGCTTCCACTATCGGTGCCCTTGTCGGTGGCAACCGGAACCTCTCACAAGGTTGGGGCACTTCTCCACAACTTAATTGGAGGATCCCAATAAACGCCACAAAAGGCCTCAACAAATGCCACCAAGGCCACAATGCCACCAAGGCCACAAAACCGTCTATGGTTCCAAGAACCCAAGAGGGACAAGCTCCAATGAGCAATTAAAACCAAATCCTCCGTGGAGAACTCAAATCGATGCACCAAATGCAAATGGCAAGAACACCACAAAGATGCTCAAATCCCTCACTCTCAAGTTCCAACAAAGCTACTAAAGCTATTGGGGGAACAAGAGAGGAGAATCAAAGATACACAAAATCCCCCAAAATCTAAATCCCCAAAGATACACTCACAAAGAGATGTTTTGGTTTGGTCAAAACGTAGATCTAGATCTCCTCCAACTACCCCTCAAATATATGCAAGAATCAATGGAGGGGTGAGTAGAAATCAAGCTCCAAGAGTAAGGCAAATGGGGGCAAAGATTAGACAAAAGGAGGAGGAAGAAGCAACCCTAAATGAAAAAGGGGCGAAGCTATTTAAAGACACGGGCAAAATCTGGCCGTTGGGGTGATTTTGGACCGTTCGGTACTCTGTAAATCCCCGTGAAAAAAAAGCAGTAGCAATGAGCAGCGCGGCATAAGCTCAAGGCAAGAAGCAGCAACATTGCATACAACAAGAACAAGACGCAAGACGCAGCAGCAGCGAGCGAAAGCAAGGAGAGCGGCGCCGCCAGGGCCATAGGCTGCATGGCGATGGCACCGCAGATGCATGCAGCGCTGCGCAAGGCAGCAGCAAGCGAGCGACGAGGCGGGAGGGCCCCAGCGGCAGCCGGGCTAGAGCACGCCGCGTGAGAGAGCGGGCAGCGCTGGAACTCAAGGCTAGGCGGCGAAGGCAGCCTTGGCGAGGCGCCAGCAACGCCACGACAGGAGTGTGGGGCTGCAAATCGAAAGGACGCGCGGATCTAGATCTAGAAATATCTGGGCCGGTACTACTGGCATTACCGGGCGGTACTACCGGGCCGGTAGTACCGGATTTAGGTACCTAGCGATGCAGAAGAAAGAAAATGGGTTGCTTTTAGGCCCGAAGTACTACCGCCGCCCGTAAAATGCAGATGTGCACACATATTCAAACGGCAATAACTTTTGACTGAAAGCTCCGATTGACCCGATTCAAATTGCGTTGGATAGAGGACGACAAGGGCTTCCCAATAAAGTATCAAGTAGAATAATGTGAAATACCTCACTTGGTGAGAAACCGAAAAGCCGCATAAATCAAAATCGCAACAAGATACAAACGGAAGATCCGATTTTGATGAACAAGAGCTTGTTATGGAGATTACCACAAGCTCTATATCCTCACATGGATAAGACCAAATAACAACCAAACACGATGATGCAAGTATGCAAAGGTTTGATATCTCTCTGAAAAATGTGACCGAATTACTCATACGAGAGCCCCTCTTGTTAGTACGGTTAACTATCCTAAACCCGGTCTCACACACACAACATGAGACCGCCAAAAAGGAAAAACCTATCAAAATTATACCTTTGCCTTGAGCATTCCACTTGAGCTCGATGTAGACGGTCTTTCCCTTCTCAAGATGGAACGCCTTTCTTGATTCCTCATCATCGACCTCGCATATTGAGCTTGTCCAACATATCTTCTTTGCATTTCATCGACCTTGAAGCCAACACATGCTCCAAGCGATGCAAATGGACAAATCCTACAAGTATAACTTAATACACACATTAGTCCATAAATATTGTCATTAATTACCAAAACCACACATGGGGTCCCAACATGTTCTTTCATACCCCCTCTTGGAGTCACTAGCAACTACTTGGCCAAGATAACCACTAGCAACGGAGAGCATGCAAGATCACAAACAACACATACATGATAGAATCATAAAGACAAAACCATTAACCAAACCAACATAATAATCTCAATATCCATTGGATCCCCGCAAACATAACATGCATGATTACAAATAGATTAGATCTTGATCATGAACGGAGCTCACAAGATCTATACATGAAAGCACAAAGGAGGAGATACAACCATCTAGCAACTACATGGACCCATAGTCCAAGGTGGAACTACTCACGCATCATACCGAAGAGAAGGCCTCCGGGATGATCTCCCCTCCGGTAGGGTGCCGGGAAGAGCTTCAGATCCCCCGATCTAGGGACGATGGTGGCGGCGGCTACAGACGGCTTCGTGGATTTCTGATCGGGTACTGTGGTTTCTCGACGGGGCTTTATAGGAGAAGGGGAGACCGAGGAGGCGGTGGATACCAAACCCTAGCCAGCGCGAGCCCACCTTCCCGTGCTCGTGGGGTGGCCCCTGGTTGGCCCCTCCGGCCTCCTCCTCGACTTCTTGTTCCCCAGAAGTTATAGACTTTGTCCTTCGTCCGTCAATTCCAAGAAAATTTCTTTACTAACTTTTCGAAACCAAAACAGCAGAAAACAGGCATCCACTGTTGCAACTTGTTAGTAGGTTAGTACTAAAAACATGTAAAATCACCTCAAATTGTGGACAAGTAAAGCAAAGTAGATACAAAACAAGCATGGAGCATAAAATTATAGATACGTTTCCAACGTATCAAGATCCCCAAGCTTAACTCATGCTCGCCCCTCGAGTAGGTAAGTGATAAACGAATAATTTTTGAGGTGACATGCACCCTCACAATAAAGATCCAACCATTTGCAAGCATTGAAAGCTGGGATCAAAGAACTCTAAACATGTGCATGAAAGATGGAGTTCTAACAATAGGACATAGTAACTATGCATGCAACATGGCAAGCTACAAACAAAGATCATGAATAGTATGTATTGAAAACGCTTTGTTTGTTTCACATGCGTAAAACATAGCATAGTGGCAATCAGCTTGTCCCTCATAGAGTAGCAATATAATGCATAGGACATCTGCAAAGTTCACAAGGGTGACTATAAACAAGTAGCACAAGAGCAAGTAATAACACAATATGCATCAATTAATAAGCTTTGGAACACTGCATACTGTTGCCTGTCAAAACTCACCGGCGGGCAGCGACGAGCAACACGAAGAGCCGGGAGGCTCCCAGAGCGGCTGGTGGGCCCTGGTCCCTCGGTCAACGGCCCGCAAATCTTCCCAAGACACACGCCCTGCCTTGGTTCGAGATGCACCGACCTATACCTGGTCAGAAGGTGATGGATTGTTCCGATTGGTTTCCCTTGCGGTAAACAAGTATACGTAAAATTCGAGCCGTGATCGGCTCCTGTTTCCTCAGAATCGGCTTCGAGCCGATTATCCCCATGGCTCTGCATTGGATCTATGATAACATGGGGTTTTGCTTAATTACTACAAGCTAAATCGATCTACGATAGTTTGGTGTTTTCACCACGCAACCGGAACATCCCACGCGTAGTTGAGCCTAATAGATACGAAAAATAGTAGAAAACCGATCCTAGAGAAGGCCTAAAAACCAACATAACGTCAATTTCCGGAACGTCCCCTCTAAGATCAATAAACCATACTTTACGACACGGATCGCTCAACCCGCTTTGTGAGGCCTAATCACGTAGATATTAAACTAAACCTTGATGAACAAGGCACAACTATAACAGATCAAATCGACTAAGCAGAATCAAGATGCCACCTTCACACCCGGAGAAGGTGCAAAGACGGCGAGATAGCTAGAGGTAGCATAAATAAGCAATCATAGTAAAAGTATCGATGCTAGCTCTAACAAATCTGGTAAAGGTGTTACTCGCCATCAACAAGGCTTCAAAGACGAATAACACCGGACAACGATAGAAATCGCCTAGATCGCAAGATGCGATCTAGGCAAGATGGCACTTACCCGAGAAAACCCTAGAAACAAGGGGTATGGCGCCGAGATTGTGTTTGTTGTGAACGTGATTGTCCTCCTTTTCGATAACCTTAGGTACATATTTATAGTCCGAGACTCTCTACTTTTGGAGTAACTTTACAACTCTATCTTTACCTAAACAAACGGAACCTAGACTGAAACAAAACCTACTATGATACAAGATACACGGCAATTCAGCCCAAATCTACGACGAGGCCGATCCAACCACACGTTGAATATATGTATCTTCTAAGCCCATCTTGATCACGGCCCATCCCTTCAGAGGCCAAAATATGGCGATAACATGCCCCTGGTTTTGGCAATGATAATTCCAAAACCACTGTGTTTTTTCTTCTCCGGTTTTCCTCTTTTTTTTCTCTATCGGGTTACGCGCACGCCGTAACGCTGGCGTAACAGGATCGCCACGCCACCCTTCATCATGATGCCTGCCTTCTCAACTCCTCCGCATTGCATGATTTGACGATTTTGGCAATAACTGGGAAACTGCTATGGCATTGAACCGCTTTTCACTATTCCTCTTTATTTAAATCACCTGAACAGTTCACAGCCCCATCTTCCTCCCGTAGCGAAAACCCTCTTTCTTCACCGAAAAACCTCTTCGCCATGGCCTCCTGCTTCCTCCCACCTGTCCTCCCACGCCCAATAGCCTTAGTGACCGCGAACCAACTCCGAACACCCGCCGACAATACAGATAACACTCTCGCCCCACAATGGTGGGACGAGAGGGTTGGGATTTCTTGCCCTGTCGAGGACGATGCGTCCCTCGACAGACGAAGAGGACCTTCGCCTCGCCGACGGGAGCCGGAGGCGGACAGCCGACGACGCCATGTCCGGGATGGCGTCGACTCCTCAAGAAGAGGAAGAAGAAGAGGAGGAGGACACCTCCTCCGAGGAGTACCACCGGTGAAGTACTTCCGTGGTCCAAGACGGCGAGCGATGACGAAGACGAGGACGAGGAGGCCCTACCGCTTCCTCAAGAGCAAAGAAGACGACGCCGTAGCAATGAAGACAATGAGGAGGACGGCGGCAGCAGCGATTTACCTCGGCCTCGATTAGGATTTAGTAGCGAGCATTAGTAGTAGCAAAGACCTTTTGTAATCGACCATCCTTTTGCAATCGATCATCTTCAAATGAATGAGAATCCGTTCCCAAAGCTTCTCCTTGCTTGTTTGCCCCTAATTTCGCCGATAGCCAAAATAGGTCGCTGCCAAAGAGTCGATGACACCGTATCGGCTCTCATCATACTACACGTATTAAGTCCAACAGTTCAATCGCAAAGATCCGATGACCACCCATCGCTTCTCCGAAAACCAAAACGTTGACACCGTATGGTTTCATTGCACGCCCATCCTTAGCGCCACGAACGTTGGTGAAAATTTGGTCGCATCTTTAGGCACATCAAAACGCCACTTCTTGGTCCGAACGGTAATCGCGACCCTTTTTCAAAATAGGCGACCATGTCCTTCTTTTTTCAAAACGGGCGATCCAAACCTCAATTGCCCATCGAAAAATGTGCCTGACAAACAACTATTGACCAGCAAGGATGATGATGACGGTTGAAATAATCGAGTTCCGTCTCGATGCTCTCCACGCCTCAAGGCATTTCCTCAAGAGGCTTGTATGTGTACGCAACCGTTGGTAACTTATGCCGATGTTTTTTTTATTTCGCCGATTTTCAACGTCGGCCCACATTTTGCTGCCAATCGACTTAGCCGATCTCACGATCGGCCTTCAAGTTTTTATTCGACGATTTTCAACGCCGGCCACATTTGCGCCAATCGACTTAGCCGATCTCACGATCGGCCTTCAAGTTTTTATTGTCCCATATCCCACATGCTTGGAAAATACTTCTTGAGATGTCGCATTGATCGCCATCGAAATTTTTCACCGTCCAACCGCTCAAGCATGTACGCTGCCTCTTAAAACTTGGTCGACCTTATGCGGCCTGCCAATTTGGAGACCATTTACCATATGTCGCCCTTAGTACCCAAGGGCAACACTGACTTCCCATACCAGATCTCCAACGTGGAACTCCTTTGGCTTCACCTTCTTGTTGTAGGCACGAGCTACTTTAGCCTTGTTCTCTTTATTTTCTCAGCGACCATAGCCTAAGCTCACCACATCTTCCACACTGCCACTCATCAAAGCCGCATATTCTTCAAAGTTAGCTCATTACGAAAAGTAACACGTCTCGATCCACCGTAATTTCCCAAGGCACACGGCTTCTGCCCATAGACCAGATGGTACGGAGGTTTTTATCGCCCCATGGCACGACATGCGATAAGCCCATAAAGCCTCGATAAAACCTCATGCCAACGCCTAGGGTGCTCATCGATTTTCCTCTTGATCGCCTTGATAAGACTACGGTTGGACGCCTCGGCTTGCCCATTTGCTTGAGCGTAGTACGGAGATGACCATATCACCTTAATCCGTGTCCTCCGTAACTTTCTCGAACTCGTGAGAAATAAAACCGAACCTCCATCGGTTGTGATAGTCTGGGAATCCCAAACCTATGAATGACGTGTTTTCACGAAATCGATGACATCTTTTGAACTTATCGACTTCATAGGGACGGCTTCCACCCACTTGGTAAAATAATGTGATGGCCAAGATCCACATGTGGCCCTTGCTTGACGGGAGGATTGATCTTGCCGATCATGTCCATGCCCCAACCTCGAATGGCCAAGGCTTGATGATGGGATTCATTCGATGCGGTACCATCCGGATTTTTCCAAATATCGACATGCTTGACACCCTTTGTAGTACTTAAAACAGTCCTCAAGCATGGTAGGCCAATAAAACCTCGATCGCCGATCAACCACTTCATCTTATGAGCCGAGGGTGAGTCCCACAGCGCCTTCATGTACCTCGTAGGAGCCGATTAGCCTCGGCTCCTGCACATTTGAGCAATAATCCTTCCAGGTCCAGAAAACATTTCGTCCCCAATAAGCACATACTTCATGGCTCACCTTATCCGTTTAGGTGCCCCGAGCCGAATCCTTCAAGTAATTGAAGATATCGGCTCTCGCCGGCCTGTGAGTCAGACCATATCGGCTCCCTCCTGCCTCTTTATAGCACAAGCCATCTGCAAGATCATTTGCCTCTATGTTCTGCGATCATGGATCCAGCTGAAGTTTACGATCGAATCGTGCCATCAACTCACGGCAAGGCAACCATAATGGGAAGAGGGACTCGCCTCGCACTTGTACTCCTCGTGAGTTGGAAAATCACCAACCGAGTCACCAAAATTTCCACCGCCTCCGCCCGGCCCGAGGAGTAACTCCATCCTCATGCATCGCCTCGCACTCGGCTTCATTGTTGGTGCGAAGGGTAGACAACCTGATGGAGAAGGAAAATGTTGCCCTCGGCGACACGAGCAAAATGCCTATGCCGCAGCCATCGTCACAACCGATCCGTCAAAAACATAGCCCACGCTTTTATGGACAGTGCTATGTTAGTGTTGATCCTCTCCGCAATAAGATCAGCCAAATCCCTTAACAGCTTTCGCGGTTGATACCGGATGTCAAACTCGATAATGCAAACATCCATTTGCCCAATCGGCCTTTTAACATAGGAGCCGATAGCATGTGCTTTATGACGTCCGACTTGCATATGATGATGACCTCTGCGATAGCAAGATGTGGCAGCTTGGTGCATGTAAAAAACAGAGGCACAACTTGTCGATATCTCGGATACCTCGCTCAAGGCCCAAAGATCCTTCGCTTATGTAGAATACGACTCGCCGAGCCCATCATGCACTTGTACCACCATCGAGGCGATGGACGTGTCACCAGCGATCAATGTGCACTATACTAGAAATCCATTCAAAGATACCGCATGGCCTCGATCAACTTGGTCCAACATTTTCGACCTCCTTCTTGACTTCTTTCGAATTTCGCCTTCATTTGCCGTGCTCGCTGAAATGGCCGGAATCCTTTTTTCTGGGGAGCCGATGCTCAATGATGCTCTGTCTAACCTGCATTTCATGTAGTCCCAGCGGCGGCAGGTATCGCTTCAACAGGCGATCATTGGGCCTCGCAGACCGGATCTAACTTCTGGCGATAAATGTTGGTCGTGGCTTATCCTCAGACCAATATCAATCTCTTCCAGTTCATCACGGATGTGAACCCATACCCAAGCTTTCCAGTCACCGTCAGTCGATGCTAGACACAGAAGCAAGTAGGTGAGGACCACAAAATAATTTGGGCCTGAATCGCCCCTTTTGATTGCGTTAGTCGAGGTGGCGACACCTCATGGTTTTACAATGGCGGTCTCCTCGCCACGACTACATGATCTCGCTTGTCGATGATCGTTGCTTTTATTTTTGTGGCCGATCGCGAGGATCGGCCGCTACGTATGATCGTGGACCTTTCTACTCTGCCAGCGTGGATAAGACCAGCCTCACCCCGCTTTTTGACGCTTCAATGCGCCACACCGCCCAAACTGATTCCAGATCGGCTCTTGGTCTTCGCTTCCGGATGTTCATGCCAAAGAATGGAAACCTCGATAGAATCGCTCGCATGGACGACCTCCACTTCATCCCCGCCCCATCAGACAGGTAATCGTGCATCGTGGATGGAATGCAGCATTAGCGTGGATCCAATCCTTCCTAGCAAGACGGCGAGGTACTTTTGCTGTTCACGACAAAAATGACGTGGTATGGTTTTCCGCCCACGCCGATCCACGCTCGTAACGCCTTGCGCTCAAGACCGGCCGCTGAAGTCGCTTAACGTGACGTTGGTTTTGATCAGTCCGCAGTGAGCGCCCCAAACGCCGTAGCATGGAGTATGGCATGATATTAATCGCCGCCCGGTGTTCACCAACATCTTGCCGACGGGTTGTCCATTGATGTAGCCCCGCAGTACGCTTTCGGATGCTTGTAACCCTTCTCTCGTGGCTTCTCAAAGATAATCGCCGGGCCGCAGCCAAACTGCTACTTGTAGCATATCGGTTCGTGGCGCGCAGAATCACGGCACGAACACTAAAGCGAGCCACCGATGCCGTGCATCGCTTTTATTGGCTTGGGCGCCACTCTTTCCTTGTCGCGTGCCCTCCGCTCCGTAGTCTCCGCTTACTTTGACGGCCGATCAGCCGTGCTTTTAGCGTGGAGATACTGCGCTTCAGCTTCTTCTGTTACGCAGCCGTTGCACTCTATGCTTCGGTGTCTCGAGTCCATCGGGCACCACCTTGGACGGTGAAACCTGTCTTCTTCTTTGTCATCCCTGGCCTCTCAAGGCCCTTTGCTCGAGCGGACTCCTTAGGACGGCTCGAGGTTGGAGAGGTCCTAGACGTTCGAACACCGACATCGCCTCGTGCCCTTCTTTTGTTGTCCACATTCGCGCTTGTCGGTCAGAGGCAATCGGCTCATTCCCACGCCCCAGCAATGCTTGAAAAAGGGCAATCCCAATGTTTGTCGCGCCTTCCTTCTCTTTGGGTGGCCTCTGGCGAGGTGCCCATGTCTTCATTGTCTCCATCGTGGCGCGCTGATCACGCCGACGCCATACTTATTAAGGAGATGCGTGAGTGTGGCTTCGATACCGCACGCCTCACCTGCTCCTGTAAGTATCGCCCGTTATCGTGGGCCGGGCCGCGTGGACCAGCCTTCTCTTCTTTGCCCCGAGAGTGATCACCTCCTTCCTTATACGCGCTATGGTGGTACCTGCATCAGCCATGTTGACCCGAACGAAAAGTCCAGTTGACGCCTCGCGGATCGACCGAGCTCTATCATGTTGACACCGGAAACGGGTTCGTGTCCACTTTCATGGCGAATCGCCGAGGATCAGCGGCCTTGTTCTATTGCCATCCGGATTTGGCGGCGTAGCTCTTTGCAATCATTGGTGGTGTGGGTGAACGAATGATACCACTTGCAGATGGTCTCCGTTCATCTCCGAGCGTAGGGATTTTGTGGCTGCGGTAACCTCACCGCTTTCTTCAAAGAGTAAATCGAATATCCGCCAGCTTTGCTCACGTCAAGTCAAACCCTTTCAAAGGCCCCTCGCTTTCACCCACTTGCAAGACACGGTCCGCTTCGAGCCCACTCGGCCACCTCCTCGGTCTTGTGTAGGATCATCTTCTTCAGAACGACCGGGCTTACGGGCCGCTGAACCTGTCTTGGTATAACTCGTGGTGGCGTTCATACATCGCCGCCGGGCCATGTGTGCGATGAGTTGTACTCCACCGAAAGCCATATCCTTGATGGGTGCCGAGTCCCAACACCGCCACTCGATTGCTTCCTTCTCGCTTAAACGAGCCGAGTAACATTCGTTTGATGGTCTGGTTACCGGATGTATTCGCCACGGTTTCTCCCTCGTCAGCATTTCTGCGCCAGTCCGCAATGCCAGCCTTTAGCCCGAATGGTACCGATGTGGAACCGTTCTTCTAGTTGCTTCAAGTGCGAATTGAATCAGTGGCCGAGGTGTACCACCCGGCTGGTCTGTTAGAGATTGTGCAAAAATCTCACGCGATTTGATCCGATGTCAAATCATGCCTAGTTGTGCGTGTATCATTACGTGCTCGATCGAGCTTGACCCTCCGACCGCTGAATCTTGAGAACTCGTGGAGCTTATATTTGGGCGGCAGTGAATCAGGTCAAACTTCTGGGGTACGGCTTTGAGTAGCCGACAGGCGCCTTTTTCGCACGGTTTAACCGATCTCTCGATGGTAGTGATTTGGTCCATCGCTTGAGCTGCAGGGGCTAGACTCTCATGGCTTGTTCCATGGCATACTTGGCCACCACGCTTGTCGCCCATCCTGACATGCGATCCGGCCGGTGCGCGCCAAGTTGTTGCGATCCGCACGTAGGGCACATATGTACCCATGCGGATCTCCTTGGGTGGCTCGAACAGGAATTGGCAATCACGGATCGCCTCCGCCTTGTAGACAATGTATGCGCTGATCCTAGCGGCCTGAGCCGCGAGTGAATGGCGATTCGCTGGTGTGGAGCGGTCTTTCTCCTTGGGTTCCTAAAGTGGGCCCCGACGAGAGTACTGATGTTTCATGATCTCTCGACCACGCGAACCGCGACCCGCCTAAAGCGCTCACTGTGCTCTCGAGTGGCGGTAGAGAATGAGCCACCATGTAGTTGACCTCCGTCAGAGAGCCCCGGAGCCTCCGAAGGAATGATGCATCTACTTCATCGAGAGCACCCTGGGAGAATCCTTCCACTTGATGCCACGCGACGGGTCCTCTCGAAGAGCCGATGAGGTCGGCTTCAAGAGCCTTTGATCTCGCCATACTTCGCTTTGTGCTCAGCAGAAGCTCGTCAGACGTGACCGCCTGTTCTCCATCGCAGCGTCGGACATTGATGTAGACGTTGTTGAATGTCCCACCGGGCGTGCTGTAATGTGTTGCCTGTCAAAACTCACCGGGGCAGCGACGAGCAACACGAAGAGCCGGAGGCTCCTGTGAGCAGCCGTGGGCCCTGTCCTCGGTCAACGGCAAGAATCTTCCGCACGCACGCCGTCTCCGCCTTGGTTCGAGATGCCACCTGACCTATACCGTCGGAAGGTGATGGATTGTTCCGATTGGTTTCTGCACGGTAAACAAGTATACGTAAAATTCGAGCCGTGATCGCCCCGTGTTTCTCAGAATCGGCTTTCAGAGCCGATTATCCCCATGGCTCGCATTGGATCTATGATAACATGGGGTTTTGCTTAATTACTACAAGCTAAATCGATCTACGATAGTTTGGTGTTTTCACCACGCAAACCGAACGTCCCACGTAGTTGAGCCTAATAGATACGAAAAATAGTAGAAAACCGATCCTAGAGAAGGCCTAAAACCAACATAACGCCAATTCCTAACGCCCCTCTAAGATCAATAAACCATACTTTACGACACGGATCGTTCAACCCGCTTGTGAGGCCTAATCACGAGATATTAAACTAAACCTTGATGAACAAGGCACAACTATAATGCATCAAATCGACTAAGAAATCATAAGATGCCACCTTCACACCCGGGAGAAGGTGCAAAGACGAGATAGCTAGAGGTAGCATAAATAAGCAATCATAGTAAAAGTATCGATGCTAGCTCTAACAAATTGTAAAGGTGTTACCGCCATCAACAAGGCTTCAAAGACGAATAACACCGACAACGATAGAATATCGCCTAGATCGCAAGATGCGATCTAGGCAAAGATGGCACTTACCCGAGAAAACCCTAGAAACAAGGGGTATGGCGCGCCCGAGATTGTGTTTGTTGTGAACGTGATTGTCCTCCTTTTTCGATAACCTTAGGTACATATTTATAGTCCGGAGACTCTCTACTTTTGGAGTAACTTTACAACTCTATCTTTACCTAAACTGAAACGGAACCTAGACTGAAACAAAACCTACTATGATACAAGATACACGGGCAATTCAGCCCAAATCTACGCACGAGGCCGATCCAACCACACGTTGAATATATGTATCTTCTAAGCCCATCTTGATCACGGCCCATCCCCTTTGTAGGCCAAAATATGGCGATAACACATACACAGAATGACAACTATGCTCTCTTAATAGTGCCTAAAGTTAGAAGGTGGAGACTCAAATAATAGTGGAAGAAAGGCCTTTTTGTAAAGGAAGCAGGGATTACAAGTTTCAAAAAGAGCTTCCAAAAATTATGGTACTTGTTAGCTTTCAGCCCTCATTGCCCCTATCATAAGGATCTTGAATTGGTTAAGGTTAAAGTGGCAAAGCTGGAGTATATGTTTAACGAAGTATAAGTTGGCAATCTCATACCCCTTAAATACGAGGGCCACACCTCATGCATACTCAACTTTGGGTCCAGGTAAGTTCTTGTCACTATAAGTATTTGCATATCATTGAGAACCACCAATGGGGTACCCCTTGCACATGGTACAGGAGCTTTTCCATAACCAAAATGACAAGGCAAGCATAAAATGAGCATCTCAGCAATTCTTCGTATGTACCATGGGAATATGGTGTTTTTTTATCTCTTTCCTCTTTTCTCTATGTGTCTATTTTTTTTATAATAAGAATGCTTCATAGATGTCACTATGGTGATGTTGCAAGTTTCCACCATGATTAGGAATGGCTTAGGCTAGCGGCCCAGGCATTTCTCTAACACATGATACAAACTCCATGGACTTACAAGTCCCCTATTTATTTCACACCGGTGACATCCATAGACAAAAGAACATGATATCAACAGAGTACAAAAGTACAAGTGCAATGTTGAAAACGTTCCTCGTGATAGCACGGTTCTGCTAATCCCAACTTATAAGTGCAAGCATATACAACAAAGTTGTCACAATGGTTCAAGTTTATTAGGGGCAAAGAATAAAGTGTGCCATCAAGTTCGTGAGGGCTTTAATCACTAAGTTTTCACATAACAAAATAGTTTTTAATTGGAAGATAGTTGAAAACAAGAATATACTTGGAATGGTGTAACACACCATGCATAGGAGTTTATAGTGGACACTTGGGAATAAATTGGTTTCTTGGGAGTTGGAGGCATGAGTAGAACTTACGCATACAAGTGGAGTCTAGCAAAAGACTGGGAGCAACCAACTAAGAGAGCAATAATGGCCAAAATCATGTAGTGCAACAAAGAAAACTAATCAAAGCAAAGAGTGGTATTACAAGTTAAGGACTAAATGATCATAGAGGCTAATGGTGACTTGTGAGAGTCATAACATGGTGTAAACATGTGCCAAGTCAACCCAAGCAACACATCAAAGGAGAATACCACAATACTATGCTTTTTCATGCTAAAACAACGCATAATTTCTTAAAGGCACACTAAGCAATCTCAATTGATTGGAACAAGACATGCTACAGCAATAATCACTAAGCATAATGCTAAAACAACACCTAGCATATCATGCTAAAGTCTAAGTCACAGTCAATGCAAGCTCCTCTTGCACTTCAAGCAAGAACTTACTACTCCTTTCCAAACACCAAGCAACCTTATTTGCAAAACAACACAGCATGGGGTCCAAACTACTAAAGCAAACTAAACAAACTAAGGAAAGCAAACGAAAACTAAGACGCTCCAAGAACAACACAACTGTGCATGAAATAATAAAAACGAAGTGTCTAAACAGACCTGAGCTTTTTATTGATGAAGAAGGGGATGCCTTGGGCATACCCAAGCTTTGACGCTTGTACCTCTTGGATATTTCTTGGGGTGACACCATGGTGGCATCCCCAAGCTTGATATTTTGTCCATTCTTCATCTCATTGCATCATTCTCTCTCTATACCTGAAATTTTTCCTTCATACAAAATTTCACACAATCTTCATTAGCAACATTAGTGTATTCAAAAGATATTATACCACTGGCAAAGCTTTGGAACAGCAAGACTTTTCACTAAAAACACAAGATACTGTAGTAACTCCTTCAAAGAAACTTAATTTACCTGAAGAGAGCTCAAAAAGGAATCAATAAGAAGCATGCAAATAATGGCAGAAATCTGTCAAAACAGACCAGTAGGTAGAAACTATTTTTTTCAAACATCTCATGTTGCTCAAATCAAAAAGTGTTGTACTAATGAAAGTTAGCTAACATACTGGGGGATTTTTTCGTACATTTTGAGCACAATCCGAGTTACAGATCCTCCTCACGATTTTTTTGGTGGAGGACAGAAATCTTTTTTGGGACAGCAACTCCCCAAATCTTACTTCCCTCTCATTAGAGTTCATTCTTGGCACAAAAAGCAAACAAAAAGGATAAGGAGAGGTAATTACAGTAGTAATAACTTCCAATACACAAGGAAACTCTTGGGCTATCTCCCAACAAGTACTTTTCTTTAACGCCTTTAAGTTAGGCAGAAGAACCAAGAAGAATCAAGTATTTTTAAATGAAGAAGCATTAACATCCATACTTGCAAAATCTTAAACAATGAAAGGTATCTCATCCAAATGGGTTTTGGAGGATCCATTCTCATCTCTCTTTGGTCTACTACTTTCATCAAAAAGATTTTCAGGGGCAATCCAATCAAAATTATTCTCAAAGGCTTCATGCATTCCAACAAGCTTAAAGGGTATGGGTATCTTAAATTCTTCTCTAGGCTTAGTTTTATCAAACATACCCACAACATCTACATCGGATCCTAGCATATTGAAATGCTCAAAGTCCTTTTTGGCTTCCCTAGCAACATCATGGAATTCATTAAATAAAGTTTCAAGGATGAATTCCCTCTTTTCAGCATTCTTTTCTTCTTTTAGTTTTAGAAACAAGAATTGCATGAAGGGGTTAAGGCTAACAAACCTAGCCTCCAGCATATGAACTAAAGAAGCTGCAGCAATCTCATAATTAGGAGCAAGTTCAGCTATAGATTTTTCCTCAATATCCTGATGCTTGCTAATATGATTAAAGAATTCTCCAATATTATCTTTCCCAATTATGGAGTCACTACCTATTGCAAGGTCTTTCAGGGCGAACTTGGGGAACAACATGGTGAGCTAGAGCAATGTGGCAACTAGACCAGGGACTAGTTTTTTTTGTGTTTTTTAATAAGGCAAGAAAACGAAACTAGACTAATATTTTTGGGTTTTTTGAAAAGAGGCAAACAAAACCAAGCAAAATAAAACAAAGCAAACTGAAAACAAAGTAAAGAGAAAGGAAGTGAAGGACTCCCCTAGTGAAGACGTCCTTAGCCTCCCGAAGCGCGCCGAGAAAACTTGTTGATGACTCCTTGGTGGCGCTTAGAGAACTTGGTGCTTGAAGTGGAGTCTTGTTGGGAACCCCAAGAGAAAGGTGTGAAGAGTACAAAGCAAGTCTTCCTTAGTTGAGACCGAGGTTATCGAACCAAGAGGAGGAAGGAAACGCCACATGTGTGTTGCAAGCAATGCGGAGACTGCACAACACAAACTCAAGACTTTGCCCCAACGAATTAGTGAGGTTGTCAAGCTCACGGTTTTCAGAATAAAGGATTAAACGTATGTGGAAGGTAACTGTTAAGCAAGTAAACAAGTAACAATGGAAGATGTATCAATAGTAAAGATTGGACCGGGGTCCATAGTTCACTAGAGGTGCTCTCCTTAGATAAACAACATGGCATGAAGGGTAAACAACTTACAATGGGCAATTGACATGAATCGAAAAGGCATAACAATGCAATTACTAGTTAGAAAGATCCTATGAGATTCAATTGGGAAATACAACAAGATACATAGACCGCCATCCAATCGCATCTATGACTAGAAATCCATCTTCGTGTTATCATCCAACCCCTCCAAGATTAAGTTGCAAGCAACATACAACATTGCTAAAGTGTGTGTAAATAAATCCATGTTCCATGAACAAGAGACCGTTGTTTTCTCCCTAGTAGCAATAGCACATCTACAACCGAAGAGATTATTTTCACTTCCCTTGTAAACTAGAGGCATGAACCCACTATCGAACATAAATACCCCCTCTTGGAGTCACTAGCAACTACTTGGCCAAGATAACCACTAGCAACAGAGAGCATGCAAGATCACAAACAACACAGACATGATAGAATCATAAAGACAAAACCATTAATCTAACCAACATAATAATCTCAATATCCATCGGATCCCCGCAAACACAAAATGCATGATTACAAATAGATTAGATCTTGATCATGAACGGAGCTCACAAGATCTATACATGAAAGCACAAAGGAGGAGATACAACCATGTAGCTACTACATGGACCCATAGTCCAAGGTGGAACTACTCACGCATCATATCGGAGAGAAGGCCTCCGGGATGATCTCCCCTCCGGCAGGGTGCCGGAAAGAGCTTCATCCCCGATCTAGGCACGATGGTGGCGGCCATGCACGGTTTCGTGGATTTATGATCGGGTACTGTGGTTTCTGATCCGGGCTTCTTATAGGCGGGGGAGACGAGGAGGCGCTGTGGCCACCAAACCCAAAGTGCGTGGCCCACCTTCCCGTGCCTCGGGTGGGTCTCGCCCCTAGTCGCCCTCCACCTCTCCTCCGACTTCTTGTTCCCCATAGAAAGTTATTGACTTTGTCCTTCGTCCCGTCAATTTAGAGAATATTTCTTTACTAACTTTTCTCGAAACCAAAACAGCGTAATACAGTATCCGCACTGTTGCAACTTGTTAGTAGGTTAGTACCATAAAACATGTAAAAGGCACCTGAAAGTGTGGACAAGTAAAGCAAAGTAGATACAAAACAAGCATGGAGCATCAAAAATTATAGATACGTTTCCAACGTACCATGTGGTTCAGGCTGGCTTTGCTCAAAATAAGGTTTATCCTACTAGTTTGAAAAATACTAAGTTTTTCTTTACAAAACACTAAGGAACCACCAATAGACATTGGTTTACCTCTAACCTTTTTCAACCACAAGTTTTAACTTAGAGAAATTGGGATGAGGAGATTCTTGACCATTTCAATGTCTTTGATGCTCAAAATGTCCATGACCAGGGACACGGCTAAGTAATTAGCTTTTACCCTCTCGAAAGGTGGCGCACTTTCCCCACAAGACTCGACATGCATCGAGACGAGACTCTTTAGAAGCAATCCCTCAGACCATCATGGACGCGTTCCATCCTATCAACTCTACAACCAACTGTCCATCTGGCTGAGTTCTTGCAACCTAGTTGGTCAAGGCAGAGCCCATATGCCATGTGGTTGCACTAGAAGCTCCATGACACAAAACATCTCAAATCTCTTTGTTCATGGGTGTCCATCAACAAGTGTGATACATAGGGTAAACCATAGACATGGGCCCTGTGTAACCACTCAACATAAACCATACAAGTCCCATTCCACCCAGGTGTTTCATTAACAAGTTGTTTTCTTAGTAAAAACATATAGGCATAATATTTCCATAATATCATAACATGAATTTTCCATCCTTGAATTATAATAGCTAGTCTAAGCATACTAGCATATCATTTCTCCTAACATAGGGAAAATACTACCAATATATCATCTACAGGATCTACCATAGCATAGCAAATACTTTGAAAAATTACCATGCAAATCCTACTCAAAATAATCCTAATGCAATAGGAAAAATAATAGGGCATAAGATGAAATATCACTTGCCTTGGTAGCTAGGAGAATAGGTACAATCCTCACAATCACACACTTCACAATCCACAAAATCTACACAACAATTCAAACAACAAAATATTCACAAATCAATATACACACAAAAATAGTATCAATGCATGCAAAATGCAATGAGATGATTTTCCACACTTTTAAAATCAAACTATATTGTACCGAAGACAAAGCATACATTCTAAAGTTTTTAAATAACACAAAAACCACCTAAAATAATATTCCAAAACATTTTTATAGTCAAAATAGTCGTACAAATGTTTCTGCATAAAATTATAATTTTACATAATCGAATGACCAAAGCAAGGCCATATATGCAAATATCACATTTTTATTAATCCATAGACACCTAATTTGTAATTTTTGGAATGACAGATCAAAAGTTATGAATTTTACAAGTTTAAACATCTAATAGAATATTTCTGGATTTTAAATCTAAACTCTGGACACGTGGCAGCTTCTGATTGGCGCGTACCGTTTCTTGCTAGATCACACATGTGTGTCGTCTAATCTAAATGAAATCCTACAGCTCAGATCTGCCCATACCTGTCCGCGCCTGGTTCTAATCTCGACCACTGGATCTTGATCCAGCGGATCAAATCAACTCGACCTAAAACTAGCGACGCAAATGGCAGCTGCGGCGGCGACGCGTCTGATGGCGATGTGCCAGAAAGGCCAGGGGGTAAGGGAGGGAGTGTAGTGGCTGACTAGGGTCGTGTAGACGAGGTGGTTCTCAAGGTGGTCGCGGACGGGGGTGGGGCGCACGGACACGGCCGGAATCGCTCGACGGAGTAGCGCCGAGCGTCGGGTGCTCTCAGTCGATGACGGGGCGGCGCTCTGGGACACAAGAGGAAAATAGGCATGCATCATAAGAAGCGCAAGAATAAGGCAAGTACGCTCGTTTGAACCAGAGGTCAAGGCCCGCACGGTACTCACCGCAATAGCTCGTCGGAGTTCGTCGGGGTAGCAGCAGTGCAAGGGAAAATTGGCGTAGCCTGGCGGCGCTCAGAGGTGGGGGAAATGGTATGGAGGCAGAGGGGGTTAAGTAGCCAGGGAGAGGGAGGAAATCACGCCGGCAATCAACACCAATTAAGCGTGCTTTGATTCGGGGGAAACGTCCGCGACGGAGATAGTCGTGCGCAGGATTTGAGGACAAATGGGTGAGGTGGCAGTGGGGTCCACTGGTCAGCGAGGGGTGCGCGCGCGGGGTGAGAAACAGAGGGGAGAGGGGGAGGCTCCCGGGTGGACTTGTTGGGCTGTGAGTGGTGCTGGGCCAGATTGGCTGGTTGGTTTCTATTTTTTTCCTCCTTTGCTCTTTTCTTTTTCTGAATTGGTTTTCCCAAATTTGATTTGAATAACCAAAACAACTCCAAATCCTCTCAAATTTTCACCACATTTTTGTGAGGTGATGCTAGTACGGAAAGGTGTTTTAAACACACAATCCACTCAAAAACACTTTGGGGTAATAATATAAAAATAAAAACATGCCGCATACATGTAATATAAAAGGGGTATAAAATAGGGTTTTGCTAGGGTTTAAATTTTGAAAATCTTTGTGCAATGAACACATGCCATGATGATATGAATGCAATGAGATGGTTTTGGATTTGATGAAATTTGGGATGTTACAAAGCCTCGCCTCCCCTGGTGCCGACCCTTCTTCCCTAACCCCAAGCACCGCTGCCCTCGTGGGTCATGTGCTCCATCGCCAGCCGCCAAGGCCCACGCCCGTGATCTACCTCATACTCTGCGTCCGGCCCAAGAGCCGGCGACCTCTCATCTCATGCGAGCAATCACGGCCACTATTTGGCATTTGTCGCCGTCGCTGTGAGGCCGTGGCCGCCAAGACTACTCATCTCCATCGCCCAACAAGACGATCGCCAGCCTCCGCTTCGCCTCATCCGCGAGCATGGACGCAGCGCCACCGCATCTCTGTTCCTTGATGCCGCCGTGAGAGCTCCGCCTATGCCTCTTGCAAGACAGGACTCGGTCCTCCTACCATCGCCCCGATCCTCTCCGTGGTTGCCCTTTCTTCCGTCCCAACAGACGTTGTTGTGTTCGCTCTCGCACAAACTCCGACCGTCGCCAAAGGTGGGTCAGGCCCATACCGCTTGCCGCAGAGGCTCGCCTCGACGCCAAGGCATGCGACGTCCGCCCTTCCTTGACTTCTCCCATGACCTCTGCAGTGATGCAAGCGACCAAGATCTACCCGACCGCCTGGTTCTCCGCCGCATCAAGACTATATGGTGGTGTGCTATCATGTGAAGTGGTGATATTTTGGTGCTATGCTATCTAAGTCCAAGGCGTCGACACCGAGATCCTCGACAAGAACCTCGTCTCGGAATACCCCAAGGAATTTGACATGGAAAAGATCTACCACACAACACCGAAGAACCTGGAACACCGAGCTCTCCCTCCCGGAACCTGAAGACTGAACCCGGCGTCCATCTCCCTCTCAGATCCGATGGCCGAGACCCCGGAGACTAAACCCGAACCCCTTGGAGACCAAGATCTGTGATCCAAGATGTGTGACCACTTCCTGATACCCTATTTTGATAATATAATCCAACTTGTCGCATATTCAATTATTCATGCTTGCATTTCATCATGTGGTTTGAGGGTCTTATGCTGATTCACCTCATAATTAAATATGGAGAACATATGCGGGCGAATATAGTCTAATATTGGCTCCATTTAAATTTGTGTAGCGAACTGATGATAAGTTTTGCCTTGTTAAGACAACATTTAAGATTGCGGGTATCTAAACAACATGAACCATATTAATAAACGTCGGGACCCCAGTTCTACTTAATATTGCCTAATTGCACCGCATCTTTGACATGACATGCATCATACATGCATCATGCCCGATCTTCTGTCGTAGTTTTAAATAGTGCATCCGATGTTTCTTCTAGTGCTTTGCTTCTTCACGGATTAGGTCGATGAGTTGATGCGAGTGATGACCTGATCTTTGGATAAATCTTCAAAAATGTTTTCAAGCGAGCATTCTCCCCCTTTCAACCTATTTTACATTTATAGTCTTTACTTCCTCCTATTGATCTATTGCTATCTGTGTTGCAACGCTTTAGATTCCATACCCCTTTATGTATCCCTGCAGCCTTTATATCGCCTTGGACACATCCTATTGCATGTTGTTTGTGCAGACAGTTGGCCTTGCGAGTCGTAGTCACTTGCTTAGGTGTTTCTTCGTGTCGTCGATGTTCCACTGATGTTGGGGGTTGGCATATTCATAAAGGTGGAGATGATCGTGGTTTTAATTATAGCTGGTTAATTAAATATTAAAATGGATATAACTAATGAAGAGGCACCGATGGGTAATAGTTGAGATTTGGTTGTTAACCTCCCACTTGTGCCCACCTAGGACCCGAGTTCTTGACACATGTTCTAAGACTGAGCGTGCTAACCATATGTGGAGTGTCTGGGCACCCCTGTCAGCTTAGTACCTAATTTCAAAGTATTGTAATAGGGGCCACAATCTAGTTTGAAGTTTTCATGCCACGTTATGGCATGTATTCCATGTTTATTACCTGTTGCTCGATGAGCATTTATTACTATTATGTAGGTGCGACACTGTCACATGAATATTTTGTCTATGACCTCGCTCTGCAAGTGTATGCAACCCTAGAGTCCGTACGAGGAGGATTAGCTATACCTCGTACGGGTATCTCTTCCGGGTAGCCCCCATGTGCTTGCTTTGGGTCAGGGAAAGCATCGTGTCCTAGGACCCGCCGACATAACGATGGAAGTATGTTAATTGATCTGGCAACAAGGATCGAAGTGCATGTGGAAACTTTGGTGCACCCCTGCAGGGTCAAATCTTTTCGAAAATCCGTGTCCATGGTTATGGACGACTTGGAGCATAGTATCTCGATCATAGACAACTATAACTAAAGTTTACTGCTATAATTTGACTTGTATCTGATATAACTAGTAAGTTGGATAACCACCATGAAAAGAATGAATAAAACTGCCAACCGTGTGAGTTTCCTCGGCTTGACTTCCTCGTTTGGTCTCGAGGGGGAAATAACAGGATGGGTATATTTGGTGGTAGTATCACGTTGGATCCGAATAGGTATTTCATCTTTCTCGATAGCCGACAAATGTATTGAGTCTCTATAGGTTGTTTAGTGCATGCCTCGCTTCTTCAGTACACCATACCTATGTAGGCGAGGACCGCCGAATTTTAAGACTCGCCGTGTACTGGCCTTAGTACTGACCGCTCTCTTTTTCCTTTGCCCTTTGCCGGCACCCCTTTTGTTTTAGCTGGTTTTGAGATCGATGTCGTTAGCAGGGTTACCCTTCCGGCTTGGCCTAGGCAGGGTTATGGACGCCATTGGTTATTCTTCAGGGCTCTTAGCCCAATTTGCATCTTGTCCATACTCAGACGTTGTATCGTTTTCAAGATGATTTGGATCTTTGTACTATATATTTGTATTCTTGACTCATGGAGTCATTATTGTATATATCTGCCTGGGTTCCATCGTGGACTAACGTGTAATGGTATTACTTTGTTTTCCACCCGCACGAAAGTGCCTGATGGGCACCTTTTTATCATTTCTATGCGGGTTTGGCAGGAATCGCTAAAAATTGCATAGGGCCGATCCGAGGGTGTTACAGTTATCCAATTGCTTGCAAGAATGTGACTAGGTCACAAGGGATTTCATATCACAGAATGAGTAAAGAGTACTTAACGGTAACGAGGTTGAACTAGGTATGGAAATACCAACGATCGAACCTCGGATAAGAAAAGTATCGCACGACAAAGGGAATCGGTATCATATGTGAATGGTTCATTCGATCACGAAGTCATCGTTGAATGTGTAGGATCCATTATGGATCTCCAGATCCCGCTATTGGTTATTGACCAGAGAGGTGTCTTGTTCATGTCTGCATAGTTCGCGAACCGTAGGTGACACACTTAAGGTTCGATGTTGTTTAAGTAGATATGGAATATGAGATGGAGACCGAATGTTATTCAGAGTCTCGGATTAGATCCATGTGACACCCCAGTTTTAGTAAATCAATATTTAGGGTTGATTGTGCATAGCATGAGCATCATTCTTTAAATTGCTTGCATTGAATAAATAAAGATAAAACCCTAAACCCTAATCTTCCTCTCTATTTGAAAAGCACTTCAAATGGTTTATGTATTTTGAAAACTACAAAATGAATGGAGCCCAAATGGAATAAAAAGGGCCCCACTTTATTTCATATGTTTTGTAAAAACCTCTGGTATTTTTGAATGATTCAAAAATAGTTGGAAATTCAAATACAAAAGAGAAAATAGATAAACAAAAAAAGAAAAGATTCTGTAAATAAAAAACCTAATTCTGGTTAATCTGGGCCTCAGCCCAACCCTTCTCTATCTCTCCCTACCGCTCAGCGTGCTCCCGCGTGGCCCATCCGGGGCCCAAACCGGGCCAACAGGGTCGACACCTCTTCGCCTCTCTGCCGTTTTTGTCCCCGACGGCGAGTAGCTCTCTGTCAGCCTCCGCTGATTCACACAGACCGCCGTCTGTCACTGCCCGGAGGAGGAGGAGAAGACCACCACGCCGCCTCTCGCTCATCCTATCCTCTCACTTTCCCCTAGCGCCACTCCCTCTCTGCCGAAGCTTCAAACCCTAGACCCTCGCTGCTCACCCCACCGCTAGGAGCCTCCCCGAGCCCCGCCATTGTTGCGTTGGACTTCGCCTTGTCGCGCTGATCATCACTGCCAAAGGAATCGACTGGAGACGCTTCGACTCATTGGCAACGACCTCATCTTCCCGAAGTCCGGCCGCACGTCCATCATCGATCCTGGCCATTCTGGACCGCCCCGAGCTTCACCGACCCTCCCACCGCAACCACGATGAGCCGCTGGTCACGCCAGAGCCTTCCCTTGCTCCCCTTGGTTCCTGGTTCGCCCTCCCGTCGTACGCCACCGAGATCCTCCGCAGATGCTCGTCGGGAACGTTGTTCCGGCGACCATTTGAGGGCGGCGCCACCGCTATCTGTCCCCCTCACTCTCCTCTTTCTAGCGCTCCATCCCGCAGCTCAAGACGCCTAGAGCCGACTCAATCGCCACCGAGGGCATCTCCATTGTCGACGTTAACATGATGCAATAAAGCCTTTTCTTTCATTTAAATGATTTGTAAATGTTTTCTAGAATTTTTAAATACCTGTAACCACCGCCAAGATTTAGATAATTTCCATAAATATTTTATGAAATAATTAAACTCATGACATGTGGGCCCAAGCCGAAATAATTTAAATAATCCAAAATGTTTTATAATGGATTAAAATTGGGAAAATCATAATTGATTCATTTTAAATTAGAAAACACAAATAATATATCAAAATGTTCAGAAAAATGAGAGATAGCTATTAGAGCTATAATCATGCATTGATCAACAACTAAAATGACAAGTTTAATTAGGGAACAAATCAACCCCTCTCGTGTGTTTCTGGAGTTTCCCCGAGTTAGGGTTTGCCTCTAACCCCGATTAAATTGTTGAGCATGACTTAGGGTTTCAATTCAAGGTAATTTAACTTGTCATATCATCATCATTGCTTGAGCATTGCATCGATGCCATGTGTTGATTGTTTCCCCTTTATTTTCGGTGTTTGGTTCTTCCCGGTAGAATACGATATCAAGATCAAGATCGAATACCGAGATCAATACCATCAAAGATCGATTTAACAATACTTGACCAACTATAATAAAGTCAAGTACCAGATGTCCGAAGATCCGCTTATTGGTTATCAACAAGCAAAGGCAAGCATAGCCCCACCATGATATAAGCCTATGATTTCGAAAGTATTTCAATTCTGCCATGATGCATACGATTCTACTGTGGTCTTTTATCGATAGATAGAGTATCATATCTATTACATTACCCCCTTTGAGCTTATATTACCTGATCCCATGCTCCTAGCATAACTAGGTTTGGCTTGTGTGCACTTCTAGAGCTTATATCTGTGTCCTGCTTAGCCATGCATAGCTGTTGAGTCTGGTTCATCTAGATGATGTATTAGATGCAGATAATCTATTATGTCAGTAAAACATGATGAGATTAGATCAGTGTTATGAGTTAAACATGCTAAGTCTTGTATGGGAGGCCATGGTGGGATGTGGTTTTTGTAGTCCCATGCTCGCCACCACTAGGACCGATGTTCTTGCCTCTAAACCAAGACGAGCGTGACAACCACACGGGGCTTGGAAACCCCACGAGTGACTAACTTGCCTAGTAGATTCCATGAGCCACATAGTTCGGCGCTCCATTCAAATATGCATAGAAAACCTTTTGAATGATTTGCTGTGTGAAGAAGGTGCATTCATAATGTAGGTAAGCGTGGCCGGGGTTGCTTGGGGTCGATGGAGCCTGGTGAACCAACCTCCACATCTTTAAGTACCGCTGGATTTGACCGTTATGGCGGAACCATACTTATTATGTGACTCATGGTCTCGGCGAAAGCAAGGTAAAGGTCGTGTCTAACCACCTCTCCGCCTTCCAAGGAAGAGGGCTAATCTTAAGTGGCATTAAGAGAAGGTTAGTACGTGTGGTTAAAGTTGTACACCCCTGCAGGGTAATAATCTTTTGGAAAGTCGTGTCCACGGTTATGGACGACTTAGGAACGGAAGTGATGATCATATAGAACTTGAACTTAATCGTAAAACTTGGTAGATAAACGTGTGCTTAAGGATGCTTCCTTATGGTATGAGGGGGTGATCCTAGTTGGTAGATGATGATGATTTGGTGGATATCAAAAGATGATGATCAATATTTTGGAGATGTCGCTCTCTTAACCCCTTTTAAAAATACTCTGACTAGACGAGCTTCTTCTCACTCTTGTTTTATAAACAAAAGTGGCTTTATGCAAAACAACTCCACCAGCCATAAGTCTTATAGAGTACACCCTGTACTCACCCTTGCTTTGTTGATACTTTTGGCAGAGTAAGTGTTCTCAAGATCGGTTCAGACTACATCAACATCGACGAGTAGCTTGGGGTTCCCACCGGCAGCTGAATCTATGGGCTGGGACGTCATCGTTATGATTCAGCCTCTTAGGCCATTTGTTAAGTTTGCTATACCCACAGCATAATTTGCCTTTCGTTGCTTGATGTTTGTGGTCAGTGACCTCTACTTGTAATAATTTGGTTCTCTTCTCAGTTCTAAGCTTGTTGTAATGAATTTTGTGTCGTAGGGTCAATGTTGTGTTACCGATTTTTTTTACTGGATATTACCAAGCTCAAGATTAAGCTTATGTCAGACGGAGGTCTGGGATTTGTTTAGCCCTGATCCCGAGGGTGTCACAGGTTTTGGTATCAGAGCAGTACCGACCCTAGGAAAACCTTGCTATTGGTCATTGTTGAGTCTAGCGTTTGAGAAAATTATTTTAAAGATGAAAATTATTTGCGAAAACTCTAGTATGCTTCTTTTACTCCTTATCCACTTTCGCTCTAACTCTCAGTTATTTTATCTGGTGTTAATTTTGGAAAAAATTTGATATCTCTTTTTGACTTTCAAAACTTAGGTGCCTTCTTGGCATGTCGTTTATAAGCCAGTTTACCTAGTGTTAAGTTCTCTAGAGTTGTGTGTGTTCTGAATTCCTTGTTTCTTTTGCTCTGTTTCTTCTGAGATATTCCTTCCCATGATGATCTCTCTATCATTTGGACCCACAATATTATATTGTTGGATCTGCAGTGTCTTCAGAGGTCTGAGGTTTCCTTTCGCCTTTGTGTGCCTCCTTTTGTTTGTTTGGGTACTTGTAAGTCGCTTTCTTTTGGAAGCTACCTTGTGGTTACTATTGTAGTGTATGCTATGTCACCAAGTAGTCGTTACTTCTTTCTCGGGTTTTATCCCTTGGACTTGAACCTAAGATCCCGGATTGTGCTGGATTCTGGTGTTGTGAATCTTGTACATGCAGCTGATCTTTATTCCAAGAACCACCTTTGACCCCGTTGTTAATGTTCACACCTCGTGAAGGATGGTACTACAATTCTAGCCTTCAAGCTTGTGGTCTCTCATGCATTGAGTTGTGACAACCAAGGACTTCCCTACCACTAGCTATGGAGATGTTCTTTAATGGAACCAAATATATTACGACAAGAGTACTCTCAAGAGTCTCTCATCTATATTCGTGACTCTACCACACCTTAACTCTTGTATGCATTGGTTTCAAACATTGTAATCTATGCATCCACATCTCGATATTATTCGAGCATGTTCCTTTCCCCTTGTTGTTTTTCGACCTTTGTCTACCAGTTGGTAGCCAAGTAGTACATGTGCATTGGTGCCTTCCGATGCAAGATATTCTTGTGGTCCATCATCACAAACCATTTCGGGATGTCAGGAGAAACAAACTCCAGTACCTCGTCATTTCTAGGACCAGGTCAAGGTGTTGTAATCCGCAGATCAAGAGGCATTGATTGTCTTCCATTTGTTCTACCTTAAAGTATCACACTCTTTTATACTAAGAGGTCATGCTGAGATTCATGACCCTCTTAATGAAGTGATGCTTCCACACATCTTTACCCACCCTTCCTCGAGCTTTAGTGCTCGTGAATGATGCGTGTGCGTAATAATGTGGCTATCTGAGATTCTAGAAATTCTTATTGTTTTGAACACTAAGGACATTTGAGTCATTCTTAGCGTGATTGGTTAACCTATCACTAAGTGAAGTTTGACTATGCTACCAAGTCCGCTATTCTGGTGCACTCTCTTCGGTCAAAAAGTTAGGCTCGTGCCGAAGCTCTAAGACTATGTCCTCTTGCCTTACCAAGCAAGTATCCTCTGGAACTAAGGGACATATCGGTGGTTCGTGATATTCTAGTTGTCTACTAGAAGTGTTGCCATGTTGCCACATGACCGTGTTGTCAAGTTCTTGAGCAAGCAAGTTCTCTCGAATCGCTTTTTCTCCAAGGATCCGCATCGATACCCCCGAACTAGTTGGTTGAGCTTAAACAACAACTTGGAGAGTTGTAAGACAAACGCTCTATCCAACCCGCCTTCATAAAGGGATGTCTAGTTTTGTTAGTGCTGAAGAAAGATATTATCTCCTTCATGGATATGTTATCTTCCCCCGCCTTTGATTTGATTTGGGTTATCGTCAAATCAAACTCAGTTCCAAGGACTATCTTAATGGTGTTTCTACTTGTGATGGTTCATTTTAGTACATCTTCATGTTCTTCGGTCTGACCAATAGTTTTGCCTTATTTAAGTAACATATGAGTTCATATTCTTGGAGTGTCTTGATAAGTTTGTTGTTGAGCCCATCAATGACATTCTTATTTTCTCCATATTAGATTGTATTCATATGGAATAG
>CP125976.1:123425842-123614242 GCA_030063025.1 Avena longiglumis
GCGTTCATGTGGTAGGAGCTTATCCCGCATCGCATCCAACTATATATAAACAAATAGACCATTATGAATGGAACTCAACAAAAATTATGGTATAAAATAAATTGTGAATATATTGTTTATGTACTCGAATAAAGTCTGTGCCCTGATCCATACACCCACAAATAAACTCGCATATGTAATATCCACATAAATTAGTCCCCTGTGGTTGCGTCGCACACTTTTCGATCAAGAATATAATTCAATCAAATAATATTCAAGCATGATAATTGTATGGAGACTAGAATTGAAGAGATGCGAGGACCTAGCTCTCGTACTACTTACCGGGACCGTACGAAATTCAGCTCCTTACGCCATTCACCCTGAACCTCCTTCGTGAACCTTTTCCAAACTCTGTCTGGCAAAAAAGAAATGAATGAGTTATTAATTACTTTACATCTCAGAGAATGAACGAAAGAGACAGATATAGTGCGATAATGATTAAAATTACTTTTGGAGGCAATCAAGTATGCTGCGACAGTCTTCCATCGGCTTCTTTAACGAGTCCTATATTTCAACTTTTGCACGGTCAACGTCAATGTTTAGAAGAATCCAGTGGAAGCTGCGCACATTTATATACACTTAACATCGAGTAAACAAAAACTAAATGTGTATATGACAGTAAGAATCTCAACCATAGTTGTAAGAAAATAGTATTTGTGTCTTGTAATGTTGCTCCACTAAAAATATTAGCAAGTTATCATCAGTTTCCTCGAGATTATTTATTAGCATATGTCCATTAACTCTGTTTGGATCAACGAACTCAATGCCGTAGATTGACTTTATTCTACATTCCTAAATCATCATTCTACATATATAATAGCATACAGAAGGAGATATAGTAAGGATAACGACAGGAAATGAATTGAACGAGCTGATTTAGTGACTTAATTACTTACAGACAATAACAGTTGAGGAGGGACTTGTCGAGGGCGTCTAGGTTGAATAACTGAAACAGTTCACAAAGTTCAATGGAGATCATGTCTGGACAGAAGTACTCCTCTCCAACTTTACATAGAAGAAATTGTCGCCCTTCCTTTGTGACTTTCAAGTACAAAATATGCAATAGTCGCATATGTGTTGGCAGATCATCGAATACCTCATCGCTAACTAGAGGCTCCCCGTAGACAAATTTCTGTGCTATTGATGCCTCGTTGACATCTTCGCCGCCTAGAATTTCTTCGACGGGCACGTTACACTCCTTGGCTAATTTAATAGCTATTTCTATATCTATTGCACCTTGAGTTGGCTGGGTAACACCTTGAGCGGGGCGATGGGTTGTTTTGCCTGTTTGCCGAGCTGGGCAACTTCTTTTGATTTTCTCCCGCTTGTAGTACTGCTTGATTACTTCTCTTTTAGTGTCTTTGTAAGACAGCGTGTATAGTCATCTTTCCTATTTAACACATGTTGGGGTGGTTGCTCAAGGAATTCCTTGAAGTGCTTCTTGACTTTTGGATCAATTTGCACCTATGTCTCGGGTTGTTTTGGTGCAAAATGGGCCTTCACTTCGGCTTGGGAGATCACCGCGCTTTCCTTATCAGTCCGATGATAAGCTAACTTGGGAGGAGACGACGGTACTCTTGGGAGGGGCTCTTGTTGTTTTTGGTGCCAGGTATACCTCGATGTAGCGGTGTTATTCTTCCGCTTTCTTCCCTTTGATTCAATGGGCAGAGGCGCCGGAGATGGAGATGCACTCGCGATGCGGTCCCTCTCAGGGAGGGTTGGACTATTGTTTCTCGGTGGAGACGGTGGATTCAGAGGTGATGGTGGCCTCGGAGGTGATGGATTGCTTCTCAGAGGAGAAGATTGCCTTGGCGCCTAGCCTGGAAACACTATGTGCTGTTTTTTCCAAAGAATGATCCCACCCTCCTCTTCTCCCGGTGTTTTATCCCCTTTACCTGCAGGGATGTCAAGCTCCAGTGATCGACATGTCGGTTCAACTTCATCCACACCGACACGAGCATAGCCAGCTGGAATCTAACTTCCATGGTAGGTCGCTTCCGGTGGACAAGGTAAAGCAAAGCCGAGCGCCACCTTCATAGAAATGTTCTTCACCATGACATGTAGCCCATAAGCTGTCCTTGCCCCGACTTCATCCACGAGGTAGCGAACCATCGTTGCACCGGCCGTGTCATCTATCACCGGTGCATTATTCTCCATCAGCAGTAGATTATTAGATTGTACCTTTGTGGAAGCCACGCTGCTTCTCCGCTGAGATGGGCCCACCAGACTGTCTAATGCAGGATCTTGCTGGCTCGTACTCTAAGTTCATTAATCTGCTCCTGCTGCAGCTTGAACATGGCTTGAAATTCCTCGTTCCTTTTTTCAACCGCCTCCAACCGCGATGCCTCCTCCGCCTTCTGCCGGTTTGTTTTTCTTGATCGACTTCTATAAGCGTCAATGTCCTAGGGAAACCCTGTCTTCCATGGAACATATGGGCCAAAGCCTTGTGTTTGTCTGACTTTTTCAGGATTCTCGAGGGCATATGTCAGCTCATCATTCTCGCTGTCGGGAACGAACTTTCCATGTTTTATCTATTGTATCACTTTAACAAGTTCATCTTTGGGTTTAGTAATGGCCTTATTTGTGACAATAATCTCCCCGGTTTCAGTGTCATACGACCCCCCATGCCGAAGAAACCAATTTTTTGACCTCATGGGCCACTGATTTGTATCTGGCATGACACCTTTATCACGCATTTCTTTCTCGGTTTTTGCCCACTTAGGCATGGCCGTCGTGTAGCCACCTGTCCCCATAGTATGGTGATACTTTTTGGCCGCATTTAACATATTCTTTTCCGACTTGGCCGTAGCTGCTTCTGGTTCCTTGTATGTCACAAATGGGGCCCAGTTATCCCGCTGCTTCTCCAGCGGGCCAGTGAATGGCGGAGTCAGCCCCTTCTTGACATATTTGTTGTACAATATTTTCTTCTAGTCCTTGAACTGTTCGCCCATATTCTTAAGGGCCCACTTTCTGACTTTCAACCTCAATGCCTCATTGAGTTCACGAGTGTCCAATTCAGGTAGAGAGAAGTGTGTCATGAGTGAATTCCAAAGACCCTCTTTGGCTCTATCATCGACAAAAGTTTCTCCAACTTGATAGCTTTTCTTTCCTGGCTTATTCCACTTTTGAGTGGTGATCGGGATGGTGTCCCTCACTATCACTCCGCATTGATATACAAATACACTTGCGGGCTCTTTTGGCTCCAAAGGTTCTCTCATCTCAGAAACTACATCAATAGTGAAACACGCACCATCGGCAAACTTTTTGGTCGGGCCTCGTTTCCTTCCAGAAGATTGGCTTGATGTGGAGGTCTAAGAGAAGAAACAGTCGTTAGTACATATATATATATATATATATGAATCAACTAATGCATCTACTAGCTCGTGATCAACAGAGGCTTTATATACCTCCCTGGACTTTGCTATGTCTCCACCGTCGTCTCTGCCATCATCTCCACCGTCGTCTCCACCAAAGAATTCATCATAGTTGTCTCTTCTGTCGGCTTCATCCAAGTTGAGGTATTGGGAGACATCATCATCTCCATCGTCGTCTGCTCCATCGTAATGGTAACCACCTATACCCTCATCTATCATCTTGTACATGTGCTCTTTGTTGTCTCTACCATCCATAACTTAACTAATACAGAAGAAAGATAAAACCATTTTGCTTAATGTGATAAATAAAGGAAGATAAAGTAATTCAGCTTAATATATCGAATTACACATTAAAGTACCAATTAAACAATGCGATGAAGAAAGATAAAGTACCAATTAAACAACAATACATCTCGAATAATCCAGCTATACAACAATAATAAAAGATAGTACCCTATTACACATCTAGCTCAATGAAGACGTCGAGCCCCGACTACTAAGCCGCTGGAGGTGTGCACCCAAAGAGTAGGAACCATCACCGGAGAATATCTCGGGTAAGGTGCCTGAAGAAGCTGCCAGGTATTGGCGACCCGGACTTCCAAAATATACATGTAACGTCGGCGTGCTTGTCCTCCTCCCTGACACGACGTTGTACCACCTCGTCGGGGTCGGCTCCCTCTACACCGTGCCTAGACCACTCGGCCGCCACCAAAGAAGATCCGGGTCGACGACGACACCCGGATTCCTCACCAAACCACGTATCCCGGATGGTAGCACCTCCCAGTGCCAGCCCGGCGGAGGCCGGTCCCGTGGATGCCCGGCGACAGAGTCTAGTAGTGCTCTGTTCTTCCCGCCAAGTGAACGGGGATGAGGACGCGGCATAATCCTAAACACTAAATTAAACCTATATACTTTAAACATGATGACAGTAAATAGTATCAACTAAAATAAACTATATTAAACACTTACTAAATTCAACTAAAATCAACTAATTAACTACATTAAACACTAACTAAAATCAACAAAAATCTCTAAACAAAATTACACTAAACTTCAAACTAACTAAATTATAACTAATTAACTAACTACATTAACCCTAAACATCGAAATAACTACCTAATTAACCCTAAATCCTAAAATAACCCTAAAATTACTAAATAATTAACCCTAAAATACACTACCAAAATTACACTAACTAATTAACACTAACAAAATTAACACTAATAAGAACTCACCTGCGGGGGCGGTGGTGCGGGCGGCGCAGTCGGCGGGTCACCGGAGCGGCACGGAGTGGGACGACACGGGCGTGGGCGGCACCGGGAAAGGGCATCACGGGCGCGGGCGGCGCCGGGAAGGGGCAACATAGGCACGGGCGGTGCGGTGGCGGTGATGGGGCTCTGTCGCGAGGAGTAAGACGACGCAGATCGATCAGTGTGCTCCGGTTCGGTGCTCGAACCGGGACACACGGGGTGGTTGGTAACACAAACCAGGACTATTAGTCCCGGTTTGTGTTACCAACCAGGGCTAAAGGGTTTTCGGCGCGCCGCGTTTCGTGCGCAGGGCCGCAACCCTTTAGTCCGGGTTTGTAACACAAACCGAGACTAAAGGTGTGTTTTTAAACCTTTTTTGAAAAACAAATTAGCAATTAGGAAATTAATTATTATATATCCAAATTTGCAGAAATAACATATTGTGAGTCTAAAAATGATTTTTTCAAAAAATCACGGGCGTTAGATCATGTACCTGTAGTTCAAACCGGACGCACTTCCTATTGATTCAGCAGGCATTTTTATTTTTTCACTCGGGAAGGACAGAAAGGTTTGAGATCCCCCGGTTGGGAGATAGTTCATATAAGGTGGTCTAGTATTTTAGAAAAATGGGATGGTAGCATTATGTAACTGCATTTTGGTGGCTACTTAACAAAACGACCCGTCTTTTTGCGCTCGGAAAATAGAAAATGGCTTTTCCGTGTGACGAAAAGGAAAACTTCCTCCTGCAACATTGTTCACCATCCCAATATCCACATGCATGCACAATATGGGCACAGTATCACAAACTATGCCGCGATTTAGCACATAACATCGGTCTCTTGGACCGAAAGCCATGAAACCTCGAACATCGGCGTGCGTAAAGATAGGGGATGACCCCATTAGAACTTGCATTGGATCTCTGAAGAAACAACATATTGTGAGTCTAAAAATGATTTTTTTTCAAAAAAAATGACGGGCATTAGATCATGTACCTGTAGTTCAAACTGGACTCACTTCTTATCGATTCGGCAGACTAAATATGAAGATCATGTACCTGTTGTATTCTTGTGAGTTCGCTCAGGTGATCAAATGTTGTTTTTTGTACCTGCCTATAACAATCTTAGAAATTCTAAAAAAATAGGATTAATTCACAAAAGGTTTAATACATTATTACATCACCAACATCCACAACTAGTGTTTTGGTTCTCTTCTAGTCCGTAACCATGGAGCATCTTCCTTATTTAGCGGTATGCTTGGGTCAGTTTTCACTTTGAATGGCGGAATTTCATTAAATTTGTTATAATCTTCTAACATGTCTGTCATATCCTCAACTCCCACCATGTTTATTTTTCCTGAAAGAACTATGTGGCGCTTTGGCTCATCGTATGATATTGTATTCTTTTGCTTATCTTTCCTTTTTCTCGGTCTAGTAGACATGTCCTTCACATAGAAAACTTGAGCCACATCATTGGGAAGGATGAATGCTTCGTCTCCGTACTCAAGATTATTGAGATCCACTGTTGTCATTCCGTATTGCTGGTCTACCGTTACCCCACCTCCTGTCATCTTGACCCATTTGCATCGAAACATGGGACCTTGAAATTTGGACAATTGTCAAGTTCCCATATGTCCTCTATGTAACCATAATATGTGTCCTTTTTTCCATTCTCGTCTGTTACATCAAATCGGACACCACTATTTTGGTTGGTGCTCTTTCTATCTTGGGCGTGCGTATAAAATATATTCCCATTTATCTCGTACCCTTAGAAAGTCAATATAGTTGAAGATGGAGACCTGGCCAACAAGTACAACTGATCTCCAACAGTGGTGTCATTCATGAGATGTGTCTGCAACCAACCGCTGAAAGCCTTCATGTGTTCATCTCTAATCAACTTTGCCGACCGCCCGGGTAGGTCGAGCGTACAATATTCTTGTGTACCTCGATATACGGAGCCAACAAGGTGGAACTTTGCAGAATTGTATAGTGTGCTTTAGTGAAAGAATGTCCATCCATACATATCTTTGATTTCTTTCCTAGCGTGCCTTTTCCACTAAGTCTCCCCTCATGTCGTGATTTAGGTACACCGATCGGCTTAAGATCAGGAATAAAGTCAACACAAAATCCAATGACCTCCTCTATTCCATAGCCCTTGTAGATGCTTCCTTCTGGCCTAGCACGGTCATGGACATATTTCAAAGGGGAACATATTGTGTAGAAATACAGGACCGAGAATGGTAATCTCTTCGACTAGGTGAACTAGAAGGTGCGTCATTATGTTGAAGAAGGATGGTGGGAACACCAACTCAAAGATGACAAGACAAATGACCACATATTTCTGTAACCCTGGTAGACTTTCTGGATCGATTACCTTCTGAGAAATTGCATTGAGTAATGAACATAGATTCACAATGGGTACTCTAACATTTTTCAGCAGAAGCCACCTCAAAGCAACCGGAAGCAACTGCTTCATAAGCATGTGGCAGTCATGAGACTTTAGGTTCTGGATTTTTTTCTCTGCCATATTTATTATTCCCTTTATATTGGACGAGAAGCCATAGGGGACCTTGATACTACTCAGGCATTCAAAAAAGGTTTCCATCTCTTCTTTGGTAAGAGTGTAGCTGGCAGTACCTTGAAACAGCTCTGGATGCCTGCCTTCTCGGTATTTCATACGTTGTTGGTCCTGTCGTGCTTCTGGTGTATCTTTATTCTTTCCATAAACGCCCAAGAATCCTAGCAGTATCATGCAAAGATTCTTCGTCAGGTGCATCACATCCATTGCAGAGCGGACCTCTAAGACTTTCCAATAGGGTAGCTCCCAAAATATAGATTTCTTCTTCCACATGGGTGCGTGTCCTCCAGCGTCCTTCGGAACGGACTGTCCGCCAGGACCCTTCCCAAAGATTACTTTTAAATCCTTCACCATATCAAATACATCATCACTAGTACGATGGACAGGCTTACTCCGGTGATCTGCTTCACAATTGAAATGCTTGCCTTTCATTCATAGGGAATGCGTGGGCGGAAGAAAACAATGATTCCCTAGGTACACATTCTTCTTACACTTATCCAAATAAATACTTTCAGTGTCATCTAAATAGTGTGTGCATGCATTGTATTCCTTGTTTGTCTGTCCTGAAATGTTACTAAGAGCAGGCCAATCATTGATGGTTATGAACAACAATGCTCGTAGGTTAAATTCCTCACGTTTGTGCTCATACCACACACGTACAACTTGTTCATGCCACAGTTGTAAAAGTTCTTCAACTAATGGCCTTAGGTACACATCAATGTCGTTGCCGGGTTTCTTCGGGCCTTGGATGAGCACTGCCATCATAATGAACTTCCGCTTCATGCACAACCAAGGAGGAAGGTTATAGATACACAAACTCATAGGCCATGTGCTATGACTGCAGCTCTGCTCCCCAAAAGGATTCATGCCATCTGTACTTAGACCAAACCATAAGTTCCTCACGTCACCTGCAAAGTCCGGGTAGTTTCTCTCAATTTTTCTCCACTGCGACCCATCAGCGGGGTGTCTCAACATCTCGTCTTTCTTACGGTCTTCTTTGTGCCATCGCAACAACTTGGCATGCTCTTCGTTTCTGAACAAACGTTTTATCTGTGGTATTATAGGATCATACCACATCACCTTGGCGGGAACCCTCTTCCTGGGGCGCTCCCACTCAACATCACTAGGATCATCTCATTGGATCTTATACCGCAATGCAGTGCATACCGGGCATGCATCCAAATTCTCGTACTTCTCACTACGGTAGAGGATGCAGTCATTAATGCATGCATGTATCTTCTGTACCTCTAATCCTATAGGGCAGACAGCCTTCTTTGCTTCGTAAGTACTGGCGGGCAGTTTGTTATCCTTTGGAAGCAGCTTCTTCATTATCTTCAACAACTTTTCAAATCCCTTGTCAGGCATACCAACCTCTGCCTTGCATTGCAGCAATTCTAGTGTGCTACCTAGCTTTTTGTGGCCATATTCTCAATTCGGGTACAACAATTTGTTGTGATCCTCTAACATCTTCTCAAATTTCAACCTCTCCCTTTCGCTATCACATTTTCCCTTTGCATCAGCAATGGCCCGACCAAGATCATCATCTGGCTCATATGATGCACGTTCTTATGCTTCTTCTTCATCATTGTCTTCCATTGTAGTACCACCGTATTTAGGGGACATATGATAGCTGTCATCATTCTCTTCATCTTTGTTGTCTTCCATCATACCTCCTCTTTCTTCGTGCTTGGTACAACAATTATAGCCAGACATGAAACCGGACTGAAACAGATGACCGTGAAGGACTCTTGAGGAAGAGTATTCCTTCTGATTCCGACACTCACCACATGGACAACACATAAAACCATTCCGCTTGTTTGCCTCTGCCACAATGAGAAAAGAACGCACGCCTTTAATGAACTCGTCAGAGATTCGTTCAGCGTACATCAATTGACGTCTCATCCGCATTATATAAGTTCATCAAACAAAATCACGATGCTAAGAGTATTACTAGTCTAAAAATAAAAGAACACATCATATACATCAAACAACTATGCACTGATTTAAAAAGTTTCTATTACATCCTAACGTGGGCCTGTTTAGTCTCGTATGGTGTCTCCAACCGGTACTAAAGGACACTCCAACCGGGACTAAAAGTGGGTGACGACACTATATGTCGTGAGTGGAGACACTATGTCAGTGAGTGGCGACACCGTTTCAGTGGGTGGAGACACTATGACAGGGGTGAGTGTCGACATTATGTCACGAGTGTCGACACTATGTTGTGATGTTTAATCTATAAATAGGATTCCTTGTGAACTATCAACTGCAAGGAATATCGTGTGCGAGACCAGGGACACCACTACAGCGGAGCTCGCCGTAGATGATGAGGTCCTAAGACATCTTTGAGGAGCTCGCCGTAGAGGCACTCCCTAATATGTAAAATTAGTTATCTCCACCAGCATACTGATTTTGCTAAAGATATAAACTGAAAGATGGTGTGTGAGAGTAGGGACACCACTATGGAATAGATTCTCGAAGATGTCTTAGGATGTCGCGTCCTTAGACATCTTCGAGGAGCTCGCTATAGAGGCACTCCCTAATTTAATTTGATAGATCCTCGGTGTGTTCATGTTTTTTTTCTTACTTGCTTAAATGGCCAATCATTAATTAAAATGCTAGGATGCCACTATATATATGTGAGCCTTCATAGTTTTGGTTCTTATTTTTGTTGCAATGGATTTTGTGATGGCAGGTAGAAGAAAGAAGGATATTTTGTTGCTCTTCGGTGGCATGATGCACTGTGAACCGTATGAATTTCGAGACTATGTGCCAAACCAAGATATATAGATAGGATGAACTCATGTATCTATGTGCTTCGATGAATCAAATGAATTTCGAGAACTATATGTGCCAAATTAACCAGATATATAGAGATAGAATCCACACAAATCTATCCATTTCTAGAGCATGAAATGAGCTAAAACCAGCAATGAAAGATGAAATGATGAAGTTGCCAACCTCTTAGGACCCTTAGATATATGTGGAGACAAAAAAATCTTCACAAATCTTGAGAAAAATTGGCAAGAACTCGAGCTTGAGGGGAGAAATATGAGGGAGATGCTTGTGTGAGCTTGAAATGGCTCGGGCTGGGAGGGGAAGAATATATAGTCGGGCCCTTTAGTCCCGGCTTTTTAACGAGCCGGGACTAAAGGTCCATGCATCCGCTCCTTTCCAGCGCCAGACCCTTTAGCCCCGGTTTGTGAAATAAACCGGGACTAAAGGTCCCCTGCGAACCGGAACTAATGTCTTCTAGGGCCTGCGACCAATTCTAGCCGTTGGGACCAGGGCATTAGTCCCGGTTTGTACCAGAACTGGGACTAATGCTTTGGACCAAAGGTCCGTTTTATACTAGACAGAGCCCTGCATATTGGATTTTGAAAAGGGTTACAATAAGGAAATATTGAGAAGATGAATAAACCATGTTGAAATCTACATTGCACGAAAAAGTAGCTTTGCGTTAGGTTGAATTCATCTGCCGCGCTCGCACCTGCCCAAGATAGAGGAGAAAGACGCGGCTTGGGTGGACAGCGTCACTAGCTAGCGCCTCGGCGCCATCGCGTATGCAAGGGGGATGCATGGAAAACTAGGTTGGAGTTCCTGATGGCGGCAGTGGATGCTTCCTTAGGGCTGAATTTGACGAAGGGGAGCTACCCCAGCATTGAGAATTACCTAGAGGCGGCCCACACGGCGTGATTGTCGCCAGAAGGAACCTAGCTGTCGCCGTCACAACTAGGAAGGAGACAGAGGGATATTGCCCACCTCCCCGGGATGGGATCGGGCTTGGGCTGGCCTGCGGGAGGCCCACCCTGATACTGTGCACACCGGGCGGCCCAATACTGCACTCGTTTACTTAAAGTTTTCACCGCACTCGTTTACTTTACTGCATTATTTACTCTTTTGCAACCAAACCAAACTCTTTTAAAACGCTCTTACTTGAGAACAAGGGAAGATCTAAGTATCCTTTGATAGATAGTGACGAGGGGCATACAGACCTTAGCCAAATAACTCTATGTGATTCTATACTCTTACTTTTGAATCTAGCTACAATTGATCTGTGCACTTGCAGTTATCAGGCACCAACTTTCATGGTATTGTCGACGAGCATGCCATGGGGGTCCTCAAAAAGAGTTTAGAGAGGTGTGGTCAAAGGAAGGTAGCATCCAGGTAAGGTGACACACATCTAACCAGGTTCATATATCATAACGGTGCAGGTTCATATATCACAACGGTGGCGAGATACTACTACTGCTTCTAGTCACTATAAATTCAATACGCCGAGTTACAGCGATTGCCAGGATTCTCTATGCGAGTTGTACAAGTGTAGATTGCACATTATAATTATTGCCCTAAAGGCTCCCAAAGGTTCTTTTTGTAAAGGTGCCAAAATGATATGGGGTGGCCCGATCTTCTCAGCAAGTAGTTGGCGATGATGATGGTGGTTAGATAACTAGTTTGTAGTTATAAACTCTCCCGCTCAAACCCTAATGGTGATGCAACAGATCTCAAACCCTGTGGGATATTCACAACACCACGCTCTTGCGCACGTAGCCATCGACCACGAACGGTATTTTGCAATCTACTAATTCCCAATGGAACAACAGATCACACTCAATTGCAGTAGCTAATTAGATCACAGGTAATTTTAGAGGTTCTACAAGAATCAACTCGAAAATAGTTTAAACGTGGTCTAACTCACACAATGTGACGCCCCATCTGTTTAAGGGACTAGGGCGACGGCCAAGCTAAGGAAAAACATAACAGGTTCGACTTAACCTAGATACAAATTGACCCATAGGCTGGGTACGGCCCAAGGCGCACAGGCTTGTTCCTACCGTGGCAGAAAACATAGTGTTTTCTATGCCGCGGTAGGGAACTAGGGTTTCCTGTCGTGGCAAAAAACAAGGTGTTTTCTAGTCCGCGGTAGAAAGCTCTACCTTTTGCTTAAGTGTTGATATCCTCTCCTTCAACTCCTTGCGCTTCCTCCCTCGCACATTCTTTATTGATCAACACGCCATGCTCCATATGCTTCACCTCCTCGCTCTGTGATATGCCTTCTTCTCCCATATACCTGGTCATACAATAGCACAATAATTTAGGCAGTATAAAGTTCTCATTAATTAAAACATCAGGTTCATTAAGAAACAAATTCACCTATTGTTCTAGCATCTTAGCACGATCTCTTGTAATAGGTTCATTTCTAATCTCATTGGACTAAATCTTCTTAGCAGCAACCGGAACATCTTCAGTAGTATTTGGTGAAGGGATAAGTGTAGGGATGTCCTCATCATATCCCCCCTTCAAAAGGCGTCGACCTCGACGCTCCAAGGTCTTCTCCAACATATGGTGAAAAATCATCAATGTTGAAATTGTTGCTAACTCCACCAAACTCAGCAATAGGAATAACAATCGAGTAGGCATTATCATTGATCTTGGCTAACACCTTGTAAGGACCAGTGCCATGGGGCTTCAATTTAGATTGTTTTAGCTTGGGAAACCTGTCCTTGCATAGATGCACCCAAACCATGTCTCTAGGCTGGAACAAAACCTCCTTTCTTGCTTGGTTCCTTTCATCAACAATGTTCTTGCCTTTCTTATCAATAGCCTCTCGAGTCTTCTCATGAATTTTCCTCACATAATCAGCATGTTTTATGCCTCCATATCAACTCTCTCATGCAATGGCAGAGGCAACAAATCAAGTGGCTTCAATGAACCCATACACCACCTCAAAAGGACAAAGATGAGTAGTAGAATGCACCGCCCTATTGTATACACACTCCACATGTGGCAAACACTCTTCCCACTCCCGCAAATTCTTCTTTATCATAGTCCTCAAAAACTATGGCAATGTTCTATTCACCACCTCCGTTTGACCATATGTTTGGGGATGAAAAGTGGTACTGAACAGCAACTTCGTTCCAAGCTTCCCCCATAAGGTCTTCCAAAAGTAGCTCATGAACTTCACATCACGGTCAGAAACAATCGTCTTTGGTACACCATGTAGTCTCACGATGTCCCTAAAAAACAGGTTAGCAATATGCGATGCATCGTTGCTTTTGTGCAGGCAATAAAATGAGCCATTTTAGAGAACCTATCCACTACCACAAATATAGAATCATGAACTCTCTGAGTTTTAGGTAAACCGAGCATAAATTCCATGCTAATGTCTTCCCAAGGTGTAGTAGGTGTAGAGAGAGGTCTATACAAACCATGAGGCTTCAGCTTTGATTTGGACTTTTTGCATGTAATACAACGGCTCACAAATTTGTAGACATCACGCCTCATCTTGGGCCAATAAAAGTGACCATCAAGAATGAGCAACGTCTTCTCATGCCCAAAGTGACCCATCAAACCTCCAGCATGTGATTACTTCACTAAGAACAAACGCAACAATGATTCTGGAATGCATAGTTTGTTAGCACGAAACAAATAACCATCATGTATATGATACTTATCCCATGCATTTTTAAAGCACACAAACGATATGGTTCAGCAAAATCATGATCAATTGCATAAAGCCCACAAATAATTTCTAATCCAGGAATTTTAACATCAAGATGTGTCAATAACATGTTCTTCCTACACAAAGCATCAGCAACCACATTCTATTTTCCTTTCTTATACTGAATGATGTAAGGAAATGATTCAATAAACTCAACCCATTTAGCTAATCGTCTATGCAAGTTTGATTGAGCTTTCAAATATTTTAATGTTTCATGATCAAATGTATTATAAATTCTTTTGGCCACAAATAATGTTGCCAAGCCTCAATAACTCTAACAAGCGCATACAATTCTTTATCATAGACAAGATAATTTAGTCTAGCACCGGCAAGTTTCTCATAAAATATGCTATAGGACGACCCTCTTGCATCAAAATGCCACCAATTCGAATACCACTAGCATCACATTCAACTTCAAATTGCTTTGAAAAATCAGGCAATGCAAGTAAAGATGCAGAACTGAGCAAATGTTTCAAAGTATCAAATGCAATATCTTGGGTTGCGCCCCATACAAATGGCACACCTTTCTTAGTCAAGTCATTCAATAGTGCAGCAATAGTGCTAAAATCTTTGACAAAGCGCCTATAGAAACCAACTAAACTATGGAAACTACGCACTTGACTCACATTCATGGGAATAGGACAATTCTAAATTCCTTCAATTTCAGATTGATCTACTTCTACCCCATGCTTAGATATAACATATCCTAGAAATATAACCTTATCTTTTGCAAATGTGCACTTATCAAGATTAGCATACAATTTTTTATCAAGCAACACTTGCAAAACTTGTCTAATATGATCACAATGTTCAATTTCATTGCGGCTATATATAAGTATATCATCAAAATAAACAACCACAAAACGACCAATATATTCTCTCAAAACATGATTCATTAATCTCATGAATGTACTAGGTGCATTAGTAAGACAAAAGGCATAACTAACCACTCATACAAACCAAATTTTATTTTGAAAGCAGTTTTCCATTCACCCCCTTCTTTCATTCTAATTTGATGGTATCCACTATACAAATCAATTTTAGAGAAAACAGCAGCACCACTCAATTCATCTAACATATCCTCTAAACATGGAATAGGATGACAATATTGAATAGTGATGTTATTTATAGCTCTACAATCTACACACATGCGCCATGTACCATATTTCTTAGGCACTAAAATAACAGGAATAACACAAGGGCTAAGAGAGATACAAACCGTACCCTTTGTCTAGAAAGGCCTGCACTTGTTTCTATATATCCTTCGTTTCTTCGGGGTTGGTTTTTTAGGGTGCACGGTTTAGAAGTGTGGCGCCAGGGATCAAGTCGCTCTGATGCTCAATACCACGCAATGGAGGCAATCCAGTCGGCACATCTTCAGGAAACACATCACCAAAATCCTGCAAAACATTAGACACACCAAGAGAAACATGGATCATGTCATTAGAAATCAAAACCTCGCCCTTGTACATGAGCACAAGAGGCATGGTTGTAGGATCCTCACTAAATTCTCTCATGTCTTCGTTGGTGGCTAAAATCAGAAGATTAGGCACTCTCTCACTTTTTGTTATATCATTCTTTTGGGCTCATTTACATTATTCACAGCTGCAACACTATCTCGCCTAGCTATAGGTGCATCCTGTAAGCTCACCTCAATCTTTTGACGAGATTCATTCACAATATGTTGTGGTGTCATAGGCTGCAAATTAATTTTTTTTCCCTTGAAATCCAAATGATATGTATTGGCTCGTACATTGTGTTGCACATGGCGGTCATATAACCACGGTCGACCCAACAATAAGTGGCAAACATCAAAATCAATAGAATCCTTGTATGGTCCTATCTCAAAGTTCACACGCATCATATGGTTTACCTTCATCTCACAATTGTCACTCAACCATTGTATGTAATATGGCTTAGGATGAAATAAATAAGTCAGATTCAACTTGTCACATAACTCCTTGCTTGCAAGACTGCGGCAACTACCTCCATCAATGATCACTTTGCAAGTTTTGTTTGGGCCAACTAGTGCTTTTGTTTGAAATAAATTGCAGCGCTGAGAATTATCATGGGGCTGCACTAAGAATACGTGGAGAAACCACAATGGTTGGCACATGCTCAGGAAAAGCATACATGCCTTCATCACTTGCATAACCATTGTCTTCAGGACTATTAAGATCAACTTCATCTCCACTTTCGTACTCGCCATTGTCATTGATAAACATTACCTTGCGGTTTGGAAAATCTTTCTTGATGTGTCCTCTACCTCTGCAAGTATGGCACTCCACATCTCGAGTATGGGTTGTTGACATGTTGGAACCGGTGCTAGCAGCAGGAGCAGCGGCTATCTTTGCTTGGGAACCATAGGACGCCAAAGGTGCAGGCTTGGAAGGCGATGTGGAAGGACGGCCAGTAGTAGCATCAGATGCAGACGCAGGAGGAGTCAGCGTAGACCTTGTTGAAAATGGTTGGTGGAAGTATACCTTGCATGCACCTTCGCCTCTTCATATAGTTGAGATTCATCCTCTCTTCCATGATGCAATAACTCATTCATACTCTCATACTTGTGATGACGAACAATGCTCTTTATGGGCAACTTCAGATTGTTAAGAAAACATTGCATGATCATCTCAAGTGATTCAGGAACTCTAGCACGCTACATTAGCATCTCCATCTCCATGTAGTACTCGTTGACCGACATGGTCCCCTGCCTCAGTTGTGTCAACTTGTCAAAAACTGAATGCAAATAGTTAGTGGGCACGAAACGTTCCTTCATGATGCGCTTCATCTCTCTCCATGTGAGAACAGGAAGTTTATTGTCATATCTTCTATTATGCACAATGGCATCCCACCAACGCAATGCATATCCATAAAATTTTGAAGCATCAAGTTTTTGTAGGGTTCGCAGCATAGAAAACAAAAAATTTCCTACGATGTGAACTATATACCAAGATCTATCTACTAGATACAAACAACGGGCGGATGTATATCCGTAGAGAACATACCCTTGAAGACCGACAAAGCTTAACGAGTTCAACTCGTGGTTGATGTATACGATCTCTTGCCGATCTCAAGATCGAGAGGAAGTCCTAGCGCCGCAAATCAGCAGCGCATCCGTGCTCGCACACACGTTCGAGGCACCGAGCAACCTCCGCCTCCTCGCTCCAGCGATGCAGCGGAAGCACAACTCTTTCTTTCCGAATAGCCACCGAACATGTATCTCGCTAGTCCGAGACCATGGGGGATAAATTCTAGAGGGGAGAGAGATCCTTCACGAGGAGGTGTGAGAGATAAGTGAGGAGGGGGCTCCTTTTATAGGAGGAGGGGAACCCCAAGGGGTGGCTGCCATGGGGGCTGCCCCTTGCCCTCCCTCTTCATGTGGGTGGACACTCCACTCACAAATCTCCTTTAAATTCCTCCACTCAAAGTCCACTCAAATTCCCATTAAATTTCCACCAAATTTAATGCAAACTCTCATTAAATAAAACTCTTTTATTTTATTCAGAATTTTTCAATTACTTTAATGACAAACATTCACAAATAACCCTTGCTAGAATTCTATTTCACATGCATAACCACTTTATGCAATTTCACCCAAAACCTGTTTTGGTATCTAGTGAAATAAATTCCTGCTTGTTCATTCTTTCGGCATGAAACAGTTGCTCCAATTGGATGTCGGTGCCTCTTAAGTGTGTCACCCTACGGTTCGTGAATAATGCGGACATGATCGAGACCCTCTCGGATCAATAATCGAAGCGGATCCGAGACCCATACGACTCCCACACATTCAACGATGACTTTCTTGTGATCGCTAAACTTTTACGCTAGTATCTTAATCCCTTTGTTTCACGATATATTACATGTCCGAGATTCGATCATCGGTATCTCCATACCTAGTTTGATCTCATCGACATGCACTCTTTCTCGCTCCTGTGATATAACATTCTAGTGATCAAATCACTTGCTTGCAAGCTAATCAATGTGATATCACCAAGAGGGCCCAGAGTATATATATATCCGTCATCGGGATGAACAAATTCCACTCTCGATCCATGAGCCTCAACATAACACTTTATTAGTTCTGAATCCATCTTTATAATCACCTGTTACGGTGACGTTTGATGTTATCAAGAAACTCTTCCGTGTTAGTGATTGACATGATCTCATGGTCTAAGGATTAGGATCACTTTGTAAGTTGTTATAGCAATATAAACTCAATGACTTTGATCGTAATGCTATACTTGGATGAATGTTCATCACACCATTACACTAATGTTGTGATCCCGTTATTAACAACATCGAATGTCCATGATCGTGAAACCTTGATCATCTTGTTAATCAACGAGCTAGTTTATGAGAGAGGCATAACTAGGAACTTTCGCTTGTTTATTAAACACACATGTATTAACGCTTCCGTATTAATACAATTATATCATGCAAAATAAACATCTATCATATACTTGGAATACACATAATAAACACTTTATTATTGCCTCTCGGGCATATTCCTTCATCTCCCACTTGCACTAGAGACAATAATCTAGTTACATAGTGAGAAATCTAACACCCATTGAGTTCTGGTGTTGATCATGTTTTGCTCTAGGGAGAGTTTTAGTCAACGGATCTGCTACATTGAGATCCGTATGTACTTCTAAATCTTTATATCTCCATCCTTGACATGCTCATGGATGGAGTGAAACCGCGCTTAATATGCTTGGAATGCTTGTGAGACCTTGGCTCTTTGGCATTGGCAATGGCACCATTGTTGTCACAATAGATCACCATTGGGTCCAACGCTTTGCCACCACTCCTAGTTCGGATATGAACTCCTTCATCCAAATCGCTCGAGCCGCTCAAGCAAAGCAACATATTCGGCCTCCGTTGTTGATCCCGCTACCACAGGTTGTTTGGAGCTCCTCCAACTAACCGCCCGCCATTCATGAGAAATACGTATCCGGATTGAGACTTAGAGTCATCCGGATCGGTGTCAAAGCTAAGCGTCGACATAACACTTAGCGACGAGCTCTTCTTCACCTCCAGATACAAGAAACATATCCTTAGTTCTTCGTAGTACTTAAGGATATTCTTGACCGCTATCCAAAGATGTTCCGAACACGGATCCGATTGGTACCTACTAGTCGGACTAATAGCATGTGCCACATCCGGTCTTGTACATAGCATGGCGTACATTATAGAGCCTATGGTCAAGCATAGGGACTTTGTCCATTATCTCTCTTTCTTCCGCCGAAGCCGGACTTTGAGTCTTACTCAATGTCTTGCCTTGCAACATAGGTAAGAACCCCTTCTTACTTCCGTCCATTTTAAACTTCTTTAAAATCTTATCAGGTATGTACTTTGCGATAGCCCTATTAGGCGCCTAGATCTATCTCTATAGATCTTTATGCCTAATATGTATGACGCTTCACCTAGGTCCTTCATTGAAAATTTGTTGTTTAGATAACTTTTAACACTGTTTAAAATATCTATATCATTTCCGATCAATAATATTTCATCCACATATAATATCAGAAATGCCACATTGCTCCCACTCACTTTCTTGTAAATACAAGCTTCTCCATAAGTTTGGACAAATCCAAACTCTTTGATCACCTCATCAAAGCGGAGATTCCAACTTCGTGATGCTTGCTTCAATCCATAGATGGATCGCTGAAGCTTGCACACCTTGTTAGCATCCTTAGGATCGACAAAACCCTTTGGTTGTATCATATACAACTCTTCTTCAATATTACCATTGAGAAACGCGGTTTTGACATCCATCTGCCATATCTCATAATCGAAATATGCAGCAATTGCTAACATAATCCTAATTGACTTTAGCATCGCTACGGGAGAGAAAGTCTCATCGTAGTCAACTCCTTGAATTTGTCGAAACCCTTTGCGACAATTCGAGCTTTATAGACGGTCACATTACCATCAAGACGCTTTTCCTTTAGAAAATCCATTTGTTCTCCACGGCCTTTGGTCGTGAGGTAATTCCACCAAGTTCCAAACTTGATTTTCATACATGGATTCCATCTCGATTTCATGGCTTCTAACCATTTGTTGAACTGGCTCATCATCGCTTCTTCATACGTCGCAGGTCATCATTTTCATCAACCATGAAATTCATGACAGATTTCCGTCATACTCGAGCTGCACGCGTCTGCTTGACTGCGAGGTTCGGTAGTACTCTTTCGGAGTTTCATGATCATTATCATTAGTTCCTCTTCAACAGTGGAGCCAACTCCGAACAACTTCCGCGCCTGCGCTACTCGCCATACTTTGAAGAGAAGGTTCCACAACCTCTTGAGTTCTACCTTCCGACTACTCACACCTTTCGAGAAACTCTTTCTCTAGAAAGGATCCATTCTGGCAACAAAAACCTTGCCCTCGGATCGTGATAGAAGGAATACCCAATAGTTTCTTTAGGGTATCCTATGAAGACGATTTTCCGCTTTGGGTTCGAGTTTATCCGTTGAAGTTTCTTCACATAAACATCGCATCCACAAACTTTAAGAAATGATGACTTAGGTTTGTTTCCAAACCACAATTCATACGGCGTCTTTTCAACGGATTTAGATGGTGCCCGATTTAAAGTGAATGCAGTAGTTTCTAGTGCATAACCCCAAAATGACAACGGCAAGTCCGTCAGAGACATCATAGATCGAACCATATCTAATAAAGTATGATTACGACATTCCGACACACCATTTTGCTATGGTGTTCCGGCAGGCGTGAGTTGTGAAACAATTCCACACTCTTTCATGTGAGTGCTAAACTCGTAACTTAGATACTCACCTCCACGGTCGGACCGTAGAAATTTGATCTTTCTATTACGATGATTTTCCACTTCATTCTAAAATTCCTTGAACTTTTCAAAGGTTTCAGACTTGTGTTGCATCAAGTAGATATAACCGTATCTACTCAAATCATCCGTGCAAGTAACAAAATAACGATATCCACCTCGCGCCGACACACTCATTGGACCACATACATGTAGGGGGTCCCAACCTAATAAGGTAGAGCCCTCCTGTGTTTTACAATGCTAGTCCCTGGATCAATAGCTAGCATCCACAGATAAGATGTAATATCAAGATACAAAGGTCATATTATAACTTTATAACCAGGAATAACATAATTCTATTACATCATACATAGCTCATTGGCTATCACATTACATTGCAGCGGAATAATTATAATCATGGGGTCCTTCATCTTCAAAGTGCCACAGGCAGATGTTGGTTGTAGACTTTGTAATCCTAGTCAATCAAACAATCTTCATTTAAAACAATCAACCTGCAACATTACAAGTTACAGCCACAAGGGTCAATACATTTGAATTGTATTGGCAAGTTTCACTTTTATGTATAATAAGAATGGATCCTATCATTATATGCATATTTGGCTAAGTAGAGTTTGAGGCTTATTTGCATAAAGCAATATTTATCCTATCTTTTCAAAATGGTTTTGGTCCTTGTCAAATCTCTTTCCAAGTTCCTTGAACTCCTTGGTAGACACTCAAGTGTTCAAGTCCTTGTCAAAAATCCTCGAGCACCTTGGTAACCCCAAGTGCAACAAGTTTTATCAAAAATCATGAGTTCCTTGGTAACCCCAAGTTCATCATGCTCTTGTGCACCTTGGTAACCCCAAGTGCAACAAGTTTTATCAAAAATCATGAGTTCCTTGGTAACCCCAAGTACATCATGCTCTTGTGCACCTTGGTAACCCCAAGTGCAACAAGTTTAACAAAATCTCTTTGAATTCCTTGGTACCCCCCAAGTGCATCAAGTTTTTATATTAGAAATTAGAATGTCGAGATCTCCCATAGTTCAAACTTTAGTTGCTCAGTATTGTCCACAACTGGGGACACGGCTAAGTACTTAGATTTTATTAACTTCTGCAGAAGGAGTACACTTTACCCACATGACACAATCCCATCTTGTTGCCACCAGTGGCCTACTGGATTAGTTCTCACCAAGATGGAGTACTGGCAGACTGAGAATGTGACGAAGTCTTTCCAAAAGGTCCTCCCATACATCATTGCTAGCTTGTCTTCAGCCCCCATGAAGCATTCCAGATCCCCATGTCCGGTAGCTAAAGACAATGTATGGGTCTTCCTAATGTAGTTGACTAAGCCAGAGCCATAATAGCATGTGGTTGCACACGAAAGCCACAATTGGAGAAACATGTTCAATCTCTAAGTTTCCTAGGTGGTTTTCATTTGGAGCACAACACACAGTGATTGCCATAGACATGGTTCCCTTTTGTTGCCACCTTCTCCAAAACATAAAGTGTCCACCACCTAGGTGGTTCATTGAGTCCTTGTTTTATTATATAAAAAACACAAGTCCTTTTCTCAACCTTTGTAAAATCTCAACATGTATCTCTTTTCAAAACACAGCATGGCTAAGCATGTACAACTTCAATATTTTTACTAAGGAGTGTAAAGGGAATCCTATTAGGATTAGCATAGCATAAGTATAAAACATTTTCATGCATGTTTACAAAATCCACTAAGTATAATGAAAATAGTAGGTCTTTTGTATGATAGTGTAACTTGCCTTTTTGGTAGGGAATGATAGTCACTCCTTGATCTTGCTAGTCTCACACTTTGCTAATTTCACTACGATCAAACAAGCATAGTATCAAGTAGCATTCCAAACCAACATTCAAACAATATTTCACATACACAAAGCAATGGATCCTAAGTCATGCAAAAGAGGGTTCTATTGCAAGGTTGGTCTCTACTAGGTTTATAAACTTTGTAAGGTCCACATTGGTCATTTACCAAAATGGCAAAGTCATTAGTTAGAGGGTTTTGCTCAAAAATCTATTTTAAAATCTATTCAACATTTTATGTGGTGAAAATTATTCTTTTCAAAGCAAAACTTTATGTTTTTCACCAAGTGAGTTGCCCTTGGCAAGGCTTGGTGTTTTGGTCAGTAAGTTTGGTCCATAACATTTTCCCAAAGTTTTCCTTGCAAAAACATTTCCATAATAAAATCAAATGAGTTTATTTGGCTAGAAAAAGGCTAAGTTAAATAATTCATCCTATATTTCACCAAAATCATTTTTATCACCAAGGGTTGGTTCCTAGGGTCAGTAAGGTCACACAAATCCATTTTGCAAAAGATTTAATCCTAAAATTAATTTTAACCAATTTTTATACTCTAAACAAGTACACAAATGTTTCTGCAAATTCAAACAAGCTAACAGATACTATTTGTCAAACTAAGGCCATGGTTGGCTAGGGATTGTTCTCCTGATTTCATTGATATAAAATTTGCCAAATTTGGACGTGTGGTTTGAAAGTTATAGCAATTACAAATTTGTATTCTAATCAGATCAAAATTCTGTTTTTAAATCGATTCCTGTACACGTGGCTACTTCTGATTGGGCAATAACGGTTCGCTCGGATCGGCTACTGGGGTGCGTTGGATCTAACTGAAAATGTGCGGCGCAGATCGACGCATACCTCCTCGGTAAGTGGTTCTATTATATCCATCCGATCGACATCGGACGGCTCCTGCTGCCTGGCCAAGGACTGGCGGCGCTAGGTCGACGGCGAGCGGCGGAACGGCTAGTTGGCGGCGGCGCTAGCGAAACAGGACGCGAAACAGAGGGGGAGGATGCTCACCAGGTTCGAAATGCAACACTGATGCTCAACTCACTTGCGGTTTGACAGGGGGCGCTCAGAGGCAGTCGCAATTTCTCGTCGGAGTTGGGAACGGCGACGGACGCGTCAGGTGGTCGTCGTGGACGGCGCTGTGGATCACCTCAAAGCGAAATGACGACACGGTTAGATGCGCAGGAACAAGACAGAGTCGTGTGCGTGAACTAGAAGGCGCGGGGTGGTCAGATACTACCTGTGGGCTTCGCCGGAGATGAAGCAGACGGTGGCGACGGTGGCCGTTGTCGAAGGCGAGGTTCTGGTACCCGGTCGAGTTGGATGCACTAGCGGATGCTGAGTGTGAGGATGATGTGAGCTTGGTCGGGAGGAGAGGGCGAGTCTTGGCGGAATTGGCGAGGAGGGTCGCTGAGTAGCAGCGGCATGAGGGAATTGGGGCTGGAGGCGAGAGGAGGCGGTGTCTGGGGAAAACGGAGGAGAGAGGCGATTAAAAGGCGTGGTCGACGAGGAATTAACGCGGCGTTAAGGCGAATTGATCACGGCATTCATGGGCAGCAACGGGAGCGTCGTCTGGGGGAGACATGGTCGCGCGAGGAAGAAGAAGGAGGAGGCAGTGGGGTCCTCTGTTCAGTGGGAAAGAAAGGAGGGAGGGGTCCACTTGTCGGTTGCTGGGTGGATGCGGTTCTGAGTGGGAAAGAAAACGGTTCGGGGAGGAATAGGAATTTGGGCTGGGCATTGGGCCATTTTGTTGGGCTGGGTCTGTTTTCTCCTATTTTTTTCTGCTTACTTGTTTTATTCTTTTCTATTTCTATTTTCTGGTTTGAAATTCAATTCATAATTCAAACAACAAGACAAACATTCAAATAACCCAAACAATCATCACTCTTTGCACTTGATTTTTGGTTCTGTTTAACCACATAAACCAAATCCCAAAATAAAAATAATATTTTAAATCTTTTTAGGTTCCATTTATTGATTAAATAAAATGGACTATGGTTTATTAATAAAATAGGGTTTGGTTTAATTAATATAATCCCCATTTGAATCCAAATATTTTCAAAAACCAAATCAGTAGGTATCCTTTGGAAATAAAGAATATTTGGAAAACTTGTTTAAAATAATATAATCCTTTTACTTTAGGGTCCATTAATAATTAAATAAAATAGACTTTCATTATTATTTCCAATAGGACTTGTTTTATTGAGATATTTATTTTGAATCTAAAATAAAGCCAAAACATTTTAGTAGATTTTATTTGTGAATTTCAAATAATTGGGAAAACCTATTTTAAATAATTTAATAAGTTTTGATGTTTCAATTAAAATGGTAAAACCTTTTATTTGAATAAAATTTGGATATTAATTCCTTATTAATTTATTTAAACAAATCTTTGCTAATTTTATCTAAATAAAATGTTTTAATTCATAAGCTTGGCCAAGGTTTTAATTTGGCTTTATAAAATAATCTTTATTTATAAATCCATCTTTTCTTTTGAATACCAAATCTTTTATTAAGAGATCAAAAATAGTATTTTAAATATTTTTATTTTAAATCTCTTTAGGATTTATTTGATTCAAATGGGTTTGAAGTTCCAATTGAATTCAAAAAGTTTCTTCTGGCTCTGAAAATCAAACAAAGTTTTATTTTATTAATTTATTTTCACATTACAAGATTTGGAAAATCTTGGGATGTGACAGGCTACCACCCTTAAAATAAATCTCGTCCCGAGATTTGGGGAGGCTAGGGTTACAAGCAAGTTCCAAACAACTAGGGTACTACCACCCTTAAAAATTTTCAAACAAAAAATACATATTGGCCTTCTTGGGTCCTGGAATTTCTCTATGTTAAGCCTTTGCTTTATTCCTATGATTGACTCATGGACCAAGGTTGAGTTTCTCCATAGGCTTGTTCAATTTGTTCTTCATCCTTTCTGGACAGTTGCTTGCATAATGTCCTGGATTCTTGCAGTTGAAACAATGGATGTCATTGAGTTCTTTACGTGGCTCTTGTGGGCAAGTTGCTACATAATGACCTGGTTCGTTACAGTTGTTGCACCACACTTGGTCAATCCCTTTATTCTTCTTGTTCTCTGGGCATCCACTGGAGTAGTGTCCCATTTCTTTACATTTACGACATTGTGCAAGGCTCATGTCTTGCTTAGGCTCCTTGATTTTCTTTGATCCTTTGAATTGGGTTGTCTTGTTTGGAAGTATAAGTGGTCCTTTTCCTTTGGTAGACTTGGATCCTTCTTGGTTCCTTTGTTCTACCATGGCATAGATGGGGCATAGGCCAGGAGTATGATCACTTCCTTCACAAAGGTAGCATGTGGCTTGAGAGGTGGGGCATTGTCCAACAGGATGGTCTTCATCACAATTGGGGCATTGTCCTTCATGCTCCGTGGAAGTATGATCCTTGTCTCCACAAATAATGCAAGCTGGGGCTCCATCTAGAATAACATTTTTGTCATCCTTGTTATCATACACACTTCTAGGATAGCTTTCTTCCATGCTAATCATTTGATTAGTCACCTTAAGCATTAATTGGGATTGTTCCTCCAAAAACTTTTGCAGTGCTGGATCTTTATCACTATTGTTGGCTAGGAACTGAGCTGTCAGTTGGTTCAACTGATGTTGGGTTGCTATGAGCTCTCTCATGCTGTCAGCTTGGTTGGTGTTGGTGTCATCAACCTTGATGTTGGAGTCCTTTGGAGTAGTCATCTGTTTTGGTTTGAAGGAGGATTAGAATGGGCAAGATATTTCTAAGGAAATATTTCTAATCACACACATCACAATTCACACAAGCAATGTGCATGCAATCACAAAACAAACTTTCCACTCAAACAACAAAGTTCAAGCACTTTTTAGGCAACAAAATATTTTTGCTACACCACATAAATTAGTGTGGTTTGTCTTAACTAAATTATGGTGGTCCATCTATATGGTACACTTGTGATCTTTCTCCCCTTTGCATGAGATCATGGCTTCCTTGAGACAAACTCTTGGTTACAACACTTCAAAGTTGTTGATGGTTCCTTCTTATTTTGCATTCCCTCAGTCTCTAAATCTTAAGTAAGATTTCCTTGTCTAACTTGTGGTCCTTAGTGGTATCCATGTTGGAAGTCTTTGGTGAACATGCTGAAGATGTTGAAGTCATTAGAGTTGAAGATGTTGAAGAAGTCCTTTGCACATGGTGTAGTCCTTGGTCATGGGGTAGGCTTTTCCATCAAGTTGAAGCAGAAGAGATGTAGAGTTGAAACCAAAATGGTTAAGGAAAGAGTTTACAAGATTGTTTGTAAATAAGTTTTGGAACAAAACAACTCCTATTTTTCTAAGGGTTTTGTCCAATCCTAGGTTTACAAATCCTACAGGCAACACAATGCTCTGATACCATCTGTAGGGGGTCCCAACCTAATAAGGTAGAGCCCTCCTGTGTTTTACAATGCTAGTACCTGGATCAATAGCTAGCATCCACAGATAAGATGTAATATCAAGATACAAAGGTCATATTATAACTTTATAACCAGGAATAACATAATTCTATTACATCATACATAGCTCATTGGCTATCACATTACATTGCAGCGGAATAATTATAATCATGGGGTCCTTCATCTTCAAAGTGCCACAGGCAGATGTTGGTTGTAGACTTTGTAATCCTAGTCAATCAAACAATCTTCATTTAAAACAATCAACCTGCAACATTACAAGTTACAGCCACAAGGGTCAATACATTTGAATTGTATTGGCAAGTTTCACTTTTATGTATAATAAGAATGGATCCTATCATTATATGCATATTTGGCTAAGTAGAGTTTGAGGCTTATTTGCATAAAGCAATATTTATCCTATCTTTTCAAAATGGTTTTGGTCCTTTGTCAAATCTCTTTTCCAAGTTCCTTGAACTCCTTGGTAGACACTCAAGTGTTCAAGTCCTTGTCAAAAATCCTCGAGCACCTTGGTAACCCCAAGTGAAACAAGTTTTATCAAAAATCATGAGTTCCTTGGTAACCCCAAGTTCATCATGCTCTTGTGCACCTTGGTAACCCCAAGTGCAACAAGTTTTATCAAAAATCATGAGTTCCTTGGTAACCCCAAGTACATCATGCTCTTGTGCACCTTGGTAACCCCAAGTGCAACAAGTTTAACAAAATCTCTTTGAATTCCTTGGTACCCCCCAAGTGCATCAAGTTTTTATATTAGAAATTAGAATGTCGAGATCTCCCATAGTTCAAACTTTAGTTGCTCAGTATTGTCCATAACCGGGGACACGGCTAAGTACTTAGATTTTATTAACTTCTGCAGAAGGAGTACACTTTACCCACATGACACAATCCCATCTTGTTGCCACCAGTGGCCTACTGGATTAGTGCTCACCAAGATGGAGATCTTGCGGACTGAGAATGTGACGAAGTCTTTCCAAAAGGTCCTCCCATACATCATTGCTAGCTTGTCTTCAGCCCCCATGAAGCATTCCAGATCCCCATGTCCGGTAGCTAAAGACAATGTATGGGTCTTCCTAATGTAGTTGACTAAGCCAGAGCCATAATAGCATGTGGTTGCACACGAAAGCCACAATTGGAGAAACATGTTCAATCTCTAAGTTTCCTAGGTGGTTTTCATTTGGAGCACAACACACAGTGATTGCCATAGACATGGTTCCCTTTTGTTGCCACCTTCTCCAAAACATAAAGTGTCCACCACCTAGGTGGTTCATTGAGTCCTTGTTTTATTATATAAAAAACACAAGTCCTTTTCTCAACCTTTGTAAAATCTCAACATGTATCTCTTTTCAAAACACAGCATGGCTAAGCATGTACAACTTCAATATTTTTACTAAGGAGTGTAAAGGGAATCCTATTAGGATTAGCATAGCATAAGTATAAAACATTTTCATGCATGTTTACAAAATCCACTAAGTATAATGAAAATAGTAGGTCTTTGTATGATAGTGTAACTTGCCTTTTGGTAGGGAATGATAGTCACTCCTTGATCTTGCTAGTCTCACACTTTGCTAATTTCACTACGATCAAACAAGCATAGTATCAAGTAGCATTCCAAACCAACATTCAAACAATATTTCACATACACAAAGCAATGGATCCTAAGTCATGCAAAAGAGGGTTCTATTGCAAGGTTGGTCTCTACTAGGTTTATAAAATTTGTAAGGTCCACATTGGTCATTTACCAAAATGGCAAAGTCATTAGTTAGAGGGTTTTGCTCAAAAATCTATTTTAAAATCTATTCAACATTTTATGTGGTGAAAATTATTCTTTTCAAAGCAAAACTTTATGTTTTTCACCAAGTGAGTTGCCCTTGGCAAGGCTTGGTGTTTTGGTCAGTAAGTTTGGTCCATAACATTTTACCAAAGTTTTCCTTGCAAAAACATTTCCATAATAAAATCAAAAGAGTTTATTTGGCTAGAAAAAGGCTAAGTTAAATAATTCATCCTATATTTCACCAAAATCATTTTTATCACCAAGGGTTGGTTCCTAGGGTCAGTAAGGTCACACAAATCCATTTTGCAAAAGATTTAATCCTAAAATTAATTTTAACCAATTTTTATACTCTAAACAAGTACACAAATGTTTCTGCAAATTCAAACAAGCTAACAGATACTATTTGTCAAACTAAGGCCATGGTTGGCTAGGGCTTGTTCTCCTGATTTCATTGATATAAAATTTGCCAAATTTAGACATGTGGTTTGAAAGTTATAGCAATTACAAATTTGTATTCTAATCAGATCAAAATTCTGTTTTTAAATCGATTCCTGTACACGTGGCTACTCGATTGGGCAATAACGGTTCTCGGATCGCTCTGGGTGCGTTGGATCTAACTGAAAATGTGCGGCGCAGATCGACGCATACCTCTTCGGTAAGTGGTTCTATTATATCCATCCGATCGACATCGGACGGCTCTGCTGCCGCCGCTCGGCGGCGCTAGTCGATCGAGCGGCGGAACGGCTAGTTAGGCGGCGCTTAGCGAAACAGACGCCAACAGAGGGGAGGATGCTCACCAGTTCAAATGCAACACGATGCTCAACTCGCTTACGGTTTGACAGGGCGCCAGAGGCGATCGCAATTTCGTCGGAGTTGGGAACGGCGACGCGCGTCAGTGGTCGTCGTGGGCGGCGTGTGGATCACCTCAGCGAAATGACGCGACGGTTAGATGCGCGAGAACAAGACAGTCATGTGCGTGAACTAGAAGCGCGGGTGGTCGGATACTACGTGGCTTCACGGAGATGAAGCGAGCGGTGGCGGCGGTGGCGTTGTCGGCGAGGTTACTGTGGTACCACGGTCGAGTTGGATGCACTAGCGATGCGCTGAGTGAGGATGCTGTGAGCTTGGTCGGAAGGAGGCGGCGAGTCTTGGCGGAATTGGCAGGAGGGTCGTCGAGTAGCAGCGTGAGGAAATTGGCGGCCTGGAGGCGAGGGAGGCGGTGTCTGGGAAACGGAGGAGAGAGGCGGCGATTAAAAGGCGTGGTCGCGACGAGGAATTAACGCGGCGTTAAGCGAATTGATCACACGGCATTCATGGCAAAGAACGGGGCGTCGTCTGGGGAGACATGGTCGTGAGGAAGAAGAAGGAGGAGGCGGGGGTCCTCATTGATGGGAAAGAAAGGAGGAGGGTCCACACCGGTTCTTTGGTGGATGCGGTTACAGTGGGAAAGAAAGCAGTTCGGGAAGAATAGGAGCTGGATCTGGCTGTTGGGCCATTTTGTTGGGCGGTCTGCTTTTCTCCTATTTTTACCTTACTTGTTTTATTCTTTTCTATTTCTATTTTCTGGTTTGAAATTCAATTCATAATTCAAACAACAAGACAAACATTCAAATAACCCAAACAATCATCACTCTTTGCACTTGATTTTTGGTTCTGTTTAACCACATAAACCAAATCCCAAAATAAAAATAATATTTTAAATCTTTTTAGGTTCCATTTATTGATTAAATAAAATGGACTATGGTTTATTAATAAAATTGGGTTTGGTTTAATTAATATAATCCCCATTTGAATCCAAATATTTTCAAAAACCAAATCAGTAGGTATCCTTTGGAAATAAAGAATATTTGGAAAACTTGTTTAAAATAATATAATCCTTTTACTTTAGGGTCCATTAATAATTAAATAAAATAGACTTTCATTATTATTTCCAATAGGACTTGTTTTATTGAGATATTTATTTTGAATCTAAAATAAAGCCAAAACATTTTAGTAGATTTTATTTGTGAATTTCAAATAATTGGGAAAACCTATTTTAAATAATTTAATAAGTTTTGATGTTTCAATTAAAATGGTAAAACCTTTTATTTGAATAAAATTTGGATATTAATTCCTTATTAATTTATTTAAACAAATCTTTGCTAATTTTATCTAAATAAAATGTTTTAATTCATAAGCTTGGCCAAGGTTTTAATTTGGCTTTATAAAATAATCTTTATTTATAAATCCATCTTTTCTTTTGAATACCAAATCTTTTATTAAGAGATCAAAAATAGTATTTTAAATATTTTTATTTTAAATCTCTTTAGGATTTATTTGATTCAAAAGGGTTTGAAGTTCCAATTGAATTCAAAAAGTTTCTTATGGCTCTGAAAATCAAACAAAGTTTTATTTTATTAATTTATTTTCACATTACAAGATTTGGAAAATCTTGGGATGTGACAATACATCAGAATGTATGACTTCCAATAAATCTGTCGCCCGTTCCATTGAACCGGAAAACGGCGTTCTAGTCATCTTGCCCATAAGGCATGGCTCACATGTATCAAATGATTCATAATCAAGTGATTCCAAAAGTCCATCCGAATGGAGCTTCTTCATGCGTTTAACGCCAATATGACCTAGACGGCAGTGCCACATATATGCGGATATATCATCATTAAGTTTAATCCTTTTAGCATCAACATTATGAATATGTGTAATATTATCATTGAGATCTAATAGAAATAAACCATTCATCATCGGTGCATGACCATAAAAGATTTCATTCATATAAATGGAACAACCATTGTTCTCGGATTTAAATGAATAACCACTTCGCATCAAACACGATTCAGATACAATGTTTATGCTTAGTGCAGGCACCAGATAACATTTATTCAAGTTTATAACTAATCCCGACGTCAAGTGGAGAGTCAGCGTTCCGACGGCGATCACATCAACGCTTGATCCATTGCCGACACGCATCTTGACCTCACCCCTTGCTAGCGGTCGCTTGTTCATGACCACGATTCGAAAGTTACAAATATTAGCAACCGAACGGTATCAAATACCGGTGCTACATGCGAGCACTAGTCAAGTACATCAATAACATGTATATCATATATACCTTTGTTTGCCTTGCCGGCCTTCTTATGCCAGATACTTGGGGAAGTTCGCTTCGATGCGATCCCCTTACAATAGTAGCACTCGGAATCAGACTTAGGTCCAACTCGGGGTTTCTTTTCAGGCGCGGCAACAAGCTTGCCGCACTTACTTCCCTTTCGTTTTCCCTTCTTGTCTTTCTTGAAACTAGTGTTCCTATTGATAATCAACACTTGATGTTCCTTTTTGATCTCCACTTCTGCAGTTTTAAGCATTGACAGAAGCTCAGGGAGAGACTTCTTCATGCCTTGCATATTATAGTTCATCACGAAGCTCTTATAGCTAGGTGGCGAGTGCGAACATGATGGATGCCTAAGTCAATGGGAATCGATATTCCCAAGGACACAAGCTTATCGGCGTAACCCGACATCTTGAGATCATGCAGCTAAAGAACTTTTCTGAAGCGTTGTAGCTCTCTACAACAGCATGTGTGTCGAAAATCATTTTCAACTCACCCATTGTATCAAATGCATTGTCGTTTTCGAAACGCTTTCGAAGTTCCGGCTCTAGCCCATACAATATGCTGCAATGAACTAAGTTGTGGTCCTCCTGACGAGTCTGATAGACATTCTTTTCCTCGTCGGGGCATCATCAAAGGTGGGGGCCTAACGGCTTCTAGCACATATTGATTTTGTGCAAAGAGAGGAGAATCCTCAAATTCATGGCCCATTCGGTAAAGTTGCTACCGTTCGTTGCTAGTTTCTTTCTCCATGAACACATTGAAATTAAAAGCGGTGGTGCCATCTACAACAGAATTTGTAAAGTTTAGACTAAGTGTATGATAGATTGAGTTCAACTAATCTATATTACGAATGAACTCCCACTCAAAAACGACATCCCTCGTGCCTTTTTGGTGATTACATGAACCAAATCCACTACACCAAGTCCGATCATCACGTGAGTCGGTATAGCTTCAAAGGCGGGCATCAAATGGGCATCATATCAACTATATGATTCATGCTTAACCTTTCGTCCGTGTTCCGAGGCCATGTGCGTACATGCTAGGCTCGCCAAGTTAGAACCTTAGTATTCAAGTGTGTAACTGCTTTTACACCGAAATATGGTCGTGGATCCAAGAACACCCGATCATCACGTGATGTCTTGGAGCGATGAAAACATAATCGGTGCATACTAAAGGAAGAACACATTCTTATCTTGATATTTAAATGAGGGATCATCTTATTATGCTAACAAAGCGCTAAACAAGCAATATAAGATGCTATCAAACATCATATGTTTATTAGTGAAATGATATGGTTCGCAGATGATCTCTATCATGTGCATCGTGGTATGATCACTATCATACCTATATGTGTAAATCCAAGGTCTATGGATTTTACACGCTATGTGTATTGTAAGAGTATCATCTCATACTTCTACTTACAACACTACCATATCATAACACTATCCCAAAGAACAATCTAAACTAGACGCCTCTAATTTATCCATTGCAAGTTTTACGTGGCTTAGGGCTTTCGAGATAGAACCGTTCTTACCTACGAACATGAACCACAACGAGGATAATCAAATTGTTGACACATCGCTTGCAACATAGATCTTGACTATAGTAGGAGAGCAGACACCGCTAGCCACTTATGCAAACTAGTTGCATGTCAAGCGTGGAACAGGTCTCATGTGCGAGGACATGTAAAGTTTGTCCAGGCCGCTTCATCCCACTATGCCACCAATATCCAAAATTACAACAAAGGAGCAACAACATGATCATCATCGCCCACATACTCATATGTGTACTGCCCGTGTAAAGTATCTACGCATAGATTCGGCTCTGATACCACTGTAGGGTTCGCAGCATATAAAACAAAAAAATTCCTACGATGTGAACTATATACCAAGATCTATCTACTAGATACAAACAACGGGCGGATGTATATCCGTAGAGAACATACCCTTGAAGACCGACAAAGCTTAACGAGTTCAACTCGTGGTTGATGTAGACGATCTCTTGCCGATCTCAAGATCGAGAGGAAGTCCTAGCGCCGCAAATCAGCAGCGCATCCGTGCTCGCACACACGTTCGAGGCACCGAGCAACCTCCGCCTCGCCTCCAGCGATGCAGCGGAAGCACAACTCTTTCTTTCCGAATAGCCACTGGGAACATGTATCTCGCTAGTCCGAGACCATGGGGGATAAATTCTAGAGGGGGAGAGAGATCCTTCACGAGGAGGTGTGAGAGACAAGTAAGGAGGGGGCTCGTTTTATAGGAGGAGGGGGGAACCCCAAGGGGTGGCGCATGGGGCTGCCCCCTTGCCCTCCCCTCTTCATGTGGGTGGACACTCCACTCACAAATCTCCTTTAAATTCCCTCCACTCAAAAGTCCACTCAAATTCCCATTAAATTTCCACCAAATTTAATGCAAACTCTCATTAAATAAAACTCTTTATTTTATTCAGAATTTTTCAATTAATTTAATGACAAACATTCACAAATAACCCCTTGCTAGAATTCTATTTCACATGCATAACCACTTTATGCAATTTCACCCGAAAACCTGCTTTGTATCTAGTGAAATAAATTCATGCGCTTGTTCATTCTTTTCGGCATGAAACATTTGCTCCAATTGGATGTCGGTGTCTATTAAGTGTGTCACCCTACGGTTCGTGAATAATGCGGACATGATCGAGACCCCTCTCGGATCAATAATCGAAGCGGATCCGGAGACCCATAACGACTCCCACACATTCAACGATGACTTTCTTGTGATCGTCGGAACCTTTACGCTAGTATCTTAATCCCTTTGTTTCACGATATATTGCATGTACGAGATTCGATCATCGGTATCTCCATACCTAGTTTGATCTCGTTACTGACATGCACTCTTTTCTCGTTCTCGTGATATAACATTCTAGTGATCAAATCACTTGCTTGCAAGCTAATCAATGTGATATCACCGAGAGGGCCCAGAGTATATCTATCCGTCATCGGGATGAACAAATTCCACTCTCGATCCATGAGCCTCAACATAACACTTTATTAGTTCTGAATCCATCTTTATAATCACCCTGTTACGGTGTGACGTTTGATGTTATCAAGAAACTCTTTCGGTGTTAGTGATTGACATGATCTCATGGTCTAAGGATTAGGATCACTTCGTAAGTTGTTATAGTAATATAAACTCAATGACTTTGATCGTAATGCTATACTTCGGATGAATGTTCATTACACTAATGTTGTGATCCCGTTATTAACAACATCCAATGTCCATGATCAGGAAACCTTGATCATCTTGTTAATCAACGAGCTAGTTTATGAGAGAGGCATAACTAGGAACTTTCTGTTTGTTTATTAAACACACATGTATTAATGTTTCCGTATTAATACAATTATAGCATGCAAAATAAACATCTATCATATACTTGGAATACACATAATAAACACTTTATTATTGCCTCTCAGGGCATATTTCCTTCAGTTTTACCTTCTTATCTTCTGGATAATCTTGCAAACGCCACAACTTCTCAATTTTCAGCTCCCATGTTAGTTAATCTTCAGGATCAATGGAACCATCAAACTTGGGAATTGAGAATTTGGGTTTTCCCAAGCCATCATAAAGGGCTTGGTGAGGAACACGATGAGCACGCCCAAGAGGAGCCCAGCCGCGAGCATGACCAGGGTGATTAGTACGTCCTTGGCCAAAATTGTTCTGATTCTGAACGGCACCAGCAACACTTCCTTCTTTGTCTTCAACAACATCATCATATTTTTGTGGTTGTCATTGATCAAATGCAAGAAACAAGTCATCAATAGACTGTTGCAACGTGTTGACACTAGTGTATAGCAGTCACTTGTGTTTGAATGTTGTTTACTGTATTCTCATTTTCTTCCAATGCAAGTTGCACGTCCTGGACATTCTTTTCAATCACATATGTGCTGCTAGTGAAAACACGCGTCAAATGAGAATGTAATGCCTCATATTCTCGCCAAGTAACAGGATAATTATCATCTTTTTCTGCATCACAACATCATCACTAGTAGACATGATTAGTAGGTTAGTGCAAAAATCAAAATTGTTTTGGTGGCACACTCACAACTCACTCAAAACTGGCCAGAAAGAGATCTTACCATTCCAAAGTGAATAGTGATGCTTACCAATTCGTATCAACAACTGATGCATGTATGTGATGAATTGAATATCAAGGGTATAGAGAACGATCATAGGGCACACAAGTTATTTATGATGGAGATGTAGGTATGGTATCCTAACCATACTGCAAACAAGTCCTAGTGTTGATCGTGTGATAACCCAAGAAACACACACGGTAGAGATAAATGTGGCAATGTAACTATGACAGGTGTTGCAAAGCGCTGGAGAGACACTAGCAAAGCTTAACTGAAAACAGGCACAAGATTGCTCAATCTAAGAGTGTACAAAGATATCACAAGTCCTTTTACACAATTCTCCTTTTTTTTTATATTTGCTTTTGCAATGTTTCTTTCTTTTTTTGCTTTTTTATTCTGCTATTTCTCTCTTCTTATTTTTTTTGAATATCGCGCTATGATCACGGTCAACAAATAAAGCATAGCACCAAAACCTATGAGCAGCATGTAATAGCGGAAAATAGTCTCGGTCGGATAGTTCCTAACACTTTTGAAACGAAGGGTTGTAACTAAGGTTTGGAAAACACAACAGACCACAGCGGGAAAAACGTACCATGGCAGAAAAACGAGCTGAAAACGTGTCGCGGAAGAGGCAGCACGCGTGGCAGAAAATACTAGGGGCGGCGGCCAAGCTAAGGAAAAACATAACAGGTTCGACTTAACCTAGATAGAAATCGACCCATAGGATGGGTATGTCCTAAGGCGCATAGGCCTGTTCCTTCCATGGCAGAAAACGTAGCGTTTTTTGTGTCGCGGTAGAGAACTAGGGTTTCCTGAAGTGGCAAAAAACAAGGTGTTTTCTGTGCCGCGGTAGAAACCTCTACCCTTTGCTTAAGTGTTGATCTCCTCTCCATCAGCTCCTTGTGCTTCCTCCCTCTCCTCCCTCGCGCATTCTTCATTGATCAACACGCCATGCTCCATATGCTTCACCTCCTCGCTCTGTGCTATGCCTTCTTCTCCCATGTACTTGATCATACAATAGCACAATGATTTAGGCAGTATAAAGATCTCATTAATTAAAACATCAGGTTCATTAAGAAACAAATTCACATATTCTTTTAGCATCTTATCACGAGATCTTGTAATAGGTCCAATTCTAATCTCATTGGACTGAATCTTCTTAGCAGCAACTGGAACATCTTCAGTAGTAGTTGGTGAAGGGATAAGTGTAGGGATGTCCTCACACAAAACCTAGGGTTACAGCGATAGTCCTAGCCAGACAGGTTACAGAGTCCTACACTAATACTAACTAGTCTTCGTGTCTTAACCTCCAAGGCTCCGGCTTCTCCTATGTTGGCGCACGGTAGCCTTCCTTGCTCCGTCTTAGGCCTTCCTTTTGGAATCCTCTAACTAGGCCGCCAAGCAGGCCATGGGACCTGCTAGTGACTACTCGGGCCACCCGGGTTAGTCACATTAAGGCCATGCTATGGTTAGCAAATAATGCATATCCTCAATAACCACCCCCACCATCTTCCATCACTACATTGTGAAAAAGGCTGAGCTTCGCCGCACCGTTCTCCACCTCCTCTAGTGACTGCATGATTCACCGTACGGAACCATCGTGGGCCACTCCCTAGCCGACCTCATGGACACCATGCCTGCGAGGTGTTCGGCATTTTGCTTGCGCAGCGATGGACTTTGATGACAAGCTCATGTTCGCCGCCCTGATGGAAGAGGAAGCCGCCACTGCCACCGACAACAGAGAGCATTTGAAGACCCTCTCTTGTCTGGCCGGTGTGTACTCCCGAGCCGCACTGTTGAGCCATGGAGGATCCAAAACGGGGCGCTGCAAGAGCAAGCCAAGGCAGCGAATGGAGGGCTACTACATGTTGTATGCCGAATACTTCGCTGATGATCCATTGCATGGCCTGAGGTATTTTGGCGCCGTTTCAAGATGAACCGTAAGCTCTTCCTGAAGATTGTCGAGATGGTTCGGTTGTTCGATGACTACTTCATATGCAAGAAGGACCGCATCGGCACGGTAGTATTTTCCTCATTCTAAAAGTGCACTCCTAATTTGAGGATGCTTGCATATGGAGATCTTGGTGATACTCCGCTCTGATCTGGTCGAAAGATCAAATATAGGAGATGATGAATGCTTCTGTTATCTTGCACAACATGATCAATGAGAGCGAGCGGGACACACCCGTGCTTGACACTGAACCATATTTCAGGTAGGGTCCTCTTGCAGATATTGATCACCAGGTACCAGCCGAATTTGTTGCATTCCTCGCCATGCGTCAGGAAATCCGAGACCCACAGACACATCAACAACTGCAAGATAATCCAGTGGAGCACATGTGGGCGTTCAAAGTCAACGTCTAGTTTTTATGTTGTATGCCATATGTGTTTCAAAACTTGTTTAAATCAGTGAGTTTGACTTGTTGAACTAGTTAAATTTATATGTCGGACTATGTGATGAAATATGGTTTCAGCCTTTTGCCATTTTTCTGACCAAAAATCGCTGGCTATAACACCGAACCAGGGACGTGACTGGGCAGAAACAGCCCCCAACGAAATCGCCGACACGTTTCCAGTAGCCTCCAAAGCAAGAGAGAGTCAGTTCACTAAGGCCTCGTTTGACAGCAGTGGTTGGTAATGTATTTTAAAATATTATCCAAATGTTTTTATGAAACCCCTCACCTCATCCAATACTCGTCCTCCACCCAGTCTCTTTCCCAATAAACCACCACTCATCACCCAATCTCTTTTCCAATAAACCACCACTCATCAAACCACGTTGTTTGGAACACCAATTTAGCACACGAGTGATTCAACAATAAAAATCTGACTTTTCACCGCACATGCCGTGACAAGGCGCCACGCGTGTAAGAAACACGACCCTCTCCTCACGTCTCCAAAACTCCTCGACCCGACAGGTTTCTAGGAATTGACTCAGGCTCACACCATTACAAACCAGCGTACCAAATGGGCTTTCGAGAGTAACTTCAGGTATTGCGCTGGGCTGGTAAAATGCAGGTGGAACTGTTTAGAAACCTGGCTGCCAAACAAGGCCTAAGGCTTTGTTTTGCACAGGAGGTTTAAATGGGAATATTAGGTATAACCCCACAGGGTTTGGGTGAAAACACCTCTAACACCCAATCCACTTGATTCCACTGTAATTCCCGTCCACCCCAATCCCCTACTTCACGTTGTATGTTTTGCACACAGGGATTACTTCAAAACGAAAAAACAATATTCACAGGAATGACAATGATAGTTGTCTATATAAATAATACAAACCGAATAATGGCACCATGAAATATCATGCGACAACGATATCAAATTACAGCGACTGAGCAATGGACAAAGTATTACTTTTCAAATTACAGCCAGACATGCATGAAACAATTTTAGTCTATTCGCCTCCGCATTTCTCTTTTGCCATGGTCCAGAACAACGTCATCATCATCCTGCCGAAATAAATTTTGATTTTACCATCAATGATAATGACCGTATCACAAAAAATATGGTGAAACTATGTGACACATGCAGGAATTTCTTATACAATTCCAGCGTCTTCTTATAAGATCCAAATATCTACAGTTTTTCCAAATTACATACTTTTAGAAGTACATATCAATATAGTGTATGCTGGACTGATGAACAATTCACTACCACTTTCTATAATTTCAGGAGCCAAATCAAATAAGAATACTTATTTCAGAGCAAACTGAACTCAATTGCCAGCTTGCAACTCCAGATCAAAAAAGGATACACATGATAAAAAAAGCATACATTTATGAGATATTAGCCTAATAAATATGTAGTGCAAGTAAGATACATGCTACATGATAGAATTTTCTTATTGTACTATTGTCAAGTACTTGCAGGTTGCAACTATAGAAATCACCAAGGTGACAATCATGTGAGGTACTGCAGAATATAGTACTCAAAACTATAGAACATCAAGTTTCTTTGCAATGATGTGAACAGATTAAGCATACCTGGTCCAAATTCCCCAACAACTAATACTGCAACTAACTACCACTTGGTTATGCCGACAGAACAGATTAAGCATATAGAGAACAACTCGTGGAAGAAAGGTGACATTTGTTTTTACGCCAAATAGGACGATCTTGAGTCAATATGCCAGCTAACAATAATGTAGTACTCAGCAGTAGCAGCATTTGTTTGCACAATTTAGCACCTATTAGCTCAATTACATTCTCAGGTCAACTCAATTACTTTGGTTTCTTTTCTTAATCTGTTGCATAGATTAAGAAACCTGCATAAACCTCATACAGGTGGAGATAATCAAGGTACTTATGGTGGGAGAGTCATTTTAGTCAAGTGGGGTGACTACACTAAAAGAATAGGGATTGATGGTACTGCTGAGGCAATTAAACAGGCCATCAAATCTGCATTTGGATTAAGAATTTGCAGCCTTGGTTGAAAACATCAATTCACCAATGACATAAGGAATATCAAGTACTCGAAACTATAGAAACTACAGAAATCAACAAGATGACAAGCATGTAATGTACTACAGAAATCATGTGAGGTACTACATAAATAAGGTATTAGCAGCTTACCAATCTGACTTTGAAGCCATGCCAAAGCACTTCCATCTTTATCGGCAACGGCATTGATGAAAATCTCGCAGTTTTTGGGACACTTGAATATACCATAGCATTTGACTTTGAGATCTGGTGTAACCCCTTCCAATGCTTTCAATTCTTTCATGCATCTGGTTATTGAGAAGTCCGCTGCCTCCTCCTTCTTGCTTTCTTTTTCTTTGATGTCCACAAATCTTTGCATGACACCTACTAAAGCATATCCACTACTCTTTTTAGGACTGGGTGTTTGCGTAACCACCATCAACTAGGTAAAATTTTCCATTTGGTACTTTGAAACCTTTGAGTATTGCAGAACTCAAAACCCTCGCATCGGTGGCAGAACCCTCCCATCCACATGAAATGAAAGTGATGTTTAGATCAAAATCGCAAGCAATCATGACATTCTGGCTAAGAGAGCCTTTCCTATTTCTCCATGGAGCTTGGTATTGAGGAGATAGACTGATAGGAACATGAGACCCATCTATAGCACCTATACAGTTCTGCAATGAAATGAAATGAAAATTAATTTTTGAGATTATACTAATAGGTAAGAGAAGAAGATGTCATAGAAGAAGATGGAACCTTGAAGTATGGAAAGAAGCGATCGTCCATATAAATCTTGGGATGCGGTTCATCAATGTATCGAGGCCTCACAAATCGAGTTGCTAGGATGGGAATAATGTCAAAGAACTCTGATATATACTTGTGGAAGGTGTATCCACTATGCTCAAACTCCAGTTGTAGATCTTCAAATGACGCATTATGTGATAGCATATAGAGAAAGAAGGCCAACTTCTCTTCCACCTTGAGTCTACTATCTAATATTAGGCGTTCATTCCTAAGATATGATGCCAACCACCTTAAAATTTCCGGTTCCATCCTAAAAGCTACCCGACAATTCTTAACATGTCCATCTAGGATTTGCCTAACTCTCTTCTTTCCGTAGAGAATGGAGCCGTGGCATTTGATTCTTTCCCTACTATCCATCAGATGTGAATAAAGTGCTGGAAATATGAAGAACACCATCTCATCGTCATCCTCAGCCTTCCTCTTCCTAATACTTTCTAGGCTCCGTGGATTCATTTCAGGACTATTAAAAAAATAAGCAATACCAAAATAAGCAGGAGGGCAGAAACATGCATGTTTGCACTTTAAAAAACGCCTAAAGTGAAGGTCATGCACATACCGAAATCAGGTGTGCTTACAGGGTCCCACGACGGCGGCGGCTCGTCCAACCCCACTAGAACCAAAGGAGGAGGTACCTATAAGCATAAACATGATGAAACATAAACAACTCCAGATAAAAAAAGGATACTCAGATAGAGCAAATTACTAAAACTTCCTGTTCAGGACCATGAACTTAATGTCAAACAAGGAATGGTCAAAAATAATGTGGCATTTATATAGATACGTGAAGGTACATTACTCAAGAAACTTGATAATAAGTAGGCACGAGACCCGCAGCCTTGAATAGTCACATATTACTACCAGAATAGTCACACGGTAGAGCTGAGCAGAGCCACATACTCTTATGCACCTCAAATATTAGAACAAGTTCACATATTAGAAAATAAAGGAGGAAATATTATTTTTTCAAGGGAGCTCCCACACATAAACCCAACAAGATGCTCTCTATCAGGTTAATCAGCGGACCTTTTTAGATGCACGATGGAGATCCTAAGCTAGATGCACATGTATGAAAGAGTTTTTACAAAGAGATATCTACCTAAATTCTAGGTACAGTGATAGGTTATCAAGAATAGTCAATGTTTCCGAGAACACCTGTTTGCTACCATGTACAATAACTGAAAAAAAAATACTAGCAGGAATGGAGATAATTAACTACGACATGTATTCTAGTCTAGTCTAAAAATAAAGATAATTAACTATGACACGTGACTCTAATAGACACTATTCTGTCCGGTAGCCAACTAATTATACACAGAGTACTCAAATTAATCATAGAAGAGTACTGACTAGGAGCTCTGTTTCGTCCCCTGTTTCAGAAAAAAATGAGACAAATCTAGACCATGCCAATCGATGTAAATAGTCAAATGATCTGAACAACGGGTAGCATGTTCAGAGATAGCATAGTGAAAGGTTTACTATGATCAATCAATACTGAACGGGGGAACGATCCAATAAAATATGTCTCTGCTTCTGACGAACTGAAAACAAACTCACAGGGACTGTGACCAGAGTTCAGAGTGCACCACAAGACGAGATTCGGTCCAGCAATACTGAACGAGCCGAACCTGCACCATCGCATATGCTAGCAAGATTACCGAATCGAGGATCCAACAGACAAATCTTCGATCTCTACCTTGATTTCTGACCAGTGATACTCCACCAATCAGAACAACGTCGGACCGTCTTGTGATTCCTCCACCCCCGCCTCGGTAGATCACGACCCCCCTCCCCCCCCAGCGACACAACAAAGCAAGAACTCATCCTCATCCATCGGTTTGAATCAAGAACCCTAGGTAAAGAATTATAACTATAGAGGAATCATATAGCAGTAGATGAGAGAGGAGGGGATGAACTGGATGGACTTACGGGAGAGAAATCCAAAACTGCCGGAGAAGAACGCTATGCCGGTGATGTCGGAACGGATGGAGCGCCTGGCTGCGGGATGCGAAGAAGGCGGCGTCGGCGTTGGTCGGCTGCGGGATGGGAAGGAGTCGTCGGTGTTGGTGGGCAGCGGGATAGAGCGTCGACGTTGGATGGCGTCCGGCAGTCGAGCGACGCCGCCAGCCAAGAGAAACGCGAGGGTGGGGGCGATTTTCTGTTCCACCTCGAACCCCCTCGACCCTGAGTGGTTCTATCGGGTCGGACTGGGTTGAACCCAACCAAAACCAGCCTACAAAACAGTGACATTGTGGTTTCAGGTGGATCGAAACTGGCCGGGTTTAGACCCGCAAAAACCGGTCAATCCACTTCAACAAAACAAGGCCTAAAGAAGATATCTATTCTGTACTTTCTACTGCCAGGTATAGGCACATTGTCTGCAAGTTGGAAAATGAGCATTAGCAAACTTAAAGTGTACAACTGCTAATAATGACCACATGACACAGAAAATACCAATGCTTAGATGTTAAGCGAAGGAAAGTGTTGCAATTACAAATGTGCTCGACACTCTTTCCTAATGGTGACATTGCGCGGTTATCTCAGTTGTGTCTAGAAGACAAAAGCGATGACGTACAATGAAAATGGAACATTTGCGCTCTTAACTTTGAACATCTTACAACGGTGAAGCGATATTCAAATTCATCTGGGTTCATTTGATACATACATATATCTCAGAAGACCCTTAACTCACATGCCCACTACAAAAATCTAACTTCAGTTCGCTTTCATGTCTACCAGAACTTCTGTTGGGCCAAGTGTTCCCTTTCAGCATATAGAACTTCAGAACAAAAAAGGAAGATTCGGTGTGGGTATCCGAATAGCTCCCGAGGCGAAAAGAGGAAAGTACAAAACTTCATCCCAATGGCATGCAATCTCTCACAGGTTGAAGATCTGAGCTGGCCAGCTGCGCTTCCGGCCATCTGAGCTGATCCCTGTAGTTTCAACCGATATGTCTATGCTGCGGTGTTCAGAGGCCCTCACAATGCTGATGCGCGATCTGACCGTGACAGCTGGGCACTCAGCTGTACCAACTGATAGAGATGAGTCAGCCACTGATTCCTCATTTGTCATTGCAATGGGCTCTTCAAAAGTGAAGATTGTTTGTGACCAGTGAGTTGGCGTGGAGAACGGAGAGGTGGAGAGGACGACAGGCTTGTCCTTGCAGAATCTGTCGGTGAAGCCCGTGTCAAACCATAAGACAATACCATAGCACCATGTGACTCCTGGTACAGCTGCATCGCTTCCGCTCAGCCCTAGCTCCAAGCTTGAGGTGAAATCCATATCGCTTTCCTTCATAGATGCCAGATCAAAGGACTGCAAAGAGAAATAACAAATGAAGATGTGAGATTACAAATACCTGCATTGGAAAGGACATCTGAGCACAAAAGACTTAACATAGTAGATCATGAGTTTGCTCAGACTTACATGGAGTACAGCAGTATCTGTCACAATATCTTGAGAAGGAAGTATATCAACTAGAGGAAATCGAGCTGAACTCCCTGTTACTTCTTTGCCAATACATGACATATCAAAGCCATAAACATTTTCCCAAAATGGCAAGCTAGTTCCACCTCTCCCAAAACCAGCACCGAGCTATGAATCAGAAGAAACGAGTTACAAAATGCACAAAACAGAGATAAATATTGAAAGTGACAATTGCTATGAACTTACAATTGTTGCGGTATCTGGGAGAATAGCACCACCAGGTTTAAGGAAATGATCGCGTGCATATATAACTGAACTGAGCATGGATTCATACAGTAGGCAATATCCCATCCACTCGCTCACTAACACATCAAAGCCATTAGGTGGAATTCCAATCTTATGGTTTAGCTCTTCAGCTTTGGTATGCACCACACTTATCACATGAGGACTGCAGTTTTGTTCAACTTTTGTATTTTCATCATATAATAGACCATTGATTTTTGCGACCTGCATATGTAATGTAACTGTGAGAGAGAACTCATGGCAAGTAGAGGCCAGTAGTTCGGTATTATAATTCACAAGATGCATACTTGGGTAGCCACAGAAGTCATCTTTGCACTCCCATCAACAGCAACCACTTTAGATGCACCAGCCTTCGCTGCAAAGAGACTACAAGGATAATCCATCAGCAACAGCCCAAGAGGCATTGGCAAGTCATTACACGTTAAGAGTATTGATCTTGTGTCAAGCCTTGCACTTCAACTGATATGACAACTACACCACAATTATCTCACATTAAAAGAGGCACTGAAACCAAGCCAGGTTTGTGCCAGTGCTCAATCCGCCTGACGCAGAACCAAGTCAGTGATATCGCTATCAAGATATTAAGCACGTTGTGCATTTATTCTTACTTACAGTATATGCTTATTATGTGTCCAAATAGTGCAATAGTCTAATTACTTGTGATGGAACCAAGACTGCCAGCATCAAGCATCATGGTAAGACAGAGTAATTGAACTGCATGAAAACATATAGCATCCTACATTACACACCTTAGAATTCCTGTACCACAACCAACATCCAGTACAGTTGTTCCCTTCATGAGGCTAGGATTTCCCAAAAGGGCATCTCTATAAGCATCTGTTCTTACCTGAAAAGGCCGGCACAGTAAGGGAGTTAGATGGTCTTGTGGATCACATAAGCACATGTCGAAATCAAACCAAAGATATGCTAAGAGTTGACTTACTTTGTCACCAAGCATCTCTCTATGGATGCCAAAAGAACTATAAGACCCAAAGTAGTTATCATCCACAGTTTTAATTTCCTTCGCCGTTACACTAGCGCGTTTAATCTTTAGCTGCCTCTCAGTATGTTCCTCCAAAAGAGACTCATTCTTATCTCCACCAGTACTTTCAGTAGTAACTTCTTTCTCAAACCTTGCACTGATGTCAGAACAATCGTCGATAATGGTGTTCAGACCGTTACCCTGTGGTCCAGCTAACCTCCCATTGCTCCCTGAACACTCTCCCCTTTCCACCGGCACTCCACAATCCTCCTCTTCGTCGTCATCAAAGATGGACAAACTGTGCAAAAGCGAGTCATCTTCCATGAAAGGTTTCAAGTATGAATCCTCCGCCCATGGAACATTCCCCTCAAGTTGGGAACCTTCTGCTACATGCAAGTGGCTGCATAATACACTATTGCTAGCGAAAGCTTGGCCGCAGCTCCAACACTTGTTTTCCGCAACCTACAAATCAGTCATAAGGTTAATATAATAAGTCATGGAGTTCAGCTAAGAAGCGCAATTTTCAAACAAACGCACTCTCAATCAACCATGATAGTGAATTAGTGCCTAAGCAACCTGCCATTCCCATTGTACAGAACTCTGTTCCTAAGTCCAAACCATCTTCTTCACACGGCAAACAAAGATTAGTAGAGAGATTGACTCCATAGTTCATACTGTGCACACTCGGTTAGAAAGCTTAAATGCGGTCAAGGAAGCAAGGGGATAGAGCGCACCTTGGACCGGACGAAATTGATGAGCTTGATGCATCCGTAGAAATCCAGCCCGAGCTCCCTCGCGACCTTGTGGAAATCGAACCGGTGCTCGGAGCCGCAGTGCGCGAAGAGGGAGCTCTCGGAGTCGAACCGCGAGCTGCAGAACAGGCAGAGGAGGCCGCCGCCACCCGCCGCGTCCTCGCCGTCCGACTCCCAGTCGTCCCACCCCTCGTCGCCCTCCTCTTCCTCGTCCTCGTAGTCGTCGCCGTCGTCGCGGGGCAGCTCTTGCTTGGGAGGGAGCTCACGTGCCTGGGTCGCCATGGTTCGATTGCTTCTTCGTGGACGGACGAGCGGCAGCAGCAGCAGCTCGGTTAAACCCTAGACGACGATGGCTTAAGCCCTGACGAATGAAGAGAGATAGCGGACCGGGCCGAATACCTATATGGGCCAGATCGGACCAGCCCATGATATGACGAGCAGCCCCCGACCTCGACCCACCTACCTCGCTGCCCTTGTCTTTCCCCCTCTTCTCGCCGTTGACAGCAAGGAGCGCCGCCGCCACAGCCGTCACTCACCGGGAGACCGCCGTTCGCCTGTGCATGACTGCGTTGGTTCGGCTCGGTGGAAGAGCAGTTTCTTGGAGCAGGTGAGGCACCAATCCCGACGCTTTCCCTTAACCAGAGTCCGCGTAGAGCCATGGAGCTAACCGTGCGTTAGATCTTCCTCGCAGGAGCACCAGCAGCGCGGCTCCGCGTGGCCTCGGCTTTTCACCGCAGCGCAGGAGCGCGTTCCAGGGTGCGAGGATGGAGAATGCCGGCAGCAAGGGCGGCCGCGGCGCCCTCATAGTCCTCGAAGGGCTGGACAGGAGTGGCAAGTCGTCCCAGTGCGCTCGGCTGCTGTCCTTCTTGGAAGGGAAGGGCTGCGCAACCGAAGGGTGGAGGTTCCCCGATAGAGAAACCAGCGTTGGGAAGATGATCTCCGCATACCTCGCCAACGAGTCGCAGCTTGACGACCGGACCATTCATTTGCTCTTCAGCGCCAACCGCTGGGAGAAAAGGTTTGTTCTGTTTGTGAAATCTCAGTGTGTGCAAATCTGATAGTGGTTCCGGTGTTGAAAAATTCATAGGTAATACAGTGTGATGTGCAGTATGCAGAGGTAGTATATGCAATTATCCAGTTGTCTATATGGTTCTGAATATGGACCTGTTTGTTGGGTTTGTCATTTACAGAAGTTTGATGGAGAGCAAGCTACTTGCTGGAACTACGCTCGTCGTCGACCGCTACTCTTATTCTGGAGTGGCATTTTCTGCTGCTAAAGGACTTGACATTGAGTGGTGCAAGGTCAGACACATACCTGTATAGCAAGCTGAGGCGTGCGCCTCCTTATGCGTGGAATGTTGACAAGGATTACCTGTTTTTCCATGTTGCAGGCCCCTGAAGTTGGACTGCTGGCTCCAGATCTTGTAATATATCTTGATGTACAACCAGAGGTACTCCTTTGGTCCTAATTCTGCCTATGGATTCCAAACAACTATACTATAGTTTATTAATTTTTGTGTCCATTTGAATCATTTCAGTTCTTACATAGTGGGTGATGATGATCACCATAAATAGTTTCTATGGAATGCCCCTATAGGTAGAACTATGATATGGTGATGCACCTGAAGTATCCGTCTATTAAATTCAGTGTTGAAACACAAAACCAATCTACTTCAATTGCACATTGTTCCACTGAAGACAGGAAACATGCCCATCTGTTGTTCAGCACAAAAATTGCCCGCCTGAAGTTTGTTGGCAAAGGCTACCTTTCTCTAGAGTGTTTGACTTGGGTGAACCAATTTTCCTAACGGTAAATGTGGATTTACTGTTTCAGAAAGCGGCGGAGAGAGGAGGCTATGGGGGTGAAAGATATGAAAGAGTTGAGTTCCAAAAGAGGGTTGCTGAGTATTACCATTCACTCCGCGATTCAACATGGAAGGTAACTTAATTCTACAAAAGTATGCCTCGTTTGCTACCAAGTCAGGTCCATGTTAGGTTTGATGAACCAACATAGATGTCTAGAAATAGAATTCAGCATTTTTTTTCTAGTTCTTTTGCAACCATTTCTTATGTGAATTTCACATTCCCTTTTCCTTCATGAAGGTTGTTGATGGTTCCGTTCCCATGGAGACCGTGGAAGAACAGGTAAGAGAGCTGGCCATGAATTGCATTTCAGAATGCAAAGAGAAGCAACTTACCAATTTGTCATGGTAGAGTTCCCGCGGTGTAATGCCTAACCACATAGGCGCATCAGTAACATCTGGCTGTAGTGTGTGATTGACTGATACTATGGATAGAGCGAGCTCTTAAGCGTGTGATTGATTGTTACTATGGATGATAATTCAGCATCTAGCGGCATTTTTTTTTTGCCCATTTATGCATTCCGAGACCTGATGCTTTGGGGAGTTAATAATGTTTGTGTGACCATGTTGTGATGCACGTGAGTTCCTGCGATCTTGTTTTCTATACATCTTCTGGTGTTCCAGCAACCAGAGGGACTTGGAGGAGCGTGGACAGCTCATAAAGATCTTCAGTGGATGTGTGGGGATGGACCTGTTGCACCAATGCATTGTACACTAGAAACTGAACAGCTGTAGGGAGCTTTACTGAGACGAAATGGAAATGCAGTTTGAGCCCGTACCAATCTACCCTCTCCACCGGCGCATCTCAAATGGTCCATGTAGACAGTTTGACAGGGCGCTCTAGCGGCTTGACCTAAATCGATCGACGTGTCTGGCTCGAACACACACACCCCCCCCACCCCACCCCACCCCACCCCTCTCCCCTACACACACCGGCGCGTCTTAAATGGTCCGTGTAGAGGCGCTCTAGCGGCTTGACATAAACCGATCAACGTGTTTGGCTTGACCCCTCCCTCTACATACACCCCCCCACACACACAATTTGGGCCGAGGTTCGGTTTGTTGGGACCTGTGTGTAAGTCGATAATTTTCTTCATTAGATTGATAGCAAGTTATGATGACGTCGCGTCTACTTCTCGCCGTCCTACGCCATAGATGATTCATCTACTCCTTGCCGTCCCCTGCGCCGATTTGGCCGGAGGTTTTGGCCCTGCCGATTGCGAGGCGCGCTCTCCAGATAGCGCATTCTTGTTGGCGTTGCATGGCGGTGGCGCGGCGGTGGTCTCTGCATCGCGAAGCTCCACCACTGTCAGTATCGTCATCTCCTGCGCGTCTACCCGCCAGGTCAACGTGGCTTTATCTCAGCCTCCTAGTGATCCCCCTTCTTGCGCTACCTGCTCGGCCTCCGACGCAACACACGCCTCCTCTCACGCCTCCCTGTAGCGTGCCACGGCCATCACGTGTCTCCTCGTCCTCCTCGAACCCCACGCGGCTAGCCAGCACCGCCGCTCGGCTACCATGAACATGCGACCATCGATGTCGCGGTGTGTGGTCTGGTAGGACTCAATGTTGGCATGTTGTTTGTTGGCCCTCGCCTGCAGGGTGGCCTCATCCTCTTCGTCGAAGTCGTCTAGCGTCGTCCATGTCCGCCCACGCCACTACCATGACAGCCGCCTCAGCCACGCGATCCACCTACGCTCCGCTGGCTCGTCTGCGGGGCATTCCTGTGCCTCGCGAGCCGCAGTCTCCACCACCTCCCGCACCGCAACATGGCAGAGCTCGTGCATCATGGTCGTGGCCACCTTGCGCGCCATTGTCTCTACCACGTCATCCAGTGCCTTATGGGCCTCCTCACCTTTGCACTTGAAACCTTCCACCTCCTCCTCCGTGTACTGTCGGGCCATCTTCGTGGCATCCAACTCCACATAGTGCTCGAACTGCTTCGGAAATTAGGCGGCGCCATCTCATTGAGATGGGACCAAGTGTTGATCTTACGGCGAGGCATTTTCTTATGAGCTCAGGTTATTTATAGCTCGTGACCTAGGCGGGAAACGTCCGGTTACACGCGGGATATTTTCGACTATGGACAAGAAACAACCATGACATGCGCGAGAGACTAGAACCAGCGAGGGAGGGAACCCACGACTGTGCAGGAAGCCGACCGCAAATAAGTGTACTTCTAGCCTTGTCCTAAGTCAAACATAGTAAAGTTTGACTAACTTTTTAGCACAATATACCGACATTTATGACACTGAATTGTTACCATTAGATTTATTTTTAAATCTAGTTTCATAATATGTCAATTTAGTGTAATATATGTTTCTATATTTTTCTATAAAGTTGGTCAAATTTGGTTATGTTTGACTTAGGCAAAAGCTAGATGTACACTTATTTGCGGACGGAGAGAGCAGACCTAGCCATTAACTCTATGGCGTCAATCCTTAACATCCGACGGGAGGGTTAAAATGTGTCTACCCGCTGGGCGCACCTGCGACCCAAACGGACCGAGCTACATTGTATGTCCGTGGGCAAACACAAACAAACCATTTAGTACACGTTCCCTCTCTGAAATGGGTTGTGCACATGGAGACGCCCTTAGAATTTTTTTTAAGGGTCCCTAGAAATGCACAGTATCTCCTAACAAGGATATTTTGAGAAGACATGGGCTGAAGTTGAAAAAGGCAAAGAAAAAGCCCACCAGCAAAGGACTCTGCCCCCATGAAGAAAGCAAAGATTCCCCTGCCTCTTCGTCTGACGCCAAACGGCATGGTCCCAAGTCCCCTCCGCTCCTCCCCTTCTTCCTCGAGGCAAAATAACGCACCCAATATCTCGAAGCAGCAAAATTTTCGCTAGCCTTTCCCCCCTGCTCCGGCTCACAAAATCAAACACCACGCGCACACGAGACAGATTCACCCGTGCGCCTCCGCATCGGTCCAAGCATCACCGCCGCGTTCCCCCCGTTACGCTCCAGCCCAGAATCTCACCCGTCACCGCCATGGATGACTCCGCCGCCGCCGCCAACGCCACGGAAGAAGCACCGAAGGAGGATCAGCAGAAGCTACCGAGATGGTGAGTCTTGTTCCGCCGTACGCCTACGGGCCGCCACCGGCGCGCGTGTGAAGAATGCGTGCGTGCGTGCAGGTACCAGCTGGAGGCGTTCGAGCGGGCGATGAACGGGAACACGGTGGTTTTCCTGGACACGGGGGCCGGGAAGACGCTCATCGCGGGGATGCTGCTGCGCGCCTACGCGCACCGCGTGCGGAAGCCGGCGCGGGACTTCGCCGTCTTCCTCGTCCCCAGCCGCGTGCTCGTGGAGCAGCAGGCGCGGGTCGTCCAGGCGCACACCGACCTCCGCGTCTCCAAGTTCACCGGCGACATGGGCGTCGACTTCTGGAGCCCCGCGACCTGGCGCCGGGTGGTGGAAGACGCCGAGGTGCTTGTCATGACGCCGCAGATCCTCCTCGACAATCTCCTCCACGGCTTCTTCCGCCTCAAGGACATCGCGCTGCTCATCTTCGACGAGTGCCACCGCGCTAAAGGAAAATACGCCTATGCGTGCATTCTCAAGGTCCCCAAAATTACAACCGCTCTATTGTTCCCTCCTCTTCGGTTTCCTAGTTCCCTTTCTACTATTGTGACATTTGTCGGTCCAGTCCAAGTCCTGGTCGTTTCCTAATATTTCCCATAGGCTAACCAAATTTAGTAAAATCCTTCAGTTTGCTTTCATTGTAGGAATTCTACCACCCCCAGCTAAATTCCAGACCAGAGGACCCTCTGCCGAGGATATTTGGGATGACTGCCTCGCCCACAGATACCAAAAGTAAGGACCAAGTGTCTTTTACATCCTCTCAGATTTATATTTGGAATAAACATCCTCTCAGATTGACCAAATCTTTCATGCTACCCCTTTCATAGATAAGCAGCCAGAGATGTATGCCAAGCATATCTTTGATCTCGAAAATCTGTTGCACTCGAAGGTCAGGCTATATAAGAATGCACTTGTTCCCCGTACCTTTCCCTCTACCTAAGATAATCATTATTCCTAGATTGGTCACACATAAGGAACACTTCTGTGCATTTGCTGTTGAAGGTGTACACAGTTGACAATGAATCAGCTTTATCGGAATACCTACCATTTGCTACTACGAGGATTGTGCGTTACAATGATTCTAGCATTCCATCCAAATCACATAACCACATTAAGGGTTGCTTGGAAAGACTGAAAGAAAAGGTATGGCGTTTGTCGTTATGTGTGGCTTCTTCCAATTATTCCGCTACACTTTGCTTGCCAGACAAAGTTCGAGTAAATAAGCACATTTGCTATTTGGTGTCACTCACTCTGTACCAAAACACATAGTTGTGTCACATGCTCTCTAACTACCCCAAAACTGGAAGGATACAGTATCATAGTAGTATCTACTGCTGGTATTGAATTAACTAGAATTGATGACACAAATGAATAAAGGGAAATATAAACTTAATTTGTCTCCCTAACATTTTAAATTTGAAGTTTTAATGGATGCTGCTACACTTTATAAACTTCAATACTACCTCATTTGGAACTTTTCATTTTAGTTTGGCACCCAAATGATAATAGTTTGCATGATTCATCGACCATTTGTTTTGACCAATATATTGTGCCTTTGTTATATCGTAAACAACTACGTATTACTTTGAGTCATTGAGCACCCTGGCTTTTAATTTAGTCGAAAGACAAAGGAGAAAGTTAGACATCTTATTAGTAAACTTCATATTACTTTCTGGAATCTGAGTTATTTATATGCACTCTGGCTTTATAATTTAGTTGATAGACAAACTATAATATCTATAGTTACGAAATTTATATATTATGAAAAATACACTTTTAGTCTCTCCACTGTTGCCTTGGTTTAGCCAAACCCCCCAACTTCGATGCTATTTACAAATAACAAAGAAGGTGCAAATAATTACTGACCCCATATAAACCTTTTGCACAGTTTTTCATTAAAGGAGCAACATAGATTCAAGAGTTTGGGTCATAAAACAAGGGCCACTGCCACAACAGGCGCATGAAAACAACACGTAAAGACAAATAAAAATGTAAGCTACTTCTCCCGGAGGTGATTGCAAATGATCTGTCTCCCACTGTTTGCTGTTACTAACTGAAAAGGAGGTTGTGGGCCTCATCCTGGAACACTCTGTTATTCCTTCCACACCGACCACACCATTAACACAGCAATTTAGTCGAAGTCCTTCATGGTCAGGGTTTGCTTGTGTCTGGTTGTCCACCAATCAATCAGCCAAGGAATCTTGAGCCAAAGGGAAGACATGTTCTTGCCCAGCCAATGCAGGATGAGTAGCTACAACTGTCTAGTCCATATGAAGTGCATGAGTGTGTGCTCCACCGATTTCAGCACCTGGGAGCAAAGAGGGCAGAGATTGTGGCGCACCAACCTATCTGGTGTCAAGCAGTGATGTTGGAAGTCCAGCCACAAGAAGTAAAGTGGGCCTTTGTTTTCCAAAGAAATTTGTAACCCAAGAAGGCAGTGTGTTCTAGGAAGAGAGCCCTGCACTCCATAGTGCATACACACAGATCATTGCAAATTAGGGGTCCAAAGACAAAGGATGTCCCCCTCTTGCCTGGCAACATGAGGAATGTTGCTAATGATCCTAGAGTCCAAATGTCATGCATGCGTGCCAGGAAGGAAGAACTGGTTGAGTCTCTCCTTGGTGTGCTGCATGGTGTAGATACGATGCTCCATCTCCAGAGGTAGACATAAAGATTTACTTGGTTGCTTCTTGTGGTGGTGGAGGCAAGGAATTGCCAAACTGATGCCGAGGCACTGTAGAAGCGTGGTGTAGTCTGAGATGGACAACAAAGCTAGATGATGGTGAAGCGGTGGAGTGACACGGTTAACGTATATCATACTGCTTGCTTTTCCTATTAAATACAGCTACGTCTGCATATCTAGAAATATGCCATACAAATGTATTCCTTCCATTGCTGGTGGTGCCATATAGCTTTCTGAAATACATGCCTTGTCTTGTAACACTTTCAGTAGCTTACTTAACATGTTTACATTCTCTTAGCATTTAGAAGTCTTGAAGGCAAATTTACATGGCTCCTCTCTGGAAAATGCGAAGAAAGGGATATCAAAATTACACAAGACATTCTTATATTGCACAGCTGATCTGGGAGTATGGCTGGCGGCAAAGGTGTGAGGACATATGATGATGCATGCCTGTATTACATTCGTGTAGCCCTGAAATGCCTTAACCTTTTTTTCTTTCAGGCTGCTGAGGTACAGTCAACAGATAACGAACAACTATTAGCTTTCTGGGGTGAAGAACTGGATAAAAATGTTGAAGGCTTTGTGAGAAACTATAGTGAAGAAGTATACAAGGAACTCTCATGTTTTTCCAAAAGAGGTAGACTACTTTGTGATTATTTCTTGTTTACTCAGCCTACCATTTTCTAAAACTCAACTTTGTATGAGTAATTTGGTGTAAGTTTATTCTGCCAATGCTTGTACTGGTAACTCAAAATAATTATTCATCGATAAACCATTTTGCTGATTATTTGGCGCAGCACACACAGTACATTGTTTTGCTTTTCATGTTGTATCATATCCAGTCGAAAATTCAGTTCAGAGCTCGAGATACATGGATCTCGTTTTTTTTAAACACCATTTCAAAGTTTCAGAAAGATCTGATAAACAATTTTAGATGTAGAAAATGATGTACTCTACCAACACAAAATCTCAACCTGAAATACCTAATATTCTGGGTGTAACAAAAATGACAAAATTTGGAGGATTGAATTTTGGCACATTTCACTACTTTAGATGTCAGATTTTGGCATTTTTCTGCAGCCCAAAATACGGGGTATTTTGAGTTGAAAGTTTTTCAAATTGGTAGAGTACATTATTTTCTACATCTACAATTTTTGGTTAATTTTTTTTGGAACTGCAACTGTCATTTTTGAATGGTTCAAAAAACAGGCGCTCCATATCACATCTGGTATCTGTCCATGAAATGTTACATGGTTTTGCTTTTCATGTTGTATCATATATTCATATAGCATCTAGTATCTATCTACCAAACAAAATGTTATAGGATAAGAAATTAGGATCCACTTATGACATACATGATCCTAACTTGAAATGAAACCATAGGTGACATCCATCTGTTAATGCTCAAAGTTAACTACCACACTGTTTTTTTGATCCCCTGCTATTTTCATAGGTCGTATTGGTGAAGATTTTGTAGCCGATTTGCAAGATGGGCTATTGACACCTAAAGTTCATTGTCTTGTCCAATTTCTTCTGGAATACAGGTGATAAAATACTCAGGCCTCTATTTAGTTTGCTATGCAAGTTTACATATTTACTCTCTTCAAAATTGCATTGGCTTTGCTACAACTGTCATGTGCTCTAAATATCCAATTAGAGAATAAGATATTTAAATAAAGGATGAGATCCTGGTAGTTGAGATATATGATTACTTGGAAATTGAGATCCAAGTTATCTATCTCCCCATATAAGAGGACTTGGTCCCAAGTATCAATCAAGCAATGACTTAAGAGTTTATATTACTCCCTCGTTCACTAATGTAAGACCTTTTAGATATTTTAAAATGGACTAGATACACTCTAAAATGAGTGAACCCACACACTAAAACATGTCTACATACATGTGTTTTAGAAAAAGGCTAGAATGTCCTACATTAGTGAACGGAGGGAGTAGTATTTCTTAGAGTAGTCTAGCCTAGTTATCCTGGTATGATCCAGGATCGTTCCAATAACAGACAGATAGAAATGATCTGTATATCCATGATCGTTCCAACAACAGACACATATAAATGATTTATAGAGTGTGGTGAACAACAATGTGCTTTAGTCAATTATTATAATTAGTTTATCCCCAAACCATCAACTTTCAGTTTTAGTCTGGTAAAATGGCCAGTAAAAAGTGGGACATGGGTATAAACTTTTTTTTCGAAATGGGGAGCTCTGCCCCCAGGATTCTAAAAAAAATAAACGTCCAGGAAAAACACCAGTAAACAGAGATTTTGGAAAAGGGGATGGCTATACTCTTACATAAACATGTAACATGGTCACTCTCAATGTGAATAGTTCATTCGTCATGAATTCAGTGAGTAAAGAGAAACATTTTTTATGCATGGGTAGTTTCTCATTAAGCTAATTTACTTTGCTTAATAAATAAATATAACTACTCCCCCCCTTTCTCTCTCTCAGGCATATGCAAGACTTAAGATGCATTGTATTTGTCGAGAGAGTTATTACAAGTATTGTATTGGAGTTCCTACTGTCCACTATCAGTCAAATGTCTGGGCGGATTGTTAAACACATTGCAGGAAACAGATCTTTCTTGCACCATCAGAGTAGGAATAAACAAACGGAAATAGTTGACTCCTTTCGAGGAGGAAAGGTTTGCCATTAACGGTGTTGTCAGTGCTCATACTTTGTTAATGACATAATAATGCTCTGATAAGGATGTTTCTGTAGGTACATATAATTATTGCCACACAAGTTCTGGAGGAGGGCGTGGATGTGCCAAGTTGTCACTTGGTGATACGTTTTGATCTGCCAGCAACTGCACGCAGCTTTATACAGTCACGTGGTCGAGCTAGGATGCCCAACTCTGACTATGTTTTGCTTGCTAGAAGGCATGTCTTTCAGTTCTGTTCCTATTTTTTCGTTTCAGGTGCAAATTTTGTTTAACTGTTCATCTTCATGGAATGTGAAATCTTTATCCACTGTTTTTCCCATTTCATCAGTTGAACAGCATATGCTGAATAAAGAACCCTTGGTTAGTTCCAGTAAACTGTTGTTTATGTATATTACTCTGCGTGTTCTCCATTTTCTCAATTGAATTGTTTATATTGGATTAAGCATACCTGGCTATGTGTTAATGCCAGTGTTCACTTAATATTGCAAGCTGGCTTGATGTAATTGTCCGTCTGATTACAAATCCTGATATGGTGATACATGAAGGAAAGACTACATTTAAAAGCAACTTCTATGCTTTTTTCGTTAAAATCTAAAATTGACTAGTGCTTCTTGTCAGATCTGTATGGGAACTGCAGGTAACTATAACATGGTAAGAGTTGGTTCCCAATCGAGATGATTATTTAAGTTATTTGTGGAAACCAGCCAGTGCCTATGATTTCTGATTCAGTAGTTTGTCCAGAGCTGTGAATTCTATTCCTATTGATCACATTTTCCTATTTACTTACAAAATGCGTATTCATTTTACGGTGAAGAAATCTATACTCAAGTTGTCTTAAGTTGATTCATTAGTATTTTTTTCCATCCTAAATTGCAGGATAACCCCTGCTTTACCTTTGTTCTCATCATTAATTCAATATTTCGGCATGCTACATAACATATTGATGCCTGTGTTTCTGTATCAGGGGGGATGCAAAGGCCAATTCTAAGATAGAAAAGTTTCTTGGAAGCGGGCAAATAATGCGGGAAGCATCTCTGAGGCTTGCATCTGCCATATGTCAACCACTTGAAAACACCCTGTGTGAAAATGATTATTACCGTGTTGAATCTACTGGAGCAATTGTGACTATGAACTCCAGCGTCAAGTTCATTTATTTTTTCTGCTCAAAGCTCCCATCTGATGAGTATGTTTTCTGTTCCTTAAATTATGGTTTCCTTTTGCTTCATAATGGAAAGCTTTTTTGACACAAGTATCTTATGTATTCATGTCTGTTAGATATTTTAAACCTCTGCCGAGATTTAGTATTGATGAGACATTGGGTACTTGCACCTTGTACCTTCCCAAGAGCAGCCCTGTACAGACTGTTAATGCAGAAGGAGAAGTTTCTGTCCTCAAGAAGGCAGTTTGTCTTAAGGCCTGCCGGGAACTACATACCATCGGTGCCCTCACAGATTATCTCTTACCAGAATCTGGTTTTCCATGTGAAGAACCTGACATAGGTATGATTAATATTAATGAATTCAACTAAAACTAACTTACTCATTCGGTCCATTGATTATATATATATTTATCTCTGATGGATTTTGCGGTTGAGGAGTTTACTTTGCAAGTTTTGTTGATTCATCATCTAGGCGGTTGTGCAAGTTGTGATGGTTGATTGTGCAGGCTGGGCTAGTAAATTGTGCAAGTGTGACAGTGGTAATTTGTAGTGCTAAAGACTAAAGAGACTCTTTCCTGATAGTCTACCATGAAGAGAAGAGGGTCTCAATTGATGATAGATTTTGTAATGTTGAGTCGATCTAGTTTGTAAAGATTCTGCAGAGTGAGCTTATCTAGGCCTGCTTTGGGTTCTTAAAACTGCCAGACTCAATCTACGTCAAATGATTTTCCTAGATAGTCATGGTACTCATGTCATGTGGTAGGTTAGGCACATACATACAATTGTCTCTTCTGGTACAAACTTATTGGAATGTACACAGTGCCACATGAATTATAATTGATACTTACTGATTTTGCATTTTCAGTAGACCTGAAATCTGTAGGCTAAGAAGTCAGAATGAAAGTACAAGGTTACTTGTGGGGAATTTGTTTTCCTTTTCCTTGTGTAGTGTAATTATCTTGTTCAGTATGTATATATACATGCTATTTATTGGCCTTGTTTATTAACGTTAACATTGCTTTGATGGCCCTCATAAAGTTGTTGAGAAATATCAACACGATCAGCCTGACTACTTTCCAGAAGAATTTGTGTACAACTGGTTATCTTTTTCTCGTCTTGGAATATATTATTGCTACAAGATTTCAGTGGAAAGGTGTTTGAAAACAACTTCTTGTCCAAATGACATACTTTTAGCTGTGAAATGTGAGTTGGGACCAGACTTTGTCTCTAGCTCAATTCAATTGTGTGGTGCGCAAGACTATGCTAGTGTTTCTATGAAATATGTGGGAACCATTCATCTGAATCAAGAACAGGTATGTAGGGACTTATGTTGTGATCATATCATTCTTATATGGTCTATTGCTCTCTTTCATTAATGGAATTTTTTCTGTGCTAGTTTTCTAATACATAATGTTTGTTTCTACAGGTAATAATGGCTAGAAGGTTTCAGACTGCTATTCTTTCTTTGCTCATTAATAAAGGCCATTCTGAGGTCAGTGATGCCATTAAATACTTCCATGCGATGCAAGTTTCAATTGGAGTTGTCTACCTACTGCTGCCCTTAGTTTCTGGTAAAGTCGATTGGTGTAGTATCAAGTTCTCAGCCTCGCAAGTTTATGATGCTAATAACAAGGATATGAGACATTGCCATTCTTGTAAACAAGTTGATATACTGCAAACAAAAGATGGTCCTGTGTGCAGGTGCATGCTTAAAAATTCCATTGTCTGTACCCCTCATAATAGCGAATTTTATGCTGTTACCGGGTTCCTTGACCTAAATGCCAAATCCCTTCTGCATTTACGTGATGGCAGTGTCCCTACCTACACAACCTATTTCAAGACTAGGTATAAGTTGGTCCTTTAAGTGTTAATATTTGTGTGTCATACATGTTCCTCTAAGCTATCTACACATGCATCTGTATGCACTCATTGTTTACTTTTCCAGGCATGGCCTTGATCTAACACATGAAAATCAACCCCTGTTGGCTGCCAGAAAACCTGTTGAAGTGCGGAACTTCCTCAAAAAGCGCCATTATAAGAATAAAAAAGGTTAGTTTTGACTCATGGTATGCTTTACTAGAAGCATGTGTGTTAACTCAGTCTTTTTTTTATCTATCTAGCACGGAGCCTGTGCATTTATTTTGCATAACTATCAATGAAACACACACATTGAGTTGGTATTATACACTTAATTAGTAAAATAAAGTTTGATCATACTCCAGTTACCAGAGATTGTTTGTTAGAGCTGCACCCATGATTGACTTGATCATACCTTCGTTACAGAATTTTGCAGTTCATGCTTAAGCCCTCCTGAAATAGGGGCCTTAGGAAGCATGTCTATTTTGCATAACAAACATCAATCGAACATGCAGAATGTGTTATAAATCACCATTTAATCATACTTAAATGAGAAGAGCTCGTTTATTACGACTATGCCCATTACTGACTTCATCATACCTTTCCTTGTTGCAGAACCTTGCACGTCGTATTCTGTTGAGTTGCCACCTGAGCTCTGCAGACTTGTCATGTCACCAGTGTCCACTAATACTTTGCACATCTTCTCGATTATTCCTTCTGTAATGTATCGCATCCAATGTATGCTTCTTTCTGCAAAGTTGAAGGTTCAGTTGGGCCCAAGAATGCAGAAGTTTGCCATACCAGCTTTGAAGGTTTTTTCTGATCAAAATTTTCTTTCTTATATCCCACTTATCGCTGATATTCTGACATGAGAAGGAAACTCTTATTTCCCCTGTTTTTAAGTCTTGGGAATAGATCTTTCATGATAATGGGAATGTGTTACTTTACTAGTGTGGAGTAAGAATAACAGCTTTGAGTTTTTTATTTGTGAAACATAGGTTCTAATTTTTTCGGTGCACGAGTGAGACTGGTTAGTCCTTGATGAATGTTAACATTTGTTTGATTTCATTATGTTATGATTGGAGTGCCTCAATTCCTTAGCCAATATACATGGGACTTGAATATCATTTAAGCACTATTATTTCTTCCCAGCGAGCATTTCTTATGCTTGAAATTTCTTTATATTTACAACTCATTCCTTGAGTTGCAGATTCTAGAAGCTGTAACAACCAAGGAATGCCAAGAGGAATTTTCACAGGAATCATTAGAAACTCTTGGCGATTCCTTCCTCAAGTATGTCGTCACACAACATCTCTATGGAAAATACAAGCTTCATCATGAGGGAACATTAACCAAGATGAAGAAAAATTTGATCTCCAATGCAGCTCTATGCCAGCTGGCCTGCAACAACAATCTTGTGGTATCCAAGATTCTACTTATAATCTGTTTTGTGTAATTTTATTTTTAAGCTAGTCATCTTTGTTCTGAAGTGTATTTGAGCTTAATAATGTCATGCTGCATTGTGGGCCCCAAAATTGGTTAGCATCCATCATTCAAATATGTATATCCTGTTTTTTTTTCGAAAAGGGGAATCAGGCCCCAGCCTCTGCATCGATTGATGCGTAAGGTCTTTATTGCATTATTGAAGTTCAAATCTCGAAACAAAGTACAGCTCATGGATCAGACAAGGTTGATACATAGATCAACCATATTTCAAAAAATCAATAATTGATGTCTCAGCATTAGGCAATGTTCCACATTTTCCTTTGAAGGAAAAACAAAAACTCAATTGTATATGATCATTATTTTAATGATCTTTTAGAATAGACCTTGTATATGATCATTATTTTAATGATCTTGTATATGATCATATCTATTCTTATAAATTTTTTTGTCATGCTGCACAGAAGTTGGACTTGTATATTACAGAAGTTGGACTTTTAAAGGAAGTTGGACTTTTAAAATCAATAATTGATGTCTCAGCATTAGGCAATGTTCCATATCTATTTTTTTTTGTCATGCTGCACAGAAGTTGGACTTGTATATGATCATTATTTTTATAATAGTGCTAGATAACATTAGTTCCCCTTCTGTTTGGATGCCAGGGTTACATTCAAGGCGCAGAGTTCAACCCAAAAGGTTGGATCATTCCAGGGCTTGGTTACGCCACGTGTGACAGCAGCAAAACTTTCCGTTTAAGCTCCAATGATATGTACAGTTTGAAAAAAATGTCTATTAGAAGTAAGAGAATAGCGGATACAGTTGAGGCCTTAATCGGAGCCTACCTCAATGCCGCTGGAGAACAGGCTGCATTTCTTTTCCTAAAATCATTAGGATTGGATATAGAATTTCACAGCAAAATTCCACTCGAAAGGAAGATTGTAATAAAATATGAAAAGTTCATAAATGTCAGAAAATTGGAAATAATTCTTGGTTATGAGTTCAAGGATCCTTCATTGTTGATGGAAGCATTAACACACGGGTCATACCAGATTGCTGGAACTACTGCATGCTATCAGGTTGATCTGTAAGCCTCTCAATCTTATTTTCAGTAGCTCATGTTTTTTTTCCATAGAACTTCACCAAGTGCAAAGGTCTAAACACTGTTGCTATACTAGGTGCTATTTTGCGCATACAGGTACCAGCTTGGTGATGCATGAAGCCTACAGAAAATAATAATTTTTTTTTTCATTTTGTATACAACGTTCTAGACATGATGTTTGGTCTACTAGACGCACTTAAAATGATTTAGGTGGGTGGACTGAAACTGGGTGCCAAAAATAGACATGGATGGTTTATGGTAGTCTACACTTGTACGACTGGGGTGCCAAAAAGTGGACTCCGCTGGTTTAGAGTAGCCTACACTTCTACACTCTGATGAAAGAATGAGAACTCCTTGTTGTCTTGATGACACCACAAAATAGTTTTTTAATTTATACATTTGGTAGTGACTAGTGAGAACGTGAGACACAACAAAACTGGTAGTTTAGTTGTACATTTCGTAGTGACCAGTGAGAACGTGTGATTTGATAGAAAATTTCCATTTCTATGTTTGACGATCTATTGGTTTGCAAATTCAGTTGGTAGCACTGTGAAGAATATATCACTTCAACTGGATTGAAGTCTATATCAAGCTGCAGTAAATAATTTTCTTACAGGTTTGCGCCCCTTGTGCAGAGGCTTGAGTTTCTCGGAGATGCTGTGTTGGACCATCTATTCACCATATATTACTACAATCAGTACCCTGAATGTACTCCAGAACTGTTGACAAATCTTAGATCTGCTTCCGTCAACAACTATTGCTATGCGCACGCCGCTGCTAAAGCAGGACTAAACAAGCACATTCTTCATTTTTCATCGGATTTGCATGACAAGATGGCTAACTACCTTGAGAAGTCTAAGCAGACATTTACCGGTCCATCGCATGGTTGGGAAGCAGGCATTGGTCTACCCAAGGTGTCTCCTGTTTGATGACTTTGATCTGTATTGTTATTTATTCCGTGTTTTCTCCCATTTCTGCTTTTGCTTGGTCTAGTATTTGCGTATATTTTTTCAGAAACCCCTCAAAACATATACCAGTCACACCATGGTTGCAATATGGGGATACAAAATCGCCAGACTCCAGCTCATTGCAGCCAATGATACAAAACCCAGAAATGAGAGAAATACTGAACCTAGCCTGGTACTGGTTACTGCCAACTTCCCTGTTTTAATCAGTGAAATTTTGGGTGCGAATGTAGGCGGACAATTACATTCCAAAATTGCCAGTTATCATTGAGCAAATTTAACATTTTTACTTATGCAAATGCATATCATTTGAGGCATCATTGCCTAGATAACAAATATTTGATTCCATTTATTAAACCACTCTAACAGGGACACGTCGATGATTTATTATCAATCTATCATCTCTTCCCTTCAATATGATGTTTGTTCATTAGCTTTGGACTAGAATATGAGTTTAAAAACGGTGCTGGTGTAAAGGAACAACTGTTGTTGAGACGATGTTCTATGTGCTTTCTATACTGGAGCGCAGTTTCTAGATTTTCATAGCATATACCACATTTCCGTCACATTACTGAAGTTTGTACTGCTGCTTATTTGCAAACAAAACAGGTTCTCGGTGACGTTATTGAGTCAATAGCTGCTGCGATATATCTTGACAGCAAGTATGACAAAGGCGTGGTTTGGAGAAGCATGAAGCAACTACTGGAGCCGCTTGCGACCCCTGACACCGTTGAGTGTGACCCAGTGAAAGAGCTGCAGGAATTTTGCGCTCGCAGATCTTATAGCAAGTCTTACACAAAGACCCACAAGGATGGAGTATCATCCGTGGTTGCAGAGGTTCAGGTAGAAGGGACTAGCTACACGGCAACTGGAACTGGTCCCGATAAGTCTGTTGCCAAAAAGTTTGCAGCCAAGAAACTGCTAAAAGATCTGAAGGCTAGAGTTTAGTACTCATGGCATGCTGCATTAGCTAAAGTCGTCTGTGACTAGACTTTAGGTAACATATCGAAGTTATTGTGGAGGTATATGTGTATACTTTACAAATCTGCAGCTGAACGGTGCTTGTGAATATTTAGATTCGTGAAATCTGGTATATTTCATGATCTGAAAAGCATCTATTGAACTGCACATCTGTACTGTATGGGCATACTACATGAACCATGGTATGCTATACAATTTTGAACTTTTCAATTTGTACAGTTGAAAGCATACTTTGTTGTGCCTCATTGTGCTTCTTTTGCTCAATGGTACACATCAAACCAAATGAAATGTAAAAGCCATGAAGCATGTCTGATTTTGCTCCTTGCCATGTTGAATAGTTCTATCTGCCATCCCTGGTTACTGCCAATAGAGGTTTCAAAACCGTGTTTGCTACCTCTGGTTGTGCATCTCAATTTTCATCAGCATGTGCATCTCAATTTTCATCAGCATTTGATCTCCCTTGTGAGATTTGTTTTTGATGTTTTTATGTTCAGCACTGCTTGTTCACCATATAAGGTTACACCGAAATTTTGTACAATCCCAGAACAGTGAAGACTTTCTATGTTGCTATCTATAAAATAGCAGAAAGATGAAATCTTGTGCTATCTTGAGTTGTCCTGGAAAGAAGACTGGAATTCTGAGTTTTAGTAGGACACAGACAATAAAGCTGAACTGATCCTCCATCTGTACACATGATGCAGTATACTGTACCTTTGAATCTGCTGACATGGAGGCACCATCTGAAATCTCAGATTTCTCGTTTGAGTAACTATCAAACAAAGGGATAAAGTTTAGTAACTCTCAGGGTGTAGTAAGTTAGATTACAGGAGTAATCCTGTGAAATTAGACATGGGCAAGATTGTGACCCAGATCGGTCTGCACAGACCCAGAGGAGTCTTTGTTCAAGGGGAACTACAATTAAGTGTGCAAAAGGCCACAGCTTCCATCCAGCCTGTAATTTACAATTTAAACCAACATTTACACCTTTCACATGTCCAGAAGCAAGATAAATATGAAGTAATATATAACATAATCCACAAGCACTCCAATAACATAAGACATGATCCACTTAGAGCTCACATTTGAGTTACTTTTATCAAGTGACGCAAATGACCCCTGGTTAAAACAGAGTGGGTTAATTATTATGTGAGGTGTACTAGTCTATGAAAAGTCTCCAGGTTCAGTATTTACATTAAAGACTGAAGAAAACGTAGAAACAGTTCAATAGTGAACAAGCAAAATGCTGATATGTATAACATCATGGCCAATAACACTAAGCAAGTTATATAACAGAGTAGAGTTTTTACTCCAGGTGAACCAATTTTCTTAACTATAAATGTGAATTTACTGTTTCAGAAAGCGGCCGAAAGAGAGGCTATGGGGGCATGAAAGATATGAAAGAGTTGACTTCCAAAAGAGAGTTGCCGGGCATTACGGGGAAAAAAATCCTATGAGACCCGGTCTATTACCACTGCAGGAAAGACCCACCATGCACTATCCAATTCTAAATAGAACCCCGGGCATTACTGTTCACTCTGTGATTCAGCATGGAAGGTAACTTAATCCCCTTGTGTTTGCTTTGCCTCAGTTTGCTAGCAATTCGAATCCAGGTTAGGTATGAACTCTTAACATGATAGTAAACCAATATACATTGTCTAGAAATAGAATTTGGCATTTTTTTGATCTAGCTATTCTGCATCCATTTTGTACTATGTCAATTTCGCATTCCCTTTTCCTTCATTAAGGTCGTTGATGGTTTCCTTCCCATGGAGGCCGTGGAAAAACAGCTAAGGGAACTAGCCATGAAATCAATTTCGGAATGCCAAGAGAAGCAACTTACCAATTTGGCCTGGATGCTACAAATATCAAAGTAAAATTTGATGTACGAACTGACAAAAAAGACCAAATAGTGTAATTTGTTTAGGGGTTGTATTTCGATTAAAAAATTTCGTGGCTTGATACAAGATATATCATATGAATTCTCTACTCCCTCCGCCTCAAATTAGTTGTCTTAGATTTGTCTAGATATAGATGTATCTAGTTATAAAATGTCTAGATACATCTGTATCTAGACAAATCTGAGAACTAATTTGAGGCGGAGGGAGTACAATTTTTCAGAATATTTACAATGCTAAATTAAGAGCTAATTGGAGTATTGGACCAGTACACCTCACCTCAATGTGATAGTGCAACCAGATTTCTCAATATGAGCCCCACGCTAGCATTGCAGGATTAAATATCACAAGAGCGAGAGCATGTCTTCCAATACCGTAAGCTTTACCAATACACAGCATAAGTTTGTAATTCGAAATTCAGAAGACAAAGGTAGAGCAGAAGTAACAGCTCAGACAGGAAGGTTTTTTCACTAATGTCTGTCAACCATACAGCTTAGAGTACTCAAGAACCAAACCACATGACCGTTGATCTTTTAGACATAGCTGTCAATCAGCGACTTCCTCATATCATCGACAATCGCTGTGGGCTGACCTTCTCTCAACTTGAAGACGCTCTCGATGACAGAGAGCTCAGTAGCTGTTGTGTCTGAGCCACAGAAGGCAGTCCAGTCATTCACTGTCATGCCTGCAGCAATGACCTCGCTACCTCGGTTCACGGTTCCAGCAACAAGAGGCACTTGGAGGAGTGTGGACAGCTCATCAAGATCTTCAATGGATGTATGAGGATGGACCTGTTCCACCAATGCATTGTACATTAGAAACTGAACAACTGTGGGGAGCTTTTATGAGGCAAAATGGAAATGCAGTTTGACCCGTACCAATCCACCCCTGTTTGAGAATGCACAGTAGCTCCCAACAAGGATATTTCCAGCAACAGTCTGACGGAACACCTCAACCCCAAGCACATCAGCAATAAGCTCCTCAGTCGCCTGGAGAAACAAACAAGAGATATCTCAGTTCATACATAACTGAGGTAACGCATAGGGTCAAGAAATATCAATGGATATAGGTAGACATACCTTGTCAAGGTCAGGGTGTGTCAGCGCAACATGGTCATTGCAGGATATGCAGTTGCCAAGGGCAGACAACCTTTCATCAATGCGCTGAACAACCACTTGATCAGGCAGGCAGTTCCTCAGATGCTGAAGCTCTAGAAAAATTAGAAACCAAAAGATACACAAGCATCAAAGCATGGAAGAAATCATAATATAACCAAATCCTGCCTCACTAGATGCAACATATCTCTAGAGAGGCGAGGCTACAGCCTACATATGCCCAGGGGCATGCACAAGAACCTAGTTCAAGATTTTTTGCATTTAACTAGCTTAAAATCCAGCACGCTGACAACCTTAACCCATGTTAAATAAACCACTGTGACCAAAACAAAGCAATTAAACAAGCCTACATCCTCTGCCGCCTCTATAGACACAGCACACCTCTAAGTAATTACAATATTAATTTCAGTAGCGCCTAAGCCAATGAAAATGGTTTGTGAAACAGTAGAAAATGAATGCAGCTAGGGAATATAACAATGCTGCATTAACACACGCAGATGTGCATAACAAAATTATGCAAATAACTATAGCGCAGAGCAAGGTACAGAAATAGAGTACCTTGATCAGTGGTAGTATGTGGCAAGAGAAGTCCATTCTTGTTACCTGGGGTCAAGATGGTGGTAAGTACAAATCAAGGCAAGTCGATAACTCAAACTAATGAATATAGAAGTTCAGATGCCAACCAACGCACAGCCGACCAATTATTCTAGTGCCTCCGATAGAGGTCTTGACCACCGGAATGACGTCTGCAAGCTCAGACTCAAATGTACTGGAAAAGTATTCAATAGAACAGTCTGTTAGAGTTAGCTATTCCTCTGCTTCCACCAAAAGTCCAAACTTCCAAGTCCCAAAAGCTAAATACAAAGGAAACATTCGTCAATAACCTGTAGAAGTTCTCTGATCCTCCGATTGCAACCAGACAGTAGGCATTTGTCAGCTTAGAGAAAACACCAACTTCACAGTTGTTCTCAAACTGAATACCTGCAGAAGCCACGTGGGAAAAGAACAAGGTCAAATCCACAAGCTACAAGGGGCAGCTTTGAAACCAACCAACAGTACACCACTTAGACTATAAGGGTAGTAGCTTGTACTATAAAAACACTTATGAACTTCTATTAGTTGTCACAGGCATTGGAATGTCCACTTAGAGATGTGCCACATGATCAAACATCCGAATCACAGGGCAGAACAACAACACCTGTATCTGAAATGGTGGTCCGAAAAACTCAGCTGCAATATTTCACTAAAGTGAATCAACAGCTGGTCTTGGCCAAACACAAAGCTAGCCTAAACTCTGGTTCGAATGTTACATCCTATAAATTTTCAAAGAAATAATCATAGCCAGACATTCGTCTGTCTTTTGGTAAGGACCAACCTACATATGAACTTCTACTAAAGAGAATACAATGTTATGCGCAATTATCACGGACATTAGGATCCGCTTTGAGGTGTGCCACCCGATTAAACATCACAATTTCAGGGCACAAGTGCAGCACTTGTATATCAAAGTGTGAAGGGCAAACTAGGCTGCAATCTTCCATTAGTGTGTGCATCAACGTCTGCTTATCCAAACTCAGAGCTAATGGAAGATTGCACCCTCTCAATAAGAAATCGTATCCAGACAGTGAATAAGAAATCGTATTCTAAATGGAAGATTGCCACTCGAATTCTAAATCCTAAATAGTGAATAAGAAATCGTATCCAGACAGTCGAGTATCTTTTTCAGAGGAAGAACCTGCACCCTCTCAATATGCTGCCTACATGATAACTGTTCTCTTTATTTAGACACAAAACTGAGACTTCACGACAGCCCGCAAACGCCGACTAGAAACCGTGGCAACTAATCCATCAATTAATCCGAAACAACAAAACCCTAGGGGATTTGACAAATACAAAACGCAATTTTCCGAAGCTACAGAAGTCGTAAAGGAAAAAAATCGCAGTACAGCGAAGATGGAAGCTTACGGGTCGCCATGGTGGGATTCCTCTTCGCGGCGGCTGCTTCTCGACCAACAAGCACTCACCTGCAGATCAAACGCACAGATGATTCAACCAGCAATCGGGTAGGCGAGAGGGGTCGTCGGTACAGGAGAAGGAACCAGGGGGGGCGGACCGGGAGGGATCGGGAGGCGGTGGCCGCGGCGGTGGGAGTTTAGGGTTTCGGCGCGCGACTTTCTCGGAGAAGGGGAAAGGGAATAGGAGCCGTGACAACGTAGTATATGAGCACGCGCCGCTAAGGGGAGAGCGGCGGATTTGTGGACCGGACGGGCTGGGCCTATCACGCTGAACGTCGTGTTAGGCCCATATTTAATGCCATGGGCAGTCCAAGTAACGGGTGCGACTGGAGAGAGGCCGACCTTCGTGAACGGAGACGCGCGGTCGCGGATGCGCTCCGCTGCTGACGCGTGGCAGGACGGGGAGTAATCATGGATTATGTGTTTGTCTTTTTTTTTGACTAGCGAAAAAGCCCGTGCGCTGCACCGGAAAAAAACTACTCTATACTGCAATAAAAGTAAAAAAAAAATTCTAAGAATGACATAATTTTTGTACAATAATTTTATTATTCTACCGAGATAAAAATAAAGTTAGCATGCTACAAGATGAGTTTTATTGAATAATTTTTAAACTCTAGCAGATTTACTCAAGAAAATGTAATTGAGAAACCAAGAAAATGATGCATATGTACAATTTGGTTGCAACAAAAAATAAGACGTATTGCAAGCCAGCTCATTATAGTTTCGTTGCATTGCATTATGTTTTCTGGAAAATGGAGAAATCTTCCATAAAAGTTGCGGTGTGCGTATAAATTTAATTCGACTCTATACAAGATATAAATAAAGTCGTACACAAGCCTCATCACCACACCCTTGGTCGCTATCGACCAGGCTAAGCATGCTAATTCTATCCTCGAAGTCATCAAACCACATTACTGCCATAGCATCGGCAATACCTATTTCCTCCCCTTCCTGTCACCTTGCTAAGTATGTGTTGTCAGGTTTCTTCTCCTTGTGTGACCTCAACGCTAGCATGCACGGACTTCACGAGCGGGCAGTCGTGGCCGACGACCGGGAGCCGCATGTTGTCTCGAGATGCTAGTGTCCGTGACAGTGACAAATGCACCGAGTCAGCATTCATAAGTAAAAACCAAAATCACTAAGCAAACTGCCATTATGTGAAGCTGCAACCAAATCTGAACATGGTAGGACATTGCCATCTTGTGAAACCGTAGACACTCATGTATCAACAATTCTGAAAACATAAAAAAAGTACATATCAATTTATAGTGAAAAAATTAGCATGTCTACAGTGTCACTCATGTTATATCCTCGAATCTTCAAGTGCTAGGTGGTTCAAGTAATATAATGACTGCAAGCTATCTTTAGCCCCAACCACCCGAAGTCCTCCAAAATCAACACAAAAGGGGTAAAAAAGGAGAAGGCCATCTCTTCGCCTTCTTCCTCGGTCTAGCACACCCCGACATGCCTCCCCCTCCCTCCATCAATCCGATTCAATTCGCGGTGGTGCTGGTTGGCTGATTTCTATCAATTTGCAATGTTTCTTTTATTCTATAGGCAACTGATTTCTATCGATTTGTAAGGTATATAAATCGGTCGAACTTGATTTAAAGTAGCAAGGCGGGACTATTCTTCTCCCTCCTCTTTGTTTACTGGTAGTTTGTTTACATGTAAATCAAACCTTGCGCAATTATATAGGAGTTGACAGAACATGGCCCATAATAGAAAGCCCAACATTGTAACGAACAGTCATCGCGAGACAAAAAGCCCAACAGTGTAACGAACAGTCCGAGGAAGGAAAAAATAAGGTGTCATAAGTTGTATAGCAAAATGCCCGCGCATTGCGGCGGAAGAAGTTAATCTTTATTGTAGTTATTTTTAACTTGCTCGATGACATCCGCTTTTTGATCAATTGGTTGTTCCAATTCGCAAGGAGAATAAATCCTTTCTCTAAACCTCCTCTTCTTTTTTCTTAGCGTGCTGCTATTCACTCCATTAATTTTATCCAAGAATAAGAAACATAATTTTTGACGTGCTTTTCATATCTAAAATGCATTCAACATCTGAAACTCCAAACTTCACATTCAAGATCGCCCGTGAGCAGGTTGAAAAGAATATCTCTCCCTTTTGATTCGGCTAGAAAAAAACGGTAGGCCCATCAAATAATGATAATACGTTAGATAAGAAAAGAGATTCCATTGATATTGATATTGAGAAAAGAGATTCCTTATCTGGAGATTCTAGACATTTGTTATCTTGGGAAGTTCATTAATGAACTTAGAAAAGTGATTAGAACCCCCACACTTTGATCAATTGGTTGTTCCAATTCGCAAGGAGAATAAATCCTTTCTCTAAACCTCCTCTTCTTTTTTCTTGGCGTGCTGCTATTCGCTCCATCAATTTTATCCAAGAATGAGAAACATAATTTTTGACGTGCTTTTCATATCTAAAATGCATTCAACATCCGAAACTCCAAACTTCACATTCAAGATCGCCCGTGAGCAGGTTGAAAAGAATATCTCTCCCTGCGAGAACCCCCACACCCCATCCCCGACCCGCTGCGCCCTCCCCTCGCCCGCTACCCCATCCTCGACCCGCTGCGCCCTCCCTTCGCATGCTCTGAGGCGCTGCCCGGATCAACCCCTTCGCCGCGACCTGACCCTCCCTCTCATCTTCACCCGGAGATCCACCCTGCAGAATTTCGAGCCGCGCCCGCCGCCAGTCTCCGCGCCAAGCCAGGCCCCTCGCGGCTCCCCTTCCTGGGTAGGGCCACGCGCGTCCCCGGACTCGCCGCCGCGCCTCGTCCCTCTCGTTTCCCCCATTCTAGGCCGAGCCACCGCACCACCCAAGTCTAAATTTTTTATATATACGCCTCCATCTCCTTATATTTCCATGGATAAAAAACATGGTGAAAAGATAAACAAATTCATGATCAAAGTTTGTCTGAATTATGTTTAACTCCCACCTTTGATTTAGAAAATATAACTGAATTTCAACACAATGAATAGTGTCTGAAAATTACTAACGGTATTTAAAAGAACGGAGAGTTAGAAGCACAGAACTTACTGGCCATGTTAGAATCTGACAGTGTCCACAACCAATGACATAGGCATGGGCATCGAGCTATAGTTTCATAGATATAGGTACCTAGTTTGTGCACGCCATTTCTACCTCTTGCATTTACACTGCCCAGCAAGCAACTCTTGTTAATCAGACCTGTCTTCTCCACAACGATCTTCTCTCACGCATGTTCAGACAGATGATTGGAGAGATTGATTAGTGAGGTGCACTAACTCTATTCTCTACAACAAACAAATAATAAAGATTAAATATAGAATGGCTATCATCTAGTTAGGTAAAATTAAGTGTACAGATTGGGATTGTACCGAAAGAATCCAAAAATGTAATAAACAATCAAGCATAATTGTTTGACATGCAGAAAATTCACAAAAACTTTTGATAATTTACCTCCATTCTCTACAACAAACAAATAATGAAGATTAAATATAGAATGGATATCATCTAGTTAGATACAATTAAGTGTACAGATTGGGATTGTACTGAAAGAATCCAAAAATGTAATAAACAATCAAGCATAATTGTTTGACATGCAGAAAATTCACAAAAGCTTTCGATAATTTACCTCTTCACCCAAAGATTCAAATGAATTTGTTTCGCCGCGGCCTGTCGTATCGTGTCCTACTGCTTTTACTCCCTCACTCATCTACGAGAAATAAACACCGAAAGATTAATTGACTATACAAAAAATATCAAAGATATATGGAGAGATAGTACTATAGCGATAATTGACCGAAAGACTGAATATATATATCTCCTGGTGCTATTGTACTGAAAAAACTCCAAACTATGATAAAGAATCAAGCATAATTGTTTGACAGGCAGAAAACTCATAAAAGCTTTTGATAATTTACCTCTTCACCCAAAGATTCAGATGAGTTTGTCTCCCGCGGCCTGCCAGGTGACACATATGAGAAAGATCCGCAAATAAGGGTCAAGGGAGAAGCCATTACAACAATTAAGGAAAGAATCAAGGATAATTTGCTGAAAGTAACTGAATATATATAGATCTACCGGTGCTAATCTCGTGATACAGAGATATAGTCGACCTGGAGCGAAAATTGTGTGGGATTTCGATCGAGGATTTCGAGCTCTAGCAATGTCAATCTTGGAGCTGAATCGATCTGGGATTTTTCGAGCTCTAGCAATGTCAATCTTGGAGCTGAATCGATCTGGGATTTTTCGAGTTTCGAGCTCTAGCAATGTCAACCTGAAGCGGAAAAGATATTTTTATAGAGGTTTCAGACAAGAGTTTGAGTTCGAACAGAGTTCGTATCGTTTTGAGAAGGCCAGCAAATCAAGTCCATGGAGGACTCGACAACGCTACAATCCTTCGTGTTTGACATGGACAACAATTACATGGTGTTATCGCTATATTTTGGCCAAAGAAGGAGATGGGCCGTGATCAAGATGGGCTTGAAAGATACGTATATTCAACGTGTTGTTGAATCGGCCTAGTGCGTGGATTTGGGCTAAATTGCCCGTGTATCTTGTATCATAGTAGGTTCCGTTTCAGTTTAGGTAACGATAGAGTTGTAGAGTTATTCCAAAAGTAGAAAGTCTCCGGACTATAAATATGTACCTAAGGTTATCGAGAAAAGGAGGACAATCACGTTCACAACAAACACAATCTCGACGCATCGCCACCCCTTGTTTTTAGGGTTTCTTTCGGGTAAGTGTCATGCTGCCTAGATCGCATCTTGCGATTTAGGCAGTATTTTTACTTATGCGTTATTTGGTGTTACTCGTACTGAAGCCTTGTTGATGGCGAGTAACACTACTATCATGGATTTGTTGAGGCTAGCATCGGTGTTGTTCGTTATAATTGTTTGATTTATGCTACCTCTAGTTACCTCGCTACCTTTACACCTTTTCCCAAGTGCAAGGGTAGCATCTTGCTTGATCTTTATTAAGATGATTCGATCTATTATGGTTATGCCTTGTTCGCCAAGGTTTAGTTTGATATCTACGTAGTCAGGCCTTGCAAACGGGTTGATCGATCCAGTAGTACGTAAGGACGTGGTTTACTAGTTCTAGAGAAGTTGTTCCGGTAATTGACTTTACGTCGGTTGTTAGGCCTCCTCTAGGGTTAGTTTCATATCATCTTTTGTATCTACCAGGCTCAATTACGTGTGGGACGTTCCAGTTACGTGGTGAAAACGTTAAACTGTCGTAGATCGATTTAACTTGTAATGATAAAGCAAAACCCCATGTTATCGTAAATCTAATGCAGAACCATGGGGATAATCGGCTCTAGGAGCCGATTCACGAGAAACAGGAGCCGGTCACGGCTCGAATTTTACGATACTTGTTTACCATGCAGAAATCAATCGGAGCAATCCTTCACCTTCGACCAGGTATAGGTCAGTGGCACGCCTCGAACCAAGCCGGGCGTGTGGGAGTTTTTGCGGCCGTTGCCCGAGAGACCAGGCCCACCAGCGGTTAAGGAGCCTCCGGCTCTTCGTGTTGTCAGTCGCTGCTCGCCGGTGGGTTTTGGCAGACAACACATTACAGCGCCCGGTGGGACATTCAACAACATCTGCATCAACATCCGACGCTGAGATGGGGAGACGGACCAGTCCACGTCTGACGAGCACGAAGAGCACAAAGGCGTATGGCGAGATCGAGCTCTCTTGAAGCCGATCTCATCGGCTCTTTTGAGAGGACCGTAAGCATGGCATCAAGTGGAGGGTTCTCCCCGAGGTGCTCTTGATGAGGTGGATCTGTCATTCCTTCGGAGGCGCACACTGAGCTCTGACGAAGTCAACTACATGGTGGCTCATTCTCTGCACCGCCATTCGAGAGCCAGTGAACGCTTTGAGCGGTCGCGGTTCGCGTAGTTCAGAGATCATGAAACATCGTACTCTCGCCGGGGCCTACTTTAGGGACTCACCGGGGAGAAAGACCGCTCAGACCAGGCCACAGGTCATTCACACTTGCAGCTCGAGCCGCCAGAGCAGCGGCGTCGTCGTCTACAAGGTTGGAGGCGACCTGGGCGATTGCCAATTCCTGTTTGAGCCACCTAAGGAAATCCCACATGGATATGTATGCACCTACGTGCCGGACTGCAATAACCTGACACGCACCAACCAGATTGCAACCGCAGGAGTTTCTGCGCGGGGTTCTGGGCGGGAGCTTCGGAGCGGCGTTTGAGCAGCGATATGCAGGATGGACGTCGACAAACAGGCGTGGCTAGCCAAGTATGCCACTGGAACAAGTCATGAGAATCTAGCCCCTGCAGCTCAAACAGTGGAGCAAATCCGTACCATCTTGAGAGACGGTTAAACCGTCAAGAGAAGGACAATCGGCTATTCAAAGCCGTACCAACGAGTTTGATCGATTCCGCCACCCAAGTATCGGCTCACGAGTTCTCAAGGTTTAGCGTCGGAAGGTCGAGCTCGATCGAGCACGTAAGCCGATACAGCACAGCTAGGCATGATTTGACATCGGATCGATTCGCGCGTAAGGTTCTTTGCGCAATCTCCGACAGACCAGCTTTTGGGTGGTACACCTCACGCCACGATTCGATTGACACTGAAACAAGCTGGAAGAGCGGTTCCACATCCAATATCACTCGAGGCTACCGAGGCTGGCATTGCAGACTGCACAGTGCAGCGTGAGGGGAAATCAGCGAGTACATCCAGGCCGGGACCGTCAAGAACCGATGTTACTCATCGTTTAAGCGAGAAGGAAGCGATCGGTGGCGGTGTTGGGTCTCGGCACCCATCAAGGATCGCTTTCCAAGTAGAGTACAACTCATTGGCACACATGGCCCGAACCGGCGATGTATGAACAGCGCCACCACGAGTTGTACCAAGACAAGTTCAACGTCCGATAGGCTGGTCGTCTGAAGAAGATGATCCTACACAAGACCGTGGAGGTGGCCGTGGTGAATGGGCTCGAGCGGCACCTGTGTCCTGCAAATGGGTGAAAGCGGCAGGGCCTGCAAAAGGGTTCGACTTCGTGAGCAAAGCTGAGCAGATCTTCGATTTCTTTGAAAAAGCGGTGAAGTTGCCCGAAGGCCACAAAATCCCCACGGCTCAGGAGATGAACGGGAGACCATACTGCAAGTGGCATCACTCGTTCACCCACACCACCAATGATTGCAAAGATTTACGTCGCCAAATCCAAACGGCGATAGAACAAGGCCGTCTGATCCTTGGGCAGTTCGCCATGAAAGTGGACACAAACCCATTCCCCGACGTCAATATGATAGAACTCAATCACTCCGCGAGGCGTCAGCTAGATTTCTCGTTCGGTGTTAATATGGCAGGGTTTGGGTACCACCATGACACGTACAAGGAGGAAGGTGGTCGCTCTCGGGGCAAATAAAGAGAGGAGGCTGGTCCACGCGACCGGCCCAGCCACAATAACAGGCGGTACCTAACAGAGGAACAGGTGAGGAGAGTGCGATATCGAAGCCACATTCCACGCATCTCCTTAACAAGTATGAGTCAAGATGACCAACGTCGCCAAGCAATGGAGACGATGAAGGATATGAGCACCTCGCTAGGGGACCGTCTAAAGAAAAGGAAGCAGACAAACATTGGGATTGTCCTTTCTTCAAGTATTGCTGGGATGCGAGGAATGAGCCGATTGCCTACGATCGACAACTGCCGGAATGTGGACAGAAGGAGAACACGGGCCGATTTCGGTGTTCAACGTCTAGGGCCCCTCCCACCTCGGGCGTTCTGAGGAGTCCGCTCGAGCAAAAGACCTCGAGAAGCCAAGGGATGACCAAGAAGAAGACATATATCACCGTCAAGGTGGTGTCCGACGGACTCAGACACACCCAAAAGCGTGAAGTGCGGCTGCGTAACGGAGGAAGCCGGAGCCTTGATATCTCACGCTTTAAAGAAAGCACGGCCCGATCTGCCGTTAAAATTAGGCGACCTTGGAAGCGGAAGATCGCCCGAAAAGGAAAGAGTGGCGCCCAAATCGTTAAAAGCCGATGCAAAGACATCGGCACAAACATGGTGTTCATACTTCCGTCGAGTTCTGCGCCCAAGAACCTGCGAGCTACCGATGGCACGATTCATTGCCCACGGCCGGTTATCTTTGAAGCCACGTGAGAAGGGTTACAAACATCCGAAAGCCACATGCCTACGAGGTTACATCAATGGGCAACCTGTCAGCAAGATGTTGGTGGACACCGGAGCGGCAGTCAATATAATGCCATACTCCATGCTACGGCGTTTGGGACGCTCCACTGCAGATCTGATCAAAACCAACGTCACGTTAAGCGATTTCAACGGCCAGACTTCGGAAACGCAAGGCGTACTTAACGTAGATCTGACCGTGGGCAGAAAAACCATCCCCACGTCATTCTTCGTCGTGGACAGCAAAAGCACCTACGCTGTCTTGCTAGGGAGAGATTGGATTCACGCTAACTGCTGCATTCCGTCCACGATGCACCAGTGCCTAATACAGTGGGATGGAGATGAAGTGGAGGTCATCCATGCAGATGATTCTATCGAGATCTCCATAGCTGGCATGAACGTCCGAAGCGAAAACCAAGAGCCGATCTCTGGAATCGGTTAGACGGTTGTGGCGCATTGAAGCTACAAAAAGCGGGTGAGGCTGGTCTTATCCAGCGGCTGACAGAGTAGCGAGTCCACGATCAATGCGTGGTACGGCCGATCCTCGCGATCGGCCACAAAAAAAAAGAAGCAATCATCGACAAGCGGATCACGTAGTAGCGAGGAGATGCCGCCATTGTAAAACAATAAGGTGTAAACCGTCCTTGACTAATGCAATCAAAAGGGGCGATTCTGCAATCGCCCAAATTATTTTTGTTACCCTCACCTCTGTTTGCCCGTGTTTAGCATCGATTTGACAGTGACGGAAAGCTAGGGTATGGGTTTACATCCGATGAACTAGAAGAAATCGACATTGGTCACGGGATACGCCACGACCAACATTTATCAGCCAGAAGTTAGATCCGAGTCTGCGGGGTCCGATGATAGCCCTGTTGAAAAAATATCCAGGCTTCGCACAGGACTACGGAGATGCAGGTTAGGCAGAGCATCATTGAGCATCGACTCCCGCTTAAAAGGATTTCGCCATTCCGGCGAGCACGACGGATGAAGGCCAATTGGAAGAAGTCAAGAAGGAGGTCGAGAAAATGTTGATGACCAAGTTAATCAGGCCATGCGGTATCTTTGAGTGGATTTCTAGTATCGCACTGAGAAAAAGGATGGTCGTTGGCGTGTTGCCATAGATTTTCGGGATCTCAAGAGCTACCCCAAAGGATGAGTATCCGATGCGGTGGCGTAGACGTTAATCAACGCAATGGCTGGTCATAAGATCTTGAGGTTCATGGATGGCAATGCGGTTACAACCAAATTTTATGGCTCCGGAAGACATACACAAGACTGCGTTCGAGTCCCGTGTTCGTGGGGTTGTTCGAGTATGTAGTCATGACGTTTGATCAAGAATGCGGCCACGTACCAAGAGCCATGAATTATATTTTCCATGATCGATCGGCAAGCTGGTGGAAATTTACATCGATGACGTGGTGGTCAAGTCGCTTGATTGCAAGGACACTTGGACGATCTGCGCGTCTGAACCGAACAAGAAAATTCGACTCTGGATGAATCCAAAGAAGTGTGCCTTGGTGGTGGCCGGTCAGTTCTTGGGTTTTGGTCCATGAACGAGGAATTGAGATCGGCTGAAAAGTCGAGAGGCGATCTGAACAATGAAGCCACCTACCACAAAGAAAGAACCGCAGTCTCTAATCGGCAAGATCAACTTCGTCAGAAGATTCATCTCCAATCTGTCAGGAAGAATAGAACCGTTCATGGGACTGGTGAAAATTAAATCTGACGAGGAATTCGGGGGCGAGAACAACGAGCCTTCGACGAGATCAAAGAATATCCGATGAAGCCGCCGGTGTTGGTTCCATTTGACCGGACCGTTCTACATTTACTTGTCAGTAGCTGACACGTCCATCGCCTCGGTGGTGGTGCAAGTTTATGATGGGCTGGAGCGAGTCGTATTTTACATAAGCAGAAGGATGCTGGATGCAGAGACAAGGTATCCTGATATCGACAAGTTGTGCCTCTGCCTGTTTTTCACCTGCACCAAGCTGCGCCACATTTTGCTATCAGCGGAGATCATCATCATATGCAAATCAGACGTCATAAAGCACATCGTCGGATCCTATGTTGAAAGGCCGGTGGGCAAATGGATGTTTGCATTATCGAGTTTGACATCCGGTATCAACCCGAAAGCGATTAAGGGACAGCATTGGCCGACCTTATCGCTGAAAGGATCAACACTAACATAGCAAAGACTTTTCTATAAGAGCGTGGGCTATGTTTTTCGATGGATCGGTTTGTGACGATGGTTGCGGCATCGGCATTTTACTCGTGTCGCCCCGGGGGGCAACATTTTCCTTCTCCATCAGATTATCTACCTCTCACACCAACAACGTCACTGAGTACGAGGCGATCGCATGGAATGGAGTTGCTCATCGAAGCTGGAGCAGAAGCAGTGGAAATTTTTGGAGACTCCAAGTTGGTGATTTCCCAACTCACGGAGGAATACAAGTGTGAGAGCGAGTCCCTCTTCCCACTATGGCTGCACTGCCGTGAGCTGATGGCGCAGTTCCGGTACATAAACTTCACCTGGATCCCGCGGTCGCAGAATACCGAGGCGAATGATCTTGCACAAATGGCTTCAGGTTACAAGGATGTAGCAGAGGGAGCCGATGTTCGTGTGCGAAGTTCTGGATCGAGAGCCGATATCTTCAATTACTTGAAGGATTCGGCTCGGGGGGCACCTAAACGGATAAGGTACAAGGCCATGAAGTATGTGCTTATTGGGGATGACATGTTTTACAGGACTCTGGAAGGGTTATTACTCAAATGTCTGGGGACAGCCGAGGCCAATCGGCTCCTACATGAGGTACACGAAGGCGCCTGCGGAACTCACCAATCGGCTCACAAGATGAAATGGTTGGTCAGGCGATCAGGGTTTTATTGGCCCACCATGCTTGAGGACTTCTTCAAGTACTACAAAGGGTGTCAAGCATGTCAGAAATTTGGGAAAATTCAGATGGTACCCGCGTCAGCAATGAACCCCATCATCAAGCCTTGGCCATTCCGAGGTTGGGGCATGGATATGATCGGCAAAATCAATCCTCCATCAAGCAAAGGCCACATGTGGATTTTGGCCATCACTGATTATTTCACTAAATTGGTGGAGGCTGTCCCGATGAAATCAGTAAACTCAAAGGATGTTATCAACTTTGTGAAAGAACATGTCATACATAGATTCGGGATTCCCCAAACTATCACGACCGATGGAGGTTCGGTCTTTATTTCTCAAGAGTTTAGAAAGTTCTGCGAGGACACGGGGATTAAGCTGATCAGATCATCTCCATACTATGCTCGAGCAAATGGGCAAGTGAAGCATCCAACGAGCCTCATCAAGCTGATCAAGAGAAAAGTCGATGAGCACCCCAGGCATTGGCACGAGGTTTTGTCAGAGGCGTTGTGGGCTTATCGCATGTCATGCCATGGGGCGATAAAGACCTCGCCATACCATCTAGTATATGGACAAGAAGCCGTATTGCCCTGGGAAATTACGGCTGGATCGAGACGTGTCACTTTTCAGGACAATCTAACAATCGAAGAATATGCAACCTCGATGAGTGATGTGTTGAGGATTTAACTGAGCTCAGCTGTGGTCGCTTGAGAAAATCAAAGAGAACAAGGCCAAGGTAGCTCGTGCATATAACAAGAAAGTGAGGCCAAAGGAGTTCCACGTTGGTGATCTGGTATGGGAAGTTGTGTTGCCATTAGGGACTAAGGATGCAACATATGGTAAATGGTCTCCAAATTGGCACGGGCCGTACAGGGTCAATCAAGTTTTAAGAGGAAAGCATACATGCTTGAGGAGCCGGGCGTGAAATTCCCGATGTGTCAACGGTCAACATCTCAAGAAATATTTCTCAAGCATGTGGGATGATGGACAGTAAAATATGGGGGCTGATACATGAAATCGGCCAAGTAAAAAGCACGTGAGACGTTGGACAGTAAAAATGTGGGGCCGACATCGAAATCGGCCGAATAAAAGAAAATATATAGCGATGCGGTCATCGACTCTAGAGGTTCACACATGGTACAAACGGGTGCGGTTTACATACGAACTCAAGAAATGCTTGAAGGCGTGGAGCGCGTCGACGGACACGATCCACCTCGGCGATCTCGGCCGTCATCTTCATCCTTGCCGTCACTAGCTGCTTGTTCAGGCACGTATTTACGCGATCGGTCTTCGATTGGGCTTTGAGGCTTTCGCCTCGTCTTGGGAGCGGGCGATGGATTCTTCCTTGTCGCGGATGAGCTGTTTAGTCGCCGGACCTTCTCTTCAAGATCTTCCAACTCCTTTTCAAGGAAGCGAGCTCCAAGATCTTGTGAGGTGTCGGTTTGGCATCCGAGACGCCTTTTTCTCGTTGAGCTGTTGGCATCATCTGCGATATTGGCCTTGATGGAAGTTGGGCGTGGCGCGATCGATCCTCTCACGAGCTAACTTCACCCTTGACCCGTAGAAAGACAGGTTACAACTGGCCAAAGTTTCACCAATGCTCGGGGCTGGTCTTTATTTCAGCCAGACGCTCTTCACCTCCTCGTAACCCTCGATCGGCTCTTCGATCGGGGAGGACAAAGGGCTTTAAGACGCTGGAATTGAGGTGGAACAACCTGGCTCGTGGTTCATCAGCGACGGAGGAGTTGGTTCAATGGATTTAGGGTCGAGCGTCAAGAAACCTGAAATATCACAACTCTGGCAGCCGAAAAGCGTCGGATGCATCCAAACATGTAAGGATGAGCCGAAGAAGCTAACGTACCTCTCCTAAGATCGGGATAGCGATGAGGAGACGATCGGCTTGTGTGTGGTTGCGGGGCTTGGCCGAGTGGTAGCCGTTCATCCGCACCTTCGGGATTGCTAGGTCGGTTTGGCTAAAGACATCGGCCGCCCAGCTTTCCCACTAGAAACATCGTAAAGAATAATGATTAATCGGCGGATCAAGAGGAGCAAGTGATAAGAGCGTAAGGGTGATGATTTTGAAACCTCCGGCTCGACGAAGAAGCTTGCGTCCTTGCGAGCTCTCTTAGGACCTGATTGGCCCGCCTCACCGGTGGTGCTCGGGCGAGGGTCTGAAAAGACCTTTCTCGAAGCCGATGGTGATGAATCTGGTGGCTCGGTGTGATGGTCCTCTCGAATCTGTTGGGTCCAGTTCTCCTCGATTGGTGAGTGTTCTCATTTGGAGGTGTCTTTGACGGAAGCCTGTAAAAAGGAGAACCGGTGAGCACAAGCAGTGCAAGGATGGAAGAATTAGAAGGATCGACCAAGGCATAGATCACCCTACATGCGAGCTTTACGGAGAAGGCTCCGCTTCAAGGTCTTCTGGCAGCTACCTTCCTCGTCGTCGTTCTTGTTTTAGTTGGAACTCGAGGCGGTGGCTTAGAGGTTCTTTGGGTTCTTGGAAGCCGATTGTGGTGATATCGGCTGTTCGCATTATGACCTTTTTAGAGGTGGCGAGTTTTGCGAAAAGAACCACGGGGAGCGGAAAGAACTCGAAGGGGAGCCATCATCGTGCGTGGGCTCAGGCCATCTTGTTGCCGCAAAGAAAAAGAATGGATTAATAAAAGGATCAATTGCAAGCTGCATCAAGAAAATTTGCAAGTAGTGGTACACCTTTCCGCAGGGGATGTCATAGTCGAGATCGAAATGTTTCAAAGAACGGTCCCGAGCTCTCCTGAAGGCGTGAGTCTTCCACATCGACCACCGATCTTCAAAGCCATCGGTTGATGAGGCAAAGGTGAGGTCGTTGGGAATTGGGATGGTCGAGCATCAAAAAGGAATAACACCTTTGGGTGGTGAGAGGATTAGGCGGTTGGCTCTGCTCTCAGTGGTGATGGAGAAAGAAGTGGGGAGCTACTTGTCCAAGGCCAAATTGGAGCCACTACGATTGGTGGTAGAATTCATACCAGGTTTGATTATTACATTGGACGTACTCATGCCAACCGGAAGGAAACAGGGCGAATCACGGTGGAAAAGAGCTGCCAGTGCTAGTGTCATCGGCAAAATTGTCCAAATGAAGGAGAGTGGATTTTCAAAGTGTTCGATTCCTCCATGTAAGGGAAGAAGGTAGGGTTGTCGTGCCTTGGAAGAAAGCGCTGAACCATTTGGATGCCTCACGAGGGTCAGTTCTTGCTGGCGATCGATACAAAGCTTGGCCATAGCTGGTGCATCGGATCTGCTTCCTTTTACATCTGAAAGGTGCAGCTCGCCAAAAGGGGAAGTTTGGGATGTGATTTTGAAAATACAGCTGAGCCCATAGCTGAATAAACCACCAAGGACCACTGTTTGTTGCTACACGAGCGACAGCAGACATCAACCGGAGGTATCGATAGACTTCTCCAAGGAACAGTTTGCGAGGCCAAGTTGAGTACCTTTGGCCGTTCATGGGCTAAGGAGAGATAGTTTTGGTTGGAGCAAGGAAGGGCCACAAAATATGAAATGCTCCACCTGAAGTTGAGAAAGGCATGTTCTTTTTTCCGAGACAGGCCCTTTGTTTTCATATGGCGTTGGAGGTAGGCACCCCCCGATGCGATGCAAATTGTTTTAGAAGACAGTTTGTAGGGGACTTTGGTCAGTTTAAAGCGAAGGGCTAGGTGATGTAACATCGGACCAGTAATCATCACCACGCCTAGAGTTGGTGACATGGGGCCATGACCGAACATGAAGCGATTCGAGCGTCGGACTAGAAATAGCCGATGGTTTTGAGAAGATTCTCGTGTTTCTCAAGAGGAGACAATGATAGATGCAAGGCATCGGCTATTCCGTAGTTTCCCATTGGGATTGGTAAGCTCTAGCTACCCTCTTGAACCAAGAGACCCAATGTTCGGGGATTAGGCCAGGCTGCATAGCGATCGGCCCAAGAGTTCAGATCTAGGTCTTGGCTTCTGAAGGATTCTATTTGCTTCGCAAGAAATCGGATGGGCAGGACTAGAATCATCGAGGCCAAGACAGAGGAATTTGGGAGAGAAGGATGCGGCGGGATGTCTGAAACCTAGAAAGTTTAATGGTAGAATAAAGACATTAATTGTGTTCGCCATTAAATTCTAACATCGTTCAGATTGCGAGGTAGGCGTACCTTGCACCGGAGACCTCTGGATTGGTGTTGGACGATTCCGCCATCTAGTTTACCGGCGGAGATGGATCTATCGATTGAGGATTGAGGTTCTTGTTGCTGTGAGCTCGATCTGGTCGATGGGCAATTGGAGATCTGGGTCGCCCTTTTTGAAGAAGGTCGCAGGTTACCGTTTGAAACTGGAAAATGGCCGTTTAAGTTTGCCTAAGTATGCGACCAAGTTTTGACCTTGTCAACGTTTTTGGGAAAGCCGATGTGCATCGGCTCTTTGAGCTGTGGCTTGGTTGACTGTATGAACGTAACAAGGTGAAAGCCGATACGTTGCTATCGGCTTCTGAAGCATCGACCTATTTTGACTATCGGCAAAATTAGGGGCGAACAAGGCAATCTTCGGGAAACAGATTTTCATTCATTCATTCAAAAGATGATTGCTTACAAAAGGATGATTGATTACAAAAGGGAGATTACTACTACTACTACTACTACTACTGGTTCCTAATCTAGAGGCCGAGGTCGTCGTTGCCGCCGTCTTGTTCGCTGTCCTCATTGCCATCGTCGCCTTCTTTGCTAAAGAAGCCGATGGGGCCTCCTCGTCGTCGTCGTCTTGGTGTCCTCGATGGACCCGGCGAAGCGCTTCACGTGGTACTGCGTCGGAGGTGTCCTCCTCATTCCTCCTCCTCGTCGGAGGACTCGATGCCGCCCCAAGACCAAGGCGTCGTCGCTCTTCGCCTCGGTTCCTCGTCAACGAGGCAGGCCCTCCTCGCCGTCGTGGACGCGCCGTCCTCCGACCAGCGATTAAGTCCCAATCCTCTCGTCCCACCATCGTGGGGCATCTTATCTGACGCCGCTGGTAGTGCTCTGTCGGCTCCCGCTAATCTTTGTTGGAAGACTGGGAGGAACAGGCGGAAGAGGAAGAGGCCATGGCGGAGGAAGAGGGTTTTCGGCGGAGGAAGAGGGTTTTCGCTCTTGGAGGAAGATGGGGACGAGAACCGCTCGATTAATTTAAATAAGGGAATATTGGAGGCGGTTCAATGCAATAGCGGTTTCCCAATGTCCGCCAAAATCGTCAAATCATGCAATGCGAAGGAGTTGAGAAGACAGGGCATCATGATGAGGGGGTGGCGTGTGATTCTCGCTCGTAACCCGATGTAAAAAAAAAGAGGGGGAAGAAAAAACATCAGCAGAGTGGTTTCGGAATTATTATTGCCAAAACCAGGGGGGCATGTGTTATCACTATATTTTGGCCAAAGAAGGAGATGGGCCGTGATCAAGATGGGCTTGGAAGATACGTATATTCAACGTGTTGTTGAATCGGCCTAGTGCGTGGATTTGGGCAAAATTGTCCGTGTATCTTGTATCATAGTAGGTTCCGTTTTAGTTTAGGTAACGATAGAGTTGTAGAGTTATTCCAAAAGTAGAAAGTCTCCGGACTATAAATATGTACCTAAGGTTATCGAGAAAAGGAGGACAATCACGTTCACAACAAACACAATCTCGGCGCCATACCCTTGTTTCTAGGGTTTCTTTCGGGTAAGTGTCATGCTGCCTAGATCGCATCTTGCGATCTAGGCAGTATTTTTACTTATGCGTTATTTGGTGTTACTCGTACTGAAGCCTTGTTGATGGCGAGTAACACTACTATCATGGATTTGTTGAGGCTAGCATCGGTGCTGTTCGTTATAATTGTTTGATTTATGCTACCTCTAGTTACCTCGCTACCTTTGCACCTTTTCCCAAGTGCAAGGGTAGCATCTTGCTTGATCTTTATTAAGCTGATTCGATCTGTTATGGTTATGCCTTGTTCGCCAAGGTTTAGTTTGATATCTACGTAGTCAGGCCTTGCAAACGGGTTGAACGATCCGATGTACGTAAGGGCGTGGTTTACTAGTTCTAGAGAAGTTGTTCCGTAATTGACTTTACGTCGGTTGTTAGGCCTCCTCTAGGTTAGTTTCCTATCATCTTTTGTATCTACCGTGCTCAATTACGTGTGGGACGTTCGATTACGTGAAAGCGTTAAACCGTCAGATCGATTTAACTTGTAATGATAAAGCAAAACCCCATGTTATCGTAAATCTAATGCAGAACCATGGGGATAATCTCTAGGAGCCGATTCACGAGAAACCTAGGAGCCAGTCACGGCTCGAATTTCGATACTTGTTTACCATGCAGAAATCAATCGAGCAATCCTTCACCTTCGACCAGGTATAGGTCGTGGCACGCCTCGAACCAAGCCGGGGCGTGTCGGAGTTTTGCGGTCATTGCCCGGGACCGAGGCCCACCAGATTCTGGAGCCTCCCGGCTCTTCATGTTGCTCGTCGCTGCTCGCCGGTGGGTTTTGGCAGGCAACACATGGTCAATAAACTCACCAGTGATTCAATCGTCAGGCTAGCGACCTTCTCCATTTTTTGTCTGGATGCCGACGCGCGGAGCAGCAGCGGAGCTCGCCGGCGCTGCAGTAGAAGGTGAACCAGGGGTATGGATACACGCCGATGACGGCGACAGCGAGGAGAGGCATCCACACGCTGGGAGCTGCCATGGCTGGCGGCGCTCAAGCACGTCGCCGATTCAAGCTTGGCCACGGGTCTCACGACCTCGGGTGGCACCGCTCCGTGGTCGCGGTCGTGGTCGTGGGTGGCGGGAACTCAAGCAGTAGTGGATTGTGGCATCGGGAGCTGCCATGGCGGCCGCCGTGACCATGGCTGGCGGCGCTCAAGCACGTCACCGGTTCAAGCTTGGCCACGGGTGTCACGACCTCGGGCGGCACCGAGCTCAAGCATCCGGGGATTGTGGCATTGGTGAGGCGTCCGGTCCCTCGCCAGCTGAAGCTACTCCCGACCGGCCCGACCTCTCCGTGGGCGCTGGATGTTTTTTCTGTGGCTGAACTTTTTTTAGCATGCGCTGAACGTTTTGTATTCCACAAGAATCAGGCACGGTATACTGGGTCGGCCCAAACGAACCGAATCGATGCAGAGCAACGCTATGTCGGGCAAGGAAAAAAATTAGATTTCTGTTTTTTCTGACTTAGCGGTGGCGCAAGGTAATATGTAGTTTTATGAGAGGGCAAATCCGTCTAAAAAAGTGTTGGACCGGAAGAAACACTTCGTGTTTTATTATTATTAGGTATAGATATATATATTTTTAGTCCCACATCTTACCGTGTGAGAGTCGTTTTAGTCCCATATTTTGCAAAATGAGCAACACTAGTCCCGCAACTTGTATTGTGCTAGCATTTTCGTTCAATTCGATCAAACTTTTTCTCGTTTGACCTATTTTGACCAAATTCATTAATGTATGGCGTCACAATCTCTACTATAAAATTTTTATGTTATAAGGTGGCTTTCGTCGCCCCGTTTTTCGTTCGTCGCTCCTTTCCGACCGCCGCGTGGCTTCTCCCGTCACGCGTGCATCATTTGCTAATTTTCCTTTCGGTGTAGCGTAGAATCCCCGGTAGAATCCCGCGTAGTTACGATTGATTTAGTCGGTTTGGACCCGTATACAAAGCGATATCCCATCGTCTCACTATTTTCCGATTCCTTGACTTCGCTTACCGTATTATATCAGGTTTGGTGTCCGGGGTTTTCTCGAATATTCCGACACAACTACACAAGTTATATATAAACGCTCCGCTTGATTGTGGTATCGATCGACCAAAACAAGCAGCACAAATTTGGTTGCCATGTCGTGAATCGATCAACTTTTTCGAGAGGATCCAACAGAGATTAAAGGGCTTGAAGATCGAGCTTCACAGGCCCGGCCATGCACGCAGGTTACGGTTGTTGGCCCCATCAATCTCCAACAGCTAGGACCCGGCTGTCCGGACATTCGTTCATTGGAAGGCTACAACCAGTGACCGGGTTAGGGCACGTGATCGATGACGCCGACGCCTTTCTTATACGCGTTGGATTTTTCTTGGTTGGAGGAGAGAAAGAGAAAGAGGGCTGTCTTCCTTTAAATGGGATGATCTCTTGATAAGAAGACTATTTTTTCCATCGTATATATGTCTTCTCTTAGTCAACCAATTTTTTACTAAAAATAGTTAATTCTATTAATTGCTAGAGATAGCAATAAGAGATAATGCATTGTACAAGTTATATATTGTGTCTTTTCTAAATGATATGGAGAGCTATGTATTGTACATGCCCTTAGAGCGTTTAAGATCAAGGTGCACTAAGGGTGCTATAACAAATAAAACATATTTTTAGGGGGTGCACGTAAGGTAAAAAGATGCTAGTTTACAAAGAAATATTTTTCTAGAGGGTGTCCTGTGCACCCCCTCCCCTTGGCTTGCCTTGCATCCGCCCATGGCTACAACTAGCTGGAAAACAAGCTGGTACTAGAACAAGCTGGTACTAGAACAAGGTGGAGATCCTCCTGAGTCCAAATGAAGGTGATTTGCGTGTTGAAGCCGAGTGATAGGCCAGCGCAAGCCCGTCATGTACCACTATTGCCGAGAGGTTTTTGCCAAGGGCCTCGGCATAGGCCGCTGCTCTTCTACACCGACTTCATCAACAACGACTTCTTGAGGCCTATGCCGGTATTGATGGCGCCGCATGAGATCGACGACGTGTGACACGTGAGCGGGCGCGGCGTGCTTAGCATGGAACTGTAGTAATTAGAGGGGCGGACAAACGTGAATAGTGGTTAATTAGAGGGGTGGATAGACACGAATAGGAGACCGGAGAGCGAGGACCAAGGTTCAAGAAAGCAGAAAGCATAAGCGGAGCGTTGGGATCCTTCTTAGAGTTTTGGGCGCTTAAGCGCGTTTAAGCGTTTCTAAAATTCACCGATTTAGTAGTAGGTTTGCATCCAGAGGAGAATTAGAGGAAGAGTAGAGAAGAGTGTTGATTCTACGAGGAAGAAGAGGTGGTGGATGCAAAGAAGTGGGGAAGTGCCTGTAGCACCGCAATTATTGTTATGTATGCGTACGTGAAAGGGAAGAACGTTAGAAGAAGACACGAGGAGACTAGATGGAAGACTCAGATCTAAAAAAGACGACCGGAATTAGGTTAGCAAACTAGGGTTTAATTATGGGTCCTACTGGATCGTTCTCCATCGAGTTATCATGAATCATCAGATCAGCGGGCATAGCCCGTGTCAGTCTTTTATCTAATAAATGCGTTCTTTCCATAAGTCAGGGTTTGTTGTACATATCTATCTATAATATTAAAAGGCTACGGTTTTGATGGTCTGGTACGTCAATTTTTTTCATGATGATACCCCTTCACTGATAGAGGATACTACAACTTTGCCACAGTCAAGTGATTTCTCGGGCACGCGAGAGGAGACTCATGCCGCGCAGCCGCTGGCTCCCGACGTGTACTTTGTTGCAACCTGAATCCAACACAAAATCGTTGATCCGTAGGTGCATAGACGCATGTGCACACATGATACACTGTCTCTACTCCCATTTACCCATTCTGCTACGTCCATGACGGGAAGGAGCCAGCAATCTTTCACGAGCATGGCCATGACGTGGTCCACATATGTTGATTTTCCGATGATTATTAGCTCATGTCGCTGTCCATATGGATTACTCTGTACACGATCAAGTTTGGATCTAGGAGACAATGGACCAGGACCGTGTCCTCGCGCTCTAGTTTCATGAAGTGTGGATCCATCGAATGGTCACGCCATAAGTCAGGGTTTGTTGTACATATCTATCTATAATATTAAAAGGCTACGGTTTTGATGGTCTGGTACGTCAATTTTTTTCATGATGATACCCCTTCACTGATAGAGGATACTACAACTTTGCCACAGTCAAGTGATTTCTCGGGCACGCGAGAGGAGACTCATGCCGCGCAGCCGCTGGCTCCCGACGTGTACTTTGTTGCAACCTGAATCCAACACAAAATCGTTGATCCGTAGGTGCATAGACGCATGTGCACACATGATACACTGTCTCTACTCCCATTTACCCATTCTGCTACGTCCATGACGGGAAGGAGCCAGCAATCTTTCACGAGCATGGCCATGACGTGGTCCACATATGTTGATTTTCCGATGATTATTAGCTCATGTCGCTGTCCATATGGATTACTCTGTACACGATCAAGTTTGGATCTAGGAGACAATGGACCAGGACCGTGTCCTCGCGCTCGAGTTTCATGAAGTGTGGATCCATCGAATGGTCACGCCATGGCATGCGTCCTTCACATCTGCAAGTCACCGGAGATGCATACATCATGGATCCATCGCCTCTGACTCCTAGGTACACTGCCACCATCCGTGTGGAGTATTCTTTTTATTTACAAAATTTACTAATTTTTGTTGCTGGTGTCTTGCGAGATTTTAGTTCATTAACATGGTATGAAGGACTGGAGGTGCACTTAGTTGGAGATCGGTTTTCTTAGTGCAAGCTTCAGTACATGGATACACAGTCACTTGTTTTAGTGAACGCTGATGGCTAGAGATTAGTGAAAAACAAGATATAAGAGGTTACATATTTTTAGTGTATAAAGACTACTAACGAAATGTAAATACTGCATGCTGTTTGACCAAATCAAAACTCAATAGACGGAGTTTTGTTAATTATAGTCCCAGATATATACATTCGGTAAATTCAGCCCGTGGCAGCGCACGTGCCTTTATGCTAATATTTTTAAATAATCCTTGTGTATCTAATCAACATGTGGGCCCACCTGTCGATAGACATACATGATAGATAAAACAACAACAAAGGGAGAGTCGAACTCACAACCTTTCACATTGCTAATATGTTTCATGATGTATAAAAATATGGATTATATATTATAAATATTAATATTTTTTTCTAAAAACTTGGTTAAAATTTAGATGGTTTGACTTTTGAAAAAAGTTATATGCCTTAAGCCTTGAGACGGAGGTAGTAATAATCAATGGATGTGAGTCTATACTATTAAAAAGATTGGGACCGTTCGTTACCCCTCAGAAAATTTCTGGCTATCTTGAAAAGACGCTTTTGCCCCTGGCTGTTCGAAGCTTTTACCAGAACTGCCACCGCTAAGTGGTACATCTCTTTAAAAAGACACCTGCACCGCCATATCGTGCGTGTGCTCGCTCCTCCTTGCCCTCCCGATCCCCAAAACTCCTCCCGGTGGTCAACTGCTCGGACTAAGATCCAGTGACTTGCTAGTCACAAGTCACACATTGCCTGCCCCCCTCTATACACCATCCAAACTTCATCCAAGGGCCCAAAAGGAATCCAGGCAAAAAACAAGTCAGATGGACTGATTCAACCCAGGGGGTGGTCGTTCTCCTCGCGCACAGATAGAACGAGCAGGGGAAAATAAACGCGGGAAAGCTCCCGCGCGCGCAGAGCACGACCTTCGCCGGCGTCGGGGGAAAGCTGCCGCCCGCGCAGACTACGGCCGCCGCGACGCCCCGCCTCGCCTGCGCTCCGCCGTCCCGCTCCACCGCCTGGCTTCTTGTAACACCCTCAGAATCGGCCCTATGCAAGTTTCAGCGCTTCCAGCCAAACCCGCATAGAAACGATTCAAAGGTGCCCACCAGGCACTTTCGCGGTGGAAAACGGCAATAATAAGACACAGTCCTCGATGGGACCCATGTAATCAGATATGTACACGGCGATTCAATGAGTCAAGAATACGGATATACAGACAAAGATCCAAATCACCTTGAAAACGATCATAAATCCGGCACGGACAAGATGCAAATTGAGCTAAGAGCCCGAAGAATAACCAATGGCGTCCATAACCCGCCCATGCCAAGCGGAAGGTAACCGCTAACGACGCCGATATCAAAACCCGCTTAAACAAAAGGGTGCCGACAAAGGGCAAAGGAAAAAAAGAGCGGTCAAGATCGAGGCGAAGACATGGCGATACTAGAATTGGCGGTCTCGCCACATAGGTATGGTGGATCAAGCGGCTGCAGCATGCACTAAACAACCTATAGAGACTCGATAGAAGAACTGGCTACCGGAGAGGGATAAGAAAGACCTATTCGGAACCAACCTAATACTGTCACCAAGCATACACATCCTGGTATTTCCCCCTCGAGACCAAACGAGGAAGTCAACCGAGGAACTCACACAGTTGGCAGTTTTATTTATTCAGTTATCGTTGCAGCAATTACTAGTCAGGTATAGATAGTCGTCCTGATATAATAAGCAATGGGCACTTTTAGTTAACCATTCCGTTATAGTTGCGGCACTTACTAGTCAGATGCAATTAACATGAGATATCCCAAAACCCAGCAGTTGTTGGTACTTTTATTTAGCCATTCCGTTATAGTTGTAATACTTACTATTCAGGTACAATGGTAGCAAGCGACAACCCAAACAAGCAATTGTTGACAATTTTATTTAGCCATTCCATTATAGTGAAGCTGATTACTAGTCATTATAAAGTCAAATTTATAGCACTACTTTAGTTATAGTTGTCTATCGAGATATCTCCAAGTCGTCCATAACCGCGACACGGCTTTTAGAAAGTTTTACCTGCAGGTGCACAAATAACAACACACACTCGATCAACCTCGGAAAAACCAAATCAAAACCCAACGAGGCCTTCACGACAAAGCAATCACAGATTCAGAAATATTTCGGGGCCACCCATTAAGCTACACCTGAAGTTAGCTGACTCCGAAATGGATTCAAGGTTTGGGTGGACGGCTGTAAACGACTGGGAACCCGAAAGTGTGACTGGACTTGTCGATACCGCGAAAACATGTCCCGATCCTAAATAGTACAGGTGCAGTACATCGCACAATTTAAATAAAGCAGTAAATCATGGCATAAGTACATGATAGTAAATAAAACCTCAAACTAGTTTGTGGCCCCAAGAAATAAGAATGAATCAAACTCTGGCTCAGGGGGGTCCCATAATCCTCCCGGATGTGGATAGCGCGAATATTAAAGGAACAGGTATCAAGTACTCGGGGTCCTACGGGACACAAGTGGACGGTTAAAAACCAAATAACATCTATTGCCCACCTGTGCCTCTGCATTTACCTACTTAAATTTTAGTTATTAAACAATAATTAAAGTCTTGATCATCTTCAACAATAAACACACGACAATACTCCAACAACAGTGATACTTGACGACACGCAACAGCACTTGAGCAAGCGACTACGACGCGCAGGTCCAACTATCTATCAAACAACAGGTAATAGGAGGTGTCCAAGGCAATATAAGGCTGCAAGGGATATCACGGGTACGGAAACTAGAGCATCGCAACACAGATAGCAATAGATCAACAGGAGGGAATAAATACTATAAAAGTAAGATAGGTAGAAAGGGGGAGATGCTCGCCTGATAAACATTGCCGAAGGTTCAACCGAAGATCGGGTCGACACTCGCATCAACTCAACGGCCTTATCCGCGAAGAACCAAAACACTAGAATTAAACACCGGATGCACTATTTAATACTATGACAGAAGATCGAGCATGATGCGTGTATGATGTATGACATGGCAAAGGTGCGATGCATTAGGACATATTAAGCGGAACCGGGGTCCTGACAAATATTTAGTGGTTCAAGTTGTTTATCTACGCCGCAAATTAAATGTTGTCTTAACATGGCAAAACATATCACCGGTGCGCTACACAAAATTAAGTGGAGCCAATATATGACTAGAATAGCCGTCATATAGTTTCCATATGTAATTATTAGATGAATCGACATAATGTCCCCAAACCACATGATGAGATGCAAGCATGAACAATTTAATATGCAACAAGTAATATCATTTATAAAAATATTGGCGGAGGGGCTCACATTAGGGCCGAAGATCTTGGTTCCGGTTCGGGTTCGGACTCGGGGTTCGACGGGATCGATCTCATTCGAAGGACTTGGCCTTCGGATGCGAGGCTCGCATCCGGGAAGGAGAACTTGTCGCATCCGTGGTCTTCAGGTCCGTGTAGACGGTCATGGCGTTCCGAGGAGAAGATCTTGGCGTGCCGAGCATGGTTCTTGTCGTTTCCCCTAGACATCTTCGAGTGGGGTTGATCTTGGCCCCATGACTCATCGGTTACACCTCAACATGGGAGGACTCGCACCCGCGGAACTTGCAGACATGACCTTGGCGATGGAGGCAAACTGGAACCACCACATCCTGTTGACGAAGTTGGAGTCGCACTGCAAGCAACTCCAGGGAGAGGAAATACTGCCTAGTATGGCCTTGAACTCGTGTTGCAGAGGAACACCAGGACAGCACTAGAGGCACCAGACTTGGTTGGCACCAGATTTAACCGAAGAGCTCCGTAGGGCCACAGGGCACACACACACAGGCAAGCAGACAGATGACAAAACACTGAAGTTGGGGCAGAGAAGGCGCGGTTACGGTGGCGTGCAGGGGAAAAATGGCCGGTAGTGGAGGGGCTCCTGCAGGGTTCGAGGATGTCCTAGGAGCCACTCGAGCATGCGGAAGAGGGCGGCCATGGTGCTCTGGAAGCATATGAACAGCGCGACTTAGGCGGTGGCGAGCACGCATCTGACCAGTGCAGACGGCTAAGGCCATGGCGGTTCTCGGTGGTGGAAACGTCCGGGGCAAGGCGTCGCACGATGAGGTCGTGGCCAAGCCGTGGTCGGCCGGAGAGGAAGCAGAGAGGTAGGGAGAGGCGAGGCGAGGCGGTTGCGAGGCGGATCGGAGGCACGCCTGCGGGCGCGAGGCGGGGTCGAGGCAGCGGGCGGCGCGAGGCGCGGGAAGGAGCCCGACGCGGTGGCGGCCGGGCTTCCTGGCGGCGTCGGGTGGAGGCAGGATGCGGCCGAGGCGAGGTCGCGTAGGGTGGGATGGAGAGGAGGCGGTGGAGTTTTTCCGGGGTGTCATGGACGCGTCGTCCAGAGACGGAGGGGATCCAGGGCGGCCGGAGGCGGTGGAGAGCCAGGGCGGCGACATCGGCAGGGAGAAGCCGAGCGAGGCGAGGAAGGAAAGGTCTTGCGAAGGGTCGCATGCGTGTGGAGGCGGGTGGGGCCGGGTACGGGAGTGCTCGATCGTGAGCGGTCAGGAGGGTGGGGATCCAGAGAGAAGCGGGGAGAGGGACGAGGAGTTGGTGGGTGGTGGGACCGGGGTGGGGCTAGGTAGCGCGGGGTGGGTCTAGGAGCGTGCGGGTGTTGTGTGGGCGTCGCGTGTGGTGTGTGTGGCCGGGGTGTGTTGGGTGGCGGCGGGAGGAGGGAGTGAGGAGTGGGGCTGGGGGATTAGGCCAGGGGTGAGGCTAGGGTTAGGGTTTGGGTTAGGGTTCGGTTGGATAGATAGGGTTTGGCCAAAACGGGCTGGGCCAGCCGGGTAGTAGGTGGCCTGGCCTACGGGCCGGGCTGCCTCCCCCACTAAAAACATTTTATTTTTATTTTAAAACACTGGTAAATAGTTTTTAGGTAAACAAAATAACAAGATATGACTGGAGCTTTAATTTGAATAGACGAGGAATATTGTAGGAAGCAAAATAGGGTTTAGTAAAATATTTTTGGATGCAAATATGCATGATGTCATGATGATGCATGAATAAAATAACACGCGATTTTCTGGTAGTGGTTTTTGCGGGGCGCCACAATTCGACACCACTAACAATGGATCTCGCCCTCGAGATCCGCCTCCTGATACGGGGAAGAAGGCCGCCGATCTGAATCTGCTCGCCACATGTAGATCTCCACGACACCACTAACAAATATTCTTCATCCGTCTTGAAATTGGCGACACCACCAACAAAGGGTGTGGCTCACGTTCGTTGGGAGAACACTCCGGAAAACAAAGGACCAAGGTAGAGGTCTCAAAAGATAAGGCCACCTCTAACTTCTATGGAAGGAGTACCACTGCTTGATTCGCCGATTCAATGTACAAGAGCAAATGATAAGAGTAGTCGGATGGTGATCAGTCCATCGCGCACCCAAAGCATTACTACGCATGAATAGGGAATTATGCAACCAACTCTCGAATCGATCAAGATCTCGATAGTCGAGGTTCAGAACAAAGGAGTGATGCGACTGCGCCGGATCTGGCGTAGATGATGTCGTCGGCGTAAAGCAGGAAGGCACAAGAAGGAACAAAGAGAAGTCCACCAGACGAAGGATTCCTCGGATAGCATGGAGGCGGATGTAGCAACACCGTTACCAAAGAAGGAAACGAAACCACGAAGTGCGATGGAACCCAACCACGAAATCCGGACTCAAGAGAGAGAAGAGAGCGTACTCAAAACACGCAGAGGTGAGAGGAGAGCAGCGGAGGGGTAAGTAAAATCAGACCTAATCGAACTATCCAACCGATTTTGCAAAAATAGTTTTGACACTCTACTTGGTCAGTTAGCTAGGTTATCCTCATTTGGACTTGTGGGATATCGCACCTTTGAGCTCGATACCACTCTGTAACACCCTCGAATCGGCCCTATGCAAGTTTCAGCGCTTCCGCCAAACCCGCATAGAAACGATTCAAAGGTGCCCACCAGCACTTTCGTGCGGGTGGAAAGCAAGTAATAACGGTACACAACAGTCCTCGATGGGACCCACAGGTAGATATACACCAACACTCAATGAGTCAAGAATACGTATATCTGAGACAAAGATCCAAATCACCTTGAAAAGCGATACAGTCATTGCGGACAAGATGCAAATTGAGCTAAGAGCCCGAAGAATAACCAATGGCGTCCATAACCTGCAGGCCAAAGCCGAAGGGTAACCCTGCTAACGACGTCGATCTCAAAACCTGCTCAAACAAAAGGGGTGCCGACAAAGGGCAAAGGAAAAAAAAAGAGAGCGGTCAGTACTGAGGCCAGTACACGGCGAGGCTAGAATTCGGCGGTCCTCGCCTACATAGGTATGGTGGACTGAAGCGGCAGCGCAGCATGCACTAAACAACCTATAGAGACTCGATAGAACTGTCGGCTACCAGAGAGGGATAAGAAAGACCTATTCGGAACCAACCTAATACTGTCACCAAGCATACCCATCCTGGTATTTCCCCCTCGAGACCAAACGAGGAAGTCAACCGAGGAACTCACACAGTTGGCAGTTTTATTTATTCAGTTATCGTTGCAGCAATTACTAGTCAGGTATAGATAGTCGTCCTGATATAATAAGCAGTGAGCACTTTTAGTTAACCATTCCGTTATAGTTGCGGCACTTACTAGTCAGATGCAATTAACATGAGATATCCCAAAACCCAGCAGTTGTTGGTACTTTTATTTAGCCATTCCGTTATAGTTGCAATACTTACTATTCAGGTACAATGGTAGCAAGCGACAACCCAAACAAGCAATTGTTGGCAATTTTATTTAGCCATTCCATTATAGTGAAGCTGATTACTAGTCATTATAAAGTCAAATTTATAGCACTACTTTAGTTATAGTTGTCTATGATCGAGATACTGTGCTCCAAGTCGTCCATAACCACGGACACGGCTTTTAGAAACTTTTACCCTGCAGGGGTGCACAAATAGCAACACACACTCGATCAACCTCGGAAAAACCAAATCAAAACCCAACGAGGCCTTCACGACAAAGCAATCACAGGATTCGAAATATTTGGGCCACCCCATTAAGCTACCCATAGCGAAATTAGCTGACTCAAAGCGGACTCAAGGTTTGGGTGGGCCGGTACATGAACTGGGAACCTGAAAGTGTGACTGGGCTTGTCGATACCGCGAAAACGTGTCCCGATCCTAAACAGTACAGGTGCAGTACATCGCACAATTTAAATAAAGCAGTAAAGCATGGCATAAGTACAGGATAGTAAATAAAACCTCAAACTAGTTTGTGGCCCCAAGAAATAAGAATGAATCAAGCTCTGGCTCAGGGGGGTCCCATAATCCTCCCGGATGTGGATAGCGAATATTCAAGGCAGTATCAAGTACTCGGGGTCCTACGGGACACAAGTGGACAGTTAAAAACCAAATAACATCTATTGCCCACCTGTGCCTCTGCATTTACCTACTTCAATTTTAGTTATTAAACAATAATTAAAGTCTTGATCATCTCCAACAATAAACACACGGAAATACTCCAACAACGGTGATACTTGACGACACGCAACAACACTTGAGCAAGCGACTACGACGCGCAGGTCCAACTATCTACCAAACAACAGGTAATAGGAGGTGTCCAAGGCAATATAAGTCTGCAAGGGATATCACGGGTACGAAAACTAGAGCATCGCAACACAGATAGCAATAGATCAACAGGAGGGAATAAATACTATAAAAGTAAGATAGGTAGAAAGGGGGAGATGCTCGCCTGATAAATATTGCCGAAGGTTCAACCGAAGATCGGGTCGACACTCGCATCAACTCAACGTCCTTATCCGCGAAGAACCAAAACACTAGAATTAAACACCGGATGCACTATTTAATACTATGACAGAAGATCGAGCATGATGCGTGTATGATATATGACATGGCAAAGGTGCGATGCATTAGGACATATTAAGCGGAACCGGGTCCCGACAAATATTTAGTGGTTCAAGTTGTTTATCTACGCCGCAAATTAAATGTTGTCTTAACATGGCAAAACATATCACCGGTGCGCTACACAAAATTAAGTGGAGCCAATATATGACTAGAATAGCCGTCATATAGTTTCCATATGTAATTATTAGATGAATCGACATAATGTCCCCAAACCACATGATGAGATGCAAGCATGAACAATTTAATATGCAACAAGTAATATCATTTATAAAAATATGGGCTTAGGGTCACACATTAGGGCCGAAGATCTTGGTTCCGGGGTTCGGGGTTCGGACTCAGGGTTCGACGGGGATCGATCTCGCATTCGGGAAGGACTTGGCGGCCTTCGGATCCGGGGCTCGCATCCGGGAAGGAGAACTTGTCGCATCCGTGGTCTTCAGGTCCGTGTAGACGGTCATGGCGTTCCGAGGAGAAGATCTTGGCGTGCCGAGCATGGTTCTTGTCGTTTCCCCTAGACATCTTCGAGTGGGGTTGATCTTGGCCCCATGACTCATCGGTTACACCTCAACATGGGAGGACTCGCACCCGCGGAACTTGCAGACATGACCTTGGCGATGGAGGCAAACTGGAACCACCACATCCTGTTGACGAAGTTGGAGTCGCACTGCAAGCAACTCCAGGGAGAGGAAATACTGCCTAGTATGGCCTTGAACTCGTGTTGCAGAGGAACACCAGGACAGCACTAGAGGCACCAGACTTGGTTGGCACCATATTTAACCGAAGAGCTCCGTAGGGCCACAGGGCACACACACACAGGCAAGCAGACAGATGACAAAACACTGAAGTTGGGGCAGAGAAGGCGCGGTTACCGTGGCGTGCAGGGGAAAAATGGCCGGTAGTGGAGGGGCTCCTGCAGGGTTCGAGGATGTCCTAGGAGCCACTCGAGCATGCGGAAGAGGGCGGCCATGGTGCTCTGGAAGCATATGAACAGCGGCGAGCTTGGGCGGTGGCCAGGAGCACGTACAGCCAGCGGCAGCGACGGCTAAGGCCATGGCGGTTCTCGGTGGTGGAGACGTCCGGGGCAAGGCGTCGCACGATGAGGTCGTGGCCAAGCCGTGGTCGGCCGGAGAGGAAGCAGAGAGGTAGGGAGAGGCGAGAGGCGCGGAGGCGAAGCGCAGGCCGGATCGGAGGCACGCTCTGTGGCGCGAGAGGGCGCGGGGTCGAGGCAGCGAGCGGTGTGAGGCGCGGGAAGGAGCCCGACGCGGTGGCGGCCGGGCTTCCTGGCGGCGTCGGGTGGAGGCAGGATGCGGCCGAGGCGAGGTCGCGTAGGGTGGGATGGAGAGGAGACGGTGGAGTTTTTCCGGGGTGTCGTGGACGCGTCGGCCAGAGAAGGATGGGATCCAGGGCGGCCGGAGGCGGTGGAGATCCAGGGCGGCAACATCGGCAGGGAGAAGCCGAGCGAGGCGAGGAAGGAAAGGTGCGGGGCGAGCGGGTCGCATGCGTGTGGAGGCGGGTGGGGCCGGGTACGGGAGTGCTCGATCATGAGCGGTCAGGAGGGTGGGGATCCAGAGAGAAGCGGGGAGAGGGACGAGGAGTTGGTGGGTGGTGGGACCGGGGTGGGGCTAGGTAGCGCGGGGTGGGTCTGGGAGCGTGCGGGTGTTGTGTGGGCGTCGCGTGTGGTGTGTGTGGCCGGGGTGTGTTGGGTGGCGGCGGGAGGAGGGAGTGAGGAGTGGGGCTGGGGGATTAGGCCAGGGGTGAGGCTAGGGTTAGGGTTAGGGTTCGGTTGGATAGATAGGGTTTGGCCAAAACGGGCTGGGCCAGCCGGGTAGTAGGTGGCCTGGCCTACGGGCCGGGCTGCCTCCCCCACTAAAAAAATTTTATTTTTATTTTAAAACACTGGTAAATAGTTTTTAGGTAAACAAAATAACAAGATATGACTGGAGCTTTAATTTGAATAGACGAGGAATATTGTAGGAAGCAAAATAGGGTTTAGTAAAATATTTTTAGATGCAAATATGCATGATGTCATGATGATGCATGAATAAAATAACACGCGATTTTCTGGTAGTGGTTTTTGCGGGGCGCCACACTTCTCCACCCCTCCCCGACCCACGCCGGCCAGTCCGGACGGACCATACCTGCGTTGCCTGGCTCCTCCGCCCAGCCCTGCCCCGCCCGGACCAGACTTGCCTGACCCGCGCCGCCGTGCTCTGATGCCTTCCTCTGGTTAGGCCTAATTCTCTGCACTTCTGAAATCCTCTTGTTGGTGATTGACTCATAGTATTGTTGATGATTGACTCATAATATTGTTGATGTTCTTTGTGATGTTCTATGTAATTGAATGTTGTTTTATGCAATTGAATGATGTGCTGATTCAGGTGGTGTGTTGTGCAACTTGACAGGATCTGATCATTGTGCTATCCAATTGTGAGTTTTGTGCATTTGCAAGTGTTGTGCAATGGGAGAAATTGACAAGGGGATGCCTAAAATTGGTATGAGGTTTTGAAATCAAGATGCGGCTTGGGAGTTTTGGGTTGCATATGGAGGTCGTGTAGGGTTTGATGTGAGGAAAATAAACAAAAATATTAGCAAGATTGATGGTCAAGTTACTTCATGCACATTTGTTTGTTCCAATGAAGGTGTAAGGAAAAAAGGGATAACAATGGATCATGTGCCAAAGCGTATGAGAGCTGAAACAAGAACAAATTGCAAAGCTCGGATGATTATATCATTGGATCGAGTGGCAAGAGATTTTGAAGTCACATATGTTGTGTTGGAACACAATCATCTCCTTCAACTGCCACAAACATGTCACTTGATGGCATCACAAAGGAAGATTACCGAACTACAAGCTTTTGAAATAGAAGCCGCCGAGGATTCCAGAATCATGCCCAAAGCTGCACATGAGTATGCTTGTCGTCGTGTTGATGGACCATTGAATCTCGGCTACACTTGTCATGATCAAAAGAATTATTTGCGAACCAAGCGGCAAAGAGAGTTGGGTTATGGACAAGCCGGTAGTATGTTGAAGTATTTTCATGACAAAATCATTGAGAACCCATCTTTTCAACATGCTTTGCAACTAGATTGTGAGGAACATATAGCCAACATATTTTGGGCTGATGCAAAAATGGTTCTTGACTATGCACACTTCGGCGATGTTGTCACATTTGATACTACTTTTGGCACAAACAAGGAATATAGACCATTTGGTGTTTTTCTTGGGCTCAATCAGTTTAGAGAAACCACCATTTTTGGGGCTGCATTGCTATTTTATGAAACATGCGACTCATTTAAATGGCTATTTGAAACTTTTCTAGCTACACATAATGGGAGGCAACCTAGAACTATTTACACAGATCAAGACACGGCAATGGGGAAAGATATAGAGAATGTCTTCACATAATCATATCATGGATTGTGCACCTTCCATATAATGCAAAATGCTGTCAAACATTTATGTCCATTGAAGGGTGAGGAAAAATGTGAAGAAAAAGAAGAAGGGAAAGGTGAAGATGAAGAGGAAGAGTCTCATATTCTAAAGGATTTTAGTGAGTGCATGTATGTCTATGAGGACAAAGCAGAATTTCAAGAAGCATTTGACAATATGAGACTTAAAGTGCATAAGAAAACTTGGTTAGATAGTATCTACAAGCTGAAAGAGAAGTGGGCTGAATGTTATATGAGAGATGTGTTCAGTTTGGGAGTTAGAAGTACACAACTAAGTGAAAGCTTCAAAAATTCATTGAAAAACCACTTGAAATCAGATTTTCATATTGTTCGGTTCTTGAAGCATTTTGAGAGGACATTGGAGGTAAAAAGAGCTAAATAATTGCAACCGGAGTTTGCGGCAAGGAAAAAGTTACCAAGAATGAAGATGCACACACCTATGTTGGTGCTAGCAAGCGAAGAGTACACTCCAATTATCTTTGAAGCTTTCCAAGATGAATATGAAAGATCCATGGCTGCTTGCACTAGAGTATTGGATGAGGATAACAAATTCTATTGGAAGTTTGCATGGTGATTTAAAATTTGAGGAAGAGCGCATAGTGATCGGTGATCCTTTGGCCAAAACAGCTTCTTGTAGTTGTGAAATGTTCAATAGGACGGGAATATTATGTGGACATGGCATCAAAGTTCTTGACTTGATGAATATAAAGACATTGCCACCACATTATATTTTGAAGAGATGGACTAGAGAAGCACGCAATGGAAGCATACAAGATAGACATGGAAGGAAAGTGGTGGAAAATCCAAAGTTGGAAGCTCAACTTCGGTACAAGACTTTGTCTCACAAATTCCATAGTTTGGCATATAAGGTAGCCAACTCTGTAGAGTGTTGTTTGATGTTAGAAAATGCACTTGATAGTGTTGGTACACAAGTAGAGGATAAAATCAATGAAACTACCAATGCTACAAATATGCCATGTAATGATCAAGAAAATATTGACCCTAATGTGCCTAATGTGCAACAAACAAATGAGTATCTTAGTGCAAAGCTCAAGAAGAAGGAGGTTCAATCAAAGAATTTGAGGAGAAAGAAAACTTGGCTTGATAAGTTACTCAAGGGGAAGCGCAAGCCAACAAAAGTTGCCGCACCAAAAAAAATGGAGCAAAGGTATATTGCAATCTATTCATGAAGTGTTATTACTATACATGAGATAGACTACTTACTAGAACATCTATTGCAGCAACACAAGAAGAATGATGGTGTTGAGCCTCAAGTAAGAGTGGAGAAAGATGATGACAATGAAGGAGAAAATATGGAGCATCAAGATTGCAACACGATCATTAGTTACACACAGCTCTTGACAGCTCCTCTTGGTGGTGTTTATGATGGACATATGTTCTAGCATGTCCAAGCTTGTTAGATAGTGATATAGTTGGCTAGTATTTTGGAGAAAGGTGACTATAGTATTGGATTTTGGGGCTAACTATAGCTTTTGTGGCCTAATTGTACAAGTAGATTGGCCAAATTGATGTATTGAAAGGTTTATGTGAGACAAGTTGTTCCAGAATTTTAATGTTATATGTACTACAAAATCTGGATGTCTCTTGTGGCCAGAATTTTCTCTTATGCTATTGTTTAGCTTTTAGCTATTTTCTGTCTTTTGTGGCCAGAACAATAGCAGTTTTTTGTTAGGTGCAACTGTGCTGTTTTCAGGTGTTCTGAAGAAACGGCTTAGCTGCCGATTTTGGAGTGCGCCGAAGGAAGAGGAGCGCCGGAGGAGGGGCGGGTCGGAGGGGGAGCGCTGAAGGAAGGGGAGCGCCGGAGGAGGGGCGGGGCGGGGCGGAGGAAGGGCGCCGGTCGGGGCTCTGCGCGGGTCGGGGCGGGGAAGGCGAGGGCGTCGGGGTGCGGCTCCACCCAGCCCGCGTTGCCGGCCTCCAGTCCTCGTCCGTCACCTCCTCTGCGCGGAGGAGCCAGGTCGGGTCGGAGGTCGCTGGTCAGGAGGTGCGAGGCGGAGCTGGCGCTCGATGGGGAGGACGAGCAGCCAGGTCCCCTGCGTTCGATGGGGAGGACGACGAAGTCCAACTTGTTTTTTTGCTGGATTCATTTTGGGACCTTAGATGAAGTTTGGATGGTGGATAGAGGGGGGCGAGGCAATGTGTGACTTGTGACTAGCAAGTCACTGGATCTCAGTCCCAACTGCTCCCCTTCCCCTCGCCGCCCGGAGCCGACGGGATCCCAGTCTCCTCGCCACATCTGCTTGGGCACGAATAGCGACGACAACAGAATGCATGGTCCGTGTCTACGGCTCCGGCGGCTGCCCCGTCGCGTGGCGCCCTTGCACTTCACGCCCTCCGAGGCGGCCCTGCTCGGCCACCCCGTGCTCCGCCTATCCATCGCCGAGCCTGAGCTCTGCGGCGCTGCCTACGAGCTTCTGCTCGAGCTCCCTTCCCCGATGGCATGGACGCTGTCCTCTGCCGCCTCTCTTCCTCGACCTGGTGCTGCACGTCTCGCCTGCAGCTCCAGCAGCCCGAGTAGCATGGCCGGCGGGCGGCGCCAATGCTCCAACTCCGGTAGATCTGGTGGGATTGAGCAGTCCTACTCTACGCCGAGCCCCTGTCTCCGACGGCTCACGACTGACAAAAAGAACTGCCTGAACTTTTTAGTTGTACTCAAGTGTTCTTACTTTCACGACTGACAAAAAGAACTGTCTAAACTTTTTAGCTGTACTAAAATGTTCTTACTTTCGGTGTTCTTCACATAGCACAACGGTTCTCCTCTGGTCCTTGATCTATTTTATAAACCTCCAGAGTATGCTGCAGTAATAAAGAGATCTGTGTGCGAGAAATTTAGACAAGACAATTACACAGATCAGTGAAAGTTTCTCCATGTTTGCCGGTTCATGCCTCTGAAGAATGAGTGTAAATATTCAGTTCAACTGAATTGTAGATCACAAGGACTCAAGAAGGAAGAAAACCATGGCAGTTTCAGCATTGCCATGTAGCTACTTCTCAAAATCCTGTGAAGCTTTGTTGTTCTTTGGCAAACTTTGCCGGAGTGGTCTAGCGTGTGGGTGAGAAAAGATAGTTTGCACATGCACGAATTGTTGAGTTGTCTGCATCACCGATGAAGAATTCACAAGTTTTTCACCATTAATGGAAGCCTACATAGTCACTTACTATTTGTCTGCCTGAGCGATGGTGGGCAGACTCGGACACTTGAAGAATTGCTGGAAGGATTAATTTGCATTAGTATCAATATTGCTCCTGCTAGCAGCTGTGATGAAGAATGCATGCATCCGTGCATGCTTCAGCATGCATAGGGGAAGTGCAAACGTAGGTGATAGCCTCTGTGTTCATGTTAGCTTTGGTTGAGATGAGGGATAAATGAATAACTAAACCTGTTCTGTTTTGAGGTTTAAAAGATGTCTTACTGAAAAAATTATCAAACTAAGAAAATGAAGGTTCCTAGCAGTATCACGGTCTTTGGAGAGTTTTGTCTGTACTCTTAAAATCTAATATCTAAAAAAAAAATATCTTCAACGAGAGAAAAGTCATATGGAGAACTAAAACTTCCATTTGCAACGAAACGTCATTCATATACAAGTATACAAAATGTTTGGTACGCTCTGTTCTCTATTCATTTTTTTCTGTCAGAGGTTGCATAGACAGTTGTTCATTGTGGTAAGTAATAGATAGGTGTTGCACTACGAGTAGAATATGAATGATGGTTAGTACGAGTAGGATGTGAGGACCGCTTGATGTGGATGGATTGCTTATTTGTCCATGGCGTTAGTAGTTACAATTTCATATGAAATAAGAAAAAACTCATTGTAGACCGCGTAACGCAGACATTTAGCTAGTATTTTATAAAAAGAGATACGACCTTTGTAGTAACAATCAGAATCGTTCAATCGTAGTGGCTTGAGGAGGCAAGGCAAAGGTGATGAGTTCGATTCCCTTCCATGCTATTGCTTTATCTATTTTATACGCTTTATTGACAGGTGGGTCTATATGTTGTTCGGCAATAAGGACACGGGTGCTATAGAAAAATATAGAGGGATTTATTTAAAAAATTTTCAAAGACCGGGCAAACTCTTAATTTAGAGGCTAATTTTACTAATGTTTACCTTCGATGAACAGTAATTAGGCTTGCCGGCCGGGTCCGAAGCCTGGGCACGTGCCTGGGCTGCAGGGACGCTACGTCCGCCTATGCCCGGAATGCAAATTGTGAGACTAGTGTTGTTCACTTTGCAAGACGTGGAACTAAAATGTTTCTACGCTGCAAAACGTGGGACTAAAATCGTATATAACTTTTTTTTTTCGTTTCTGCTGCGTGTTTTAAGGCTGGTTTCGTCTCGAATCAAGATGTATCGGCGCATCAAATTTTCATAATTATCTTAAAAAAGATGCATCGATAGTAGCGTCCGTTTATTATGGGCAGTCCAAGTAACGATAACTGCGGGAACTACGGTAGACGTGTTTCAGTATTGCTTGGGGTGATTGCTAACGAGATACTACCCATGGCACACACTCAGTCTTTTTTCTTTGAGAGAATATGGCACTTCATTGTTTAGGATAAATCATTACAAATAGTCTGCCGATGCAATCCAGAATAGAGTTTCTAAAAACAACAAAAATAAACTGCTCCGCGGAGGGAGCTAAAGTATGTGCCACAACATTACATTGACGATAAACATGGATAAGAGACACCGACGAAAACTCCGAAGCAAGTGCCTTGATGTCTTGAACCACCACGCCGACATGGCTACGGTCAATCTCAGACCCATTGACACGTTGAATCAAAGATAGGCAATCAGATGCCACCGTTACCTTGTCGAAACCTTCCTCTTTGGCGAGGGAGAGCGTACGGCGAAGTGCCAGCGCTTCAGCAATCTCAGGCGTTGTAACCTCCTCGACTAGCTCACTACAAGCAAGAGAGCACTCACCATTGTGGTTTCGGATTACAACGCCAATTCCCATCCGTCGCGAAGGGGAAAATAAAGCAGCATCAACATTAATATGAACCACTCCTTCTGACGGCGGAGACCAGCGAGGCAAGAAAAAAGAAGCCTCACGCCTAGTAGAAGTAGATGGTTTGAATAGATGTATTTCTATCATTTCAATATAAGCTCTGCACTGCTCCACAACACTGTATGGATAACGCCTAGGATCACCATTCCTCGCACCATTCCGAGCAGTCCACAAGTGCCAAACACCAACAGCTAGTAACATTCTCTCTCTGTCAGTTGATCGTGCAATATAATCAAAGACCTAACCTTTTGGATTAGCAAAATATTTCTATTTAAGATGGATCGAATATGACTGTTTAATGTTTCTCCAGAATTCCTTTGCATACTGACAGAAGAAAAAGCAATGATCAGCAGTTTCTTCCCGGCCGCATACAGCACAAGACACCGAGACAGGTATGTGCCAACGAACCAACTGGGAACCAAACGGTAGACAGTCATGAGCAAAGCGCCACAAGTTGATCTTCATTTTCCCAGGTGCTTTGATTGCCCATAGCTTCTTCCAAAAAATAGTCTCATCCTGCATGGCAGAGTGTGCTCCTCCACCCCTTTTACTCCGATCAACGAAGAACTTATCGGTCCTCGCTAGATGGTATGCCGAGCGGACAGAATACTCCCTATATTTTGTGTGAGGCCATGAGATAAAATCCTCTCCACCCCGCAGACTGATTGGGATCTGAAGCACCAGATTAGCCACATCCTCCTAAAAACAGAACGGACAACATCCACGTCCCATGAATGGTGATCCTCTGCAAGGAGAAGCGCCACCGTCGCGCCGTCAGGAATCGGCAACAGCGTGTGCAACACTTCCGGTCGAATATTTGGAATCCAGTAATCAGTCAACAACTTGATTTTGTTCCCATCTCCAACGTTCCAGCGAACGCCGCGCTTGACCAACTGCATGCCATGGCAGATACTCCTCCAAGTAAATGAGGAAGATCTAGGTGTTGGGGCGTTCCAAAAGTCAGTGTGAAAAATACCTTCCCTTCAACACCCTGGCACACAAAGAATTCGGCTCCGTGAGCAATCTCCAGCACTGACGGCCGAGCATAGCCTGGTTGAAAAGCACAAGGTTGCGAAGCCCCAAACCTCCCAAAGCTTTCGGTGTACACATCAACTCCCAGCTGCCCAGTGCATCTTCTTTCTCCCATCCTCGACACCCCACCAATGGTCGACAATCGCCTTACTTAGGGACTCGCAGGTGGATATAGGAATTTGAAAGCAACTCATTATGAAGGTCGGTATTGCTTGAATCACCGCCTTGAGCAAAGCTTCCTTCCCAGCCGTGATTGTATTAGTGCATCTCCACTAAGCTGATCCATCCCGTCCGAGCGTATCTGAACTTGTCTGCACAGACGTGCATGGTGTTCCAGCGAGCTGACCTATCCGGACAAATGCGTCCGGCTCGATCCATTCGTGCATTTAATCTGGGCAACGATTGCGTCGACCCGGACCCGCGCGGACAACATGGGGTGACATGCCTGTTGGCCACCCGGGCCCATATATAAGTGAGACATTAGTACTTAAGATAGCTATTAATTAGATTTTAAGCTCTGCCAGTTACAATCCATTCAAACAAATTAGGAGGATGCTAATGCTGCTGCTATGGCTACGACTATTGCTGGAGGAGGACGACGCGGCGCTACTCGTTGCCATTGCCGCGGCCACCGGCCTCATCGATCGCCGCCCTAGCGGACCAGATGGCCCGCTGCTGGACGCGTTCGCGGTGACGGTCGCGTGCATGGTCGCGAGCCACCGCCTTGCCCGCCGCCTTCAACCGGTCCTCCGCCACTCGGTTCGCCAGGGCCTTGTCCATATCGACGGCCCAGTGGTCCCTCGCCTCCTATTGGGCGAGCAACTCTACCAGAGAAGGAGCCGGAGCCGGAATCGGAGCACCATTAGGCAAAGCCCAGCGCCTGCACTATCTGCACGGGGACGGCGATCGGCGCCTCCAGCTGGTCCACCTCCCCCTCCTCCTCGTCATCCTCTGCCACCTCTGTATCATCAGCATCAATGAGACCTCACGCGACCGCCGCCTTAGCGGCCAGAGCCACACGCTCCTCCTCCGCCACTGAGTCGGCGACATGATCGCGCTGCACCTTTTCCGCGTCGCTGCGCGCTTTGGCGGCGTGGCGGAGCTCGCGGATGGCGACCTTGTGAAAGAGTAATTGCCCCTATGTGTGGTTTTGGTGATTAATGACAAATCCCTATGGACTAATGTTTTCACTGAGTTTTACATGAAGGAATATTCCATAGGTCATGCTTGTAGTCTATGTGTTGGATTCAAGTATGGATGCCATGAAGATAAAGATATACCTTGAGTATTGGCATCAAGATCATCGAGTTGAAGAGAAGAATATGATATGATCAATATATTAAGAGTGTGATCTCAATAGAAGAATTCGAGATATGGCTCTAAGACGGTGTCATGATAGCCTCATTAGTTGAGCTATGATTGACTAAGATTTAGAGCATGTAATCAAATTAAGGTTTCTTTATGTACCTCAAGATATTTATATGGAGCATGAGAAGATACATGGTTGACATATACAAAGAGTGAAGAGTGATTTCAAGTTGGTCAACACATGAAGCATAAAGAATGTACCACATGGATCTTGTGGTATGGTAAGCCTTGTCAATTATGCATCATGAACTAACCCATTATATATGTGCCTTTGAATTTTCTATATGGGATAGGTATCTTTCCATGGGCATGCTTCAAAAGTGAAGATCTTATATAGCACATGAGAGGATGACATCAAGTGGTGATCGTCATAAAGGTTGAGAAGGGCAATTTCAAGATAAGCATCTCGAGAAGATCATTTGCTTGAAGCTTGCCGTCCATATTGGTTATAATGTACATGTGAAGACATGTATTAATGAATCTATCCAATAATGGTGTATGTGAGAGCAAATTAGGAGCCTTCACTAAGCAACAATGATCAAGTGATGCATTCCGGCTTGGATGGAGATTGAAGTGTTGTCATCAAGATCAAGCGGGATGCGCAAGGCAAATGTATGGCCTTGCTAGGTTTTCCTTTTACCGGTCTCAAGGTGTTTGTTGGGATACCGGGTTATAGGATACATAGCCGCACTATTAAGAGGGGCTTTCGGTTGAGTAACTTGATCACATCGTCATAGGGAGCTCAATCCTTTGCATCTTCCTATTTTGTTGCTTCTTGGTGTTTCTCCATGTGAGGTTCTTGAGCTTGTTTCTAGCTCTTCAACAAGCCCAAGTTCATCAAAAACGGAATTCGTATGCATCTTCTATGGTGTTTTCGAGTTTGAAGGTTTTATCGATTCTTCGTGTAAGGAGGATTATTACCTTTCTTTATTTGGTTCTATCCTTCTTCACTGTACTACGCTTTTTATCTGCACCATCTTGTAGGGCTTGTCGTCCTCGTCAAAACAAGCCCAAGATCATCAAAACCGGAGTCCGGACGCAAAAGTTATCGCTGTTTTCGTGTGCCCTGTTTTGTTCCGGCGGGACCGGGCCTATGGCCGGAATCGCCGGAAATTTCCGGCAAATCGCTGAAAAACGGTCCAGTATGTTGTTTCGGTTTTTGCCGGAACTTCCGGTTTTGACCGGAAATTTCGGCGGCTGATCCGACGGCGCCGGTTTCGCCGCCGGAACGTGTCTGTCCAACATGTTTTGCCTCCAACGGTCATTCCCCTTGAAGGGGTATAAAAGGGGGGCTTCTTCCCCAAAGTTCTAAGGCACTTGAGCACGTTTTTACCTCCATTATTAACCCCTTTGAGCTTTCTTCCTCTCCCTTCCCTCCTATGATTCTTGCATCTTTTTGAGGGCTTTGGAAGAGGGGGACTTACAATTCCCACCAATCAAATCCTCTTCTAAGTGAGGGGAACCCATTGGATCTAGATCTTGGAGTCATTTGTTGGTTTACACAATTGTTCTTCCTCTCTAATTCCTCCCTAGAAATTGTTGCTTTTGTGGGATTTGAGAGTGAAGGATTTGAGCACCCTTGGTGTTCTTTCTTTGCATTCTTGCATAAGTGTTGAGCTCTCTATTACGATTTGTTCGAATGAGAGACCATGAGCTTGTTACTCTTGGAGGGTGACCTCCTAGTTGGCTTGGCGGTTGGTGCCGCGGTGTTCTCTTTGTGGAAGATTGTGAAGAGACCCGGGCTTCTCCTTCGTGGAGCTTGTGAAGTGGTTGTGGAGTTGCCATCTCCGGAGTGGAGGAAAAGCTAGCCATAAGGAAAGGGCCTATTCCTTCGTGGGAGAGACTCGGAGAAGAAGGTGAGCCTTTGTGGCACGTGAGGAATCCTTCGTGGAACCTCACACCTCTCCAACTTGACGTAGCCCCCTTCCCAAAGGTGGTGAACACGGGAATACATCTTCGTCTCCACGTGCCTCGGTTATCTCTATATCCGAGCTTACTTTCCTTGTGATAGCCATCGAGCTTGAAGTACTTATATCTTGCTTATCACTTGTGGTATATTTATCTTGTGCTATCTTGCTTAGCTAAATTTGTTGTTGGTACACTTAATTGATCCTAGTGTATTTAGGTTTTGTGCTTGTAAAATAAACGTTAGTTTAATTCCGTATTCAATCAAGCCAAAACCGTAATAGTTTTGAAATTTCCTATTCACCCCCCTCTAGGAGACATCTCTATCCTTTCAATTGGTATCAGAGCAAGGTCTCTCCTTGTTTAGGCTTCACCGCCTAGAGTGTAAAGATGTCGGCTAGTAGTATAGTGCACAATGACAAAATTATCTTTGATGGCACAAATTATACTTTGTGGAGAAATTGCTTGCTTTATAATCTTCAGACCTTGTGTCCAAATATTGAGAGATTTCTAGATGTAGGTTTTTCTCCTCCGATGGATCCTCAAAATCTATCTTTAGCGGATGAGAAAAATTTACATCTCGAAGCTCAAGTATCTAATGAGATTATTTTCGATTTAAGCCCAAAGTTAATTTGTTCTTGACGATTGTAAAGCGCAAGTCGTCTCATGAGAAGTGGACCAAGATTAAAGAAATATTGGTGGTTCCATTTCTAATATTGTCGGTGGTTTCTCCGAGGAGATCTCTTTTCCTTCACATCATGAAGAGCTCCAAGTTGCTTCCACCTCCGGTCGCGATGAGTTCTCATCCTCATCCACTTCACCAACGTGTGGGAAGACATAAGGTAAATATATGATGAGTCGTGTTGGGAATTGCAATGTTGATATTGTGCTCGCTAATGATGATCCTTCATCTCTATCCCATTGCAATGTTTCTTCTTTGGACTTAAGCACTTCTTGCAACAATAATGCTATATCCACTTTTGTTTCTAGTCCTTGTATATCATCTAGAAATTATTTGAGTACTAGTGTAGATGATATGCTTGATTTGCCTTGTTCCCATGAACAAAATGCTTCTATTTCCTCTAGTTGTTTATCTAACAATGTAGAGGAAATCAAACATTCTATGGAGCAAGACATGATCATGAATGAAGATTCAATAATATCCTCATCTTCATCCTCCCATGCTCACATGTGCCTTATGGCAAGAGGATCAAAGGTATCTCCTATTTTGGATCCCAATATATCTTCTAAAGATAATAGCAATGATAATGATGATAGTGATGATGACATTGATGAGGGTACTAGTGCTCTCTTGCTTGAGTTGAATTTTTTGTGTACCTATCTTCGTGGTAATAATAAGGCCGTTAATTGTCTCAAACACGTTATGGACACCATAACTAAACAAATGGGAACCATAGAGGAGTTGGATTTCCAACTTTATGATGGGAGTCGGAGATTTAATCTCCTTAAGCAAGAGCTTGCCAAGGAGAAGCACACTAATTTTCTCCTCACACAAAAAATTGAATCTTATGAGCTTGAAAAGAAAAATTCCATTAATGATGCTTGTGCTATTAACTCTACTTCTTGTGAAGCATCTACCCTAAAGGAGAACGTTGAGCTAAGGGCTCAACTTGAGTTGCTAACTAGAAAGTATAGGAAATTACAAGAAAGTCATGAAAAGCTCTCGGGCTCTCATAATGATCTTCTAATCTACCATGATGGGCTAATGTTAGCTCGTGAGGCAAGTATTACCAAGGTAACATCTTGTGAGCCTCTTTTGGACATGAGCACAACTTCTACTCAAAATGCTATTTTGCCATGTGCTAGTCCTAGTAATCCATCTAGCCATACTATTGATAAACCTTGTGTTGGATTACTTGCTTTGCCTTGTTGCTCTAACAATGAAGCTTCTACTTCCTCTAGTACTTGTATTTCTACTAACCATGTAGAGGATCACTTCCTTGAGGAATGACTTGGAAAAGAGTCATGAAGGGAAATCCACACTCGATAATATTTTGAGTGTGCAAAAATCCCCTAATGATAAATGTGGACTTGGATTCAAATCCAATAACAAGAACAAGTCCAAGAGAAACAATAAGAAGGGCCAAAACCAAGTAAAGAATTTGGCCAAGATTATTTGCTTCAAGTGCAAGGTTGAAGGACATCATGTAAGATCTTGTCCATTGAAGAAAAATCACTTGAGTGAGAAGCAACAAGGTAAGCGGCCACAAGTACAAGGTCAAGGCCAAGTTGAAGTTAGGCCACTTCCGAAGAAGAATCAAGATAATGCTCCCAAGCCAAGAAATCAAGGAAGAAGAGAAAGGGGAGCACTTGTTGCTACATATGTCGCGTGAAGGGGAACTTTGACTCTTCATGTTCAAACGGTACCTTATCTAACCCTATCATTATTGATGATGATTATTCTCTTATGAAGGATAAGGATGTCAATGTGTTTGGCAAGTTTGTTGGAACTCAAAGTGGTGTCAAGAAAAGAACCATTTGGGTTGCCAAGCCTATTGTGACTAACCTCTTAGGACCCAACTTGGTTGGGGACCAACAAGCTCAAACTTGATCAATAGGTGTTTATGGAGGGCATTAGAGACTTGGCTAACTCATGAAGAATTAAGGGATCTTCATATATTATATTTGATCAAGCCAAGTCATTAGGATTATCTTATCCGTATCTTATATCTAATGGCCTCTTCGTGGTAACTTGTACTTAACTCATTTATATTGTAAGTTACTTGTCCCTTTACATGTTTTGGTTTTGTACCAAGTATGTGTTTGTATTTGGTGTTCCTCATGCTTGCTTATTTTGTGTATTCAAGTATGTCTAGGTGTTTGGCACATCATTTACCCGTGTATCTCATTTTGAGCCTCTAATGCACCTTGATGATATCTTATTTGGCTCTTTTTGAGTGGTTAATGGAACATCCCATTTTGGGGGAGTAATATGCCTTGCGCATCTCTCAAACCTTAAAATGTGTGTATGTGAGTACTACCACTTAGTATTGATATTGCAAGCTTATCTAGTCACTATGTGGCGTGTCATACTCATGAGAAATTCAAATTCTAAATGTCCATTAATTCTCTCTAGTTGAGGTTGCTTTGCCTCTTATTAAGAAAAATTGAATATCACATTATGGGGGAGTAATATGCTTCTTTTGCATATCACAATCCTAGGAAAAGTGAACATATAAGGTAGTGCCACTTAGAGTTGACATTGTTGCTTATCTTGTTTCTAGGTGGCATGTTGACTCAAACAAGGTCCTATTTTTGTTAGAAGCTTTTATTGCTCGTATTTTTGTTCCTTGTTTGAGTAAGAAATTCTTGGTGCGGTCTTCCTCAAATACATATATCTATATCTTGTTCGGGAGACCATTTGCTTCAAGTTATTCTAATTGTTGCATTGCATGATTGTGTGACTAGTTGAAGCTATCAATAATCTCTATCTTTGCATAGTACTTAATCATTTTATTCCTATCCTATGCTTTTTATTGTGAAGATTTATCTTTAATACCCGTGCAATATAACACCGGAAATCAATTCCAATACACTCATTGTCTTCGACAATTGAGATACTTGTGTGTGGTAGCATTTATGGATCATCTTAACCTTGTATTTGACCTATTATTGACTTATTTTCTTATCCAAAATTTTGGTGTGGCTCCCATTGTCTTCCTTGGCTTTTGAACATCTCTTTGATGATGTTTTTGATTATTATCAAATGTGTTTTAGTGGAAGACAAACCTCTTCTTCTCGGAACCTTGTGCCATTGTGAAAAGTGTTAAGGGTTTGGTTTATTTGTTGAAACCTTGCTCTTTTGGGAGTTTTTTATCTCATTCTTTCTTCTCTATTTTATTTGCTTGAATGAGATAAATCTTTGAGTATTTGTGTTTTTATTTCATCTTTTTGCTCAATAGTTTTTGCTTAGTTCATTTGTTGAACTTCGTTGAACAAATCGTGTGTTGATTTGATTTTTTGATATAGTTTGGGCAACAAATGTGTTTGGTCACACCTTATATGCCTTATTGAATATTTGGGTGATTTGTCCAAATTATATCTTCGTTGGATCTTGAAAGTCTCGCGCATGCATGCTTACTAAATGTATATCTCATATCATTTTTGCTTTCTTTGATCCAATATATAGGGCATACTCCATCAAATCCTTAAACAACTAAGATGTGCATGAAATTCAAATTTCATCTCTAAATATGCACATATTTTTATGGAGTGTGTCCTATGTGTTGTGGTTAGTCTAACCACTTTGGACCCAATAAGTTTGGGGATCAAGATGTGCTTGAATGTTGTTTTAGGTACATTGGAGATGCAATGGATGCTTGTCTCGTCTATAAGGAAAGTGTTGTCACCACATGATAATTGGAGCCAAGCTAGGATGATCGAAAAATTCTTATCTACTACATCATACCATTGCTATCTCGGTAATAAGTATCTTATTCATGCATACTATTCTTTCATCCAATCTCTTGTAGGTTGCATCTTGGCATGAATTTATTAGTTTGTAAATGTTGCGGTTCTTGCAAGGATCTTTGAAAGACTTCTTTATCCTTATTTCTTATGTGAGTAATTTGAGATGATGCATATAATGGGAAGTATATAAAATCATGTTCATGATTCACCAATTCCAAATATGCCTTCTAGCAATTTATTGCATATCAATTCCTCAAGGTACTCTCATGAATCCTTACTTTTGCTACTTGTTGCCTTTCTCAAAGTATCCCAACTAGCATCTGTTCCCTTAGTGTTAGTTGTGATGTTTTTATTTTTTCTTTGGTGAAGTTCATTGATATACCATAAGAGAAAATAGAGCCATGGGATATATATGCACGTAAGCTTGTCTTAATAAGTGTATTTATTTATATCTACTCCTTGTATCTTGTTTGTGTTCTAAATAATATAGAGGGAGTGAGGATTCCATGTTTGTGGATATTGTATTCAAATACAATAATTAAAATTTATGCACGAACCTTGGGGAGCTTCCTTATTTCATTTAGAGCACTATTTGTCCATTTGATTTTTTGGACCATTGGATTGCTTGCTTCATCCGTTGAAGTTTCTTCACCGTTTTATCATTGTAGCAATCTTTGATCCTCAATATAGCTTGATTTCCTCCAAATATTTGTCATTGGATATGCGCATTTGATTTCACTCAAAATATTAGAAATGCACACATTGGGTAGTAAATCATACTATATTGGCCTTCTATATTTTTCATCCATTTTGTCACTTGTTGTCAATGGGGAGAAGTTTAGAGGGTTTAAGGGAAATGGTTTAATACTTAAGATTGGTTTGTTCTTAAGTGTTTGCCTTTCATGCATTTCATCTTTATTATGTTTTGCATGGTTGTATATATAGTGTAAACTCTCCCAAAGTTTATTCTTGACAATGTATGCAATGAAATTCAAGTTCATCACACATGCATATATTGTGGGGGAGTTTGCTCTATATATGTTGGTTCTACTCACATCACTTACATTAGTTGTAGTTTGTGTAAGTAGAATTGGTTTTGATACGTTCTAGTAGCTTTGTGTTACTTGACCATATCAAATGCAACCTCTTGTACACAACTTATTCTCGGATAAGCTGCGTACTTGTTTCTAATATTCATTATATAAACCCTCTTTTTGTGATTGTCATCAATTACCAAAATGGGGGAGATTGAAAGAGTAATTGCCCCTATGTGTGGTTTTGGTGATTAATGACAAATCCCTATGGACTAATGTTTTCACTAAGTTTTATATGAAGGAATATTCCATAGGTCATTCCTGTAGTCTATGTGTTGGATTCAAGTATGGATGCCATGAAGATAAAGATATACCTTGAGTATTGGCATCAATATCATCGAGTTGAAGAGAAGAATATGATATTATGAATATCTTGAGAGTCTGATCTCAATAGAAGAATTCGAGATATGGTTCTAAGACAGTGTCATGATAGCCTCATTAGTTGAGCTATGATTTACTAAGATTTAGAGCATTTAATCAAATTAAGGTTTCTTTATGTACCTCAAGATATTGAGATGGAGCATGAGAAGATACATGGTTGACCTATACAAAGAGTGAAGAGTGATTTCAAGTTGGTCAACACATGAAGCATAAAGAATGTATCACATGGATCTTGTGGTATGGTAAGCCTTGTCAATTATGCATCATGAACTAACCCATTATATATGTGCCTTTGCATTTTCTATATGGGATAGGTATCTTTCCATGGGCATGCTTCAAAAGTGAAGATCTTATATAGCACATGAGAGGATGACATCAAGTGGTGATCGTCATCAAGGTTGAGAAGGGCAAGTTCAAGATAAGCATCTCGAGAAGATCATTTGCTTGAAGCTTGTCGTCCATATTGGTGATAATGTACATGTGAATACATGTATTAATGAAGCTATCCAATAATGGGGTATGTGAGAGCAAATTAGGAGCCTTCATGAAGCAACAATGATCAAGTGATGCATTCCGGCTTGGATGGAGATTGAATTTTTGTCATCAAAATCAAGCGAGATGCGCAAGGCAAAGGTATGGCCTTTCTAGGTTTTCCTTTTACCGGTCTTAGGGTGGTTGTTGGGAGACCGGGTTATAGGATACATAGCCGCACTATTAAGAGGGGCTTTCGGTTGGGTAACTTGATCACATTGTCATAGGGAGCTCAATCCTTTGCATACTTTGCATCTTCCTATTTTGTAGCTTCTTGGTGTTTCTCCATGTGAGGTTCTTGATCTTGTTTCTAGCTGTTAAACAAGCCCAAGTTCATCGAAAACGGAATTCGTATGCATCTTCTATGGCGTTTTCGAGTTTGAAGGTTTTATCGGTTCTTCGTGTAAGAAGGATTCTTACCTTTCTTTATTTGGTTCTATCCTTATTTTCTGGACTATGATGTTTATCTTCACCATCTTTTAGGGCTTGTTGTCCTCGTAAAAACAAGCCCAAGATCATCTAAATCAGAGTCCGGACACAAAAGTTATCGCCGTTTTCGTGTGCCCTGTTTTGTTCCGACGGGAATTCCAGCGGGACCGGGCCTGTGGCCGGAATTTCTGTCGACCGCCGGAAATTTCCGGCAAATCGCCAAAAAATGGTCCAGTATGCTGTTTTGGTTTTTGCCTGAACTTCCGGTTTTGACCGGAAATTCCGGTGGCTAATCCGGCGGCGCCGGTTTCGCCGCCAAAACGTGTCCGTCCAGCATGTTTTGCCTCCAACGGTCATCCCCTTGAAGGGGTATAAAATGGGGGATTCTTCCCCAAAGTTCTAAGTCTATTGAGCATGTTTTTGACCTCCATTGTTGACCCCTTTGAGCTTTCTTCCTCTCCCTTCCCTCCTATGATTCTTGCATCTTTTTGAGGGCTTTTGAAGAGGAGATCTAGATCTACAATCCCCACCAATCAAATCCTCCTCTAAGTGAGGGTAACCCATTGGATCTAGATCTTGGAGTCATTTGTTGGTTTCCACCATTGTTATTCCTCTCTAATTCCTCCCTAGAACTTGTTGCTTTGGTGGGATTTGAGAGTGAAGGATTTGAGTACCCTTGGTGTTCTTGCTTTGCATTCTTGCATAAGTGTTGAGCTCTCCATTACGATTTGTTCGAGTGAGAGACCGTGAGCTTGTTACTCTTGGAGGGTGACCTCCTAGTTGGCTTGGCGGTTGGTGCCACGGTGTTCTATTCGTGGAAGATTGTGAAGAGACCCGGTCTTCTCCTTCGTGGAGCTTGTGAAGTGGTTGTGGAGCTTGCCATCTCTGGAGTGGAGGAAAAGCTAGCCATAAGGAAATGGCCTATTCCTTTGTGGGATAGACTCGGAGAAAAAGGTGAGCCTTTGTGGCACGTGAGGAATCCTTCGTGGAACCTCACACCTCTCCAACGTGACGTAGCCCCCTTCCCAAAGGTGGTGAACACAGGAATACATCTTCGTCTCCGCGTGCCTCGGTTATCTCTATATCCGAGCTTACTTTCCTTGTGATAGCCATCGAGTTTGAAGTACTTATATCTTGCTTATCACTTGTGGTATATTTATCTTGTGCTATCTTGCTTAGCTTAATTTGTTGTTGGTGCACTTAGTTGAGCCTAGTGTATTTAGGTTTTGTGCTTGTAAAATAAACGTTAGTTTAATTCCACATTCTATCAAGCCAAAAGCGTAATTGTTTTGAAATTGCCTATTCACCCCCGCTAGGCGACATCTCTATCCTTTCACCTTGGCGTCCTCCTTGGCCACCTTACATTGTGGTCATGGCCGCCTCGTGGTGGATCTCGCGAAGATCCACTGATGCGGCCTCCAAGTCCACCGCCTCCATCGCCTCCTTGGTGGAGACGTGGTGTATGTCGGTCACCGCCCATTGGGTGGCACCATTGCAGCCGCCTCCACCACCCGCAGCAGCAAACTCGATGATCTTGCCTTCCTTCTCGAAGGCCAGCACTTGCGCCTCGCCCATGTGCCGGCCAGCACTGTGGCCTCGAGGTGGAACTCGTCGACCTCCATATCCAGGCAGCGGGTGCGACACATCTCCTGGATTTTGGACCATTTGGTGATCTGGCGGCTGGAGCTTTTTTGGCTGCTGGTTTTCTCTTGCTTTGGAGCTTGTTGTCTTCGCCACGCTTGCGGCCGTCTTTTATAGACCGTGGTGGAGGAGCGAAATGACCTGGGATGCGTGGGAAGTTTTCTCGCTGCGGGAAGCGAGGCACGTGCGGGAAACGACTGCGGGAAACGCCAGCCGTGCGGGAAGCCGCCAGCGCTGATAGCCGACGTCGCGTCGCCATTGATGTCTCATCGCGAGGGTGTCAACCGGTGATAGCAGGAGGGAGACGGAAAGATGGGTCGGGCCGCTGGGCATGGTCAGCCGGACAGACCGGACCCCTCCCTATATCGACCACGACCCTATCCAAACAGACAGGAACAGACCGTTTGGGCGACCGGATGGGTCGGCCTGGTGGAGATGCCCTTAGGCCAGCCCATTTATTTCGCCGACGGGCGTGCTCTCTACCCGACGGCTACGGTTTTCTTCTACTTACCTATCTTTTCGTTTTTCTATTGGTTTTCCCAATTTTCTGCGGGTTTTCTAGTTTTGAAAAGTCTGAACACTTTTAAATCAAACATTTTTTAGATCTTTTTTATTCGAATTCGAACAATTTTAAGACTGAACAAACTTTAGTATTATTCAAATTTGACAATTTTAAATCTAAACAATTTGAAATTTAAATAATTTTAAATTTAAACTTTTTTAAAACCTTTAAAAAAATTAATATGAATATTTCTTAAATTTGAAATTTTTCGTATATTAATATTTATTTAAATTTTGAACATTTTTAGAATTTTTTATTTTGAATAAAATATAGAAAGGGAAAATAAAAAAACATAAAATGAAAAAGAAATAGTAAAGTAAAGTAAAAAACAAAAACACTGAAGGATTACCAAACTTGGTCGTCCCATACCGCTTTCTGAAAGATCCCCACAACCAAAAGAAGACCACTTGATACACACGCCAACTGCCAAGATTCGAAGAGTTGATAGATCCGGCGAGTTAACCCTCACATGTCCTTCGTTGACTCCAAATCGGACATCCACGAGGCAGGGAGAGGCCGGAGACCGAGAGAACTTATTCCAACTTGTTATAGTCACTGATAGCTGTGAGATTCGACATATTTTTAATGGTTTCCATTGATGGTTTTCGTTTGGATTTAATAGTTTTCTAGCTTTACCTAACGCTAATACTTCGATAGCGAAGAAAACTTGGTTTTTAATATGTGTTTTAGGTTCTCAATATCAATAGAGGGTTTTAACAGTAAAAACACAATATTTAGACGAAAATAAGCAAGTATCTTTTTGGAAGCAATCAAGGGGGCATACAATAGATTTAACGAGCAACTATACGGCGGGAATATTTTTCTGTTCATATAGTTCCTGCCGTATAGTTGTCATCGCCTTCATCTTATTAAAAGGGACAACTTTCGTGAAGAGGCCGAGGACGAAAACAGAACACAACAGCCGCCATCCCACCCTGAAGGGAGAAAGAAGAGATCCAAAGAAGAAGGGGAAGACGTTCTTCATCTTGCTCCACGATCTTCGACCTCCTAGCCACCACTGACATGGTTATGCCCAATGGGTGCACAACATTGGCATATACGGTCCAGCCCAAGGAAGGCCCACTACGAGCAACGCAGCCCATGGAGCTTTTGGGTGGCCCAAGCCCGTGACGACTCCGGATCCTTGGAGAGCAAGACTAAAGTAGATAGAATATTCAAAGGGGCAAACCCTAACTTGTAACCGACTCGATCTGTGCCCGAGACCTGCCTATCTCTATATAAAGGTTAGGAGGGCACGGCGAGGAGGGTCTCTCACTTCACCGCATACAGACCTTCACGCCATATTGCATCTGCGCACCCCTATACTTTTCGGTTCCGCCGTAATCAAGAGCAGACAAGCAGGAGTAGGGTTTTCCCTCTGGAGGCCTGAACCTGGGTAAATCTCGTGTCCCCTGGTTGTTTTTCTGTTAACCGTTCCGTGATCTCCAACATCGCCACCTTATCCAAAACCTAAGCTCATAACAATGGTCAATGACGAGATCGATCCTCGTCAATTGGCGCCATCTGTGGGAAGCGGGGGCGCTGATTGTGCGATCGTGACGGTCCCAACCAAAGCGATCTACAACTCTTCGGCAACGAAGAGCCATCTCCTCTTCAGCGCTTTCGACTTCACCGCCCACTCGCCAGCCACCATGAAAGATTTCGAGCCTGTAGGCGACGGGCTCGAGATCCTGTTTGGGAGCTTCTGCTTCCAGGTGGGACAGACCGACACTCTACGCCTCCATAGCGGGTGGCGCTGCCATCCATCAAGCCCGCCTCGTGGGCCCCGCACCCCAGCGTTCTACACACGACAACGCTGACAGACAAGTCATATGACAGCAGCAGCTGCAACTCAGATCTGTGCGACCCCCCCCATCGGATGAGGGAACCTACGGTTCTGGATCCGAAATCTGCGGCAACAGCGATCCAATCCGTGGGCGCTACCAGTGTGCCATGGTCATCCAAAGCAACGTGAAGCAACAACCACCAGGTTCGAGTGCCCACATACCACCGCCAAACACACCGCCAAACCTGCAGCCTACAAACGGAGGAAACGGAGGAAACAGAGGGCAACCGTCCCTCCAACCAAACGAAAGCGACGCCGCCGCCTACTCAAAGATCAATCTCAACGATGCTAGATGGCGCCAGGCGCGCGAAGCGGTGGCGGGCAACAAGATATTACCCGTGAATTATTCACGAGAATTGTTGATGGCGTACCACCTCCTTCTCATCGGCGAGCACAACCTGCAGGTGAAGATGCAGGAGGAGCTCGACAAGCGTAAGCAAGCGGCTTCGGAGTCTAGCGCGCGGCGAGCTTTGCTCTCTGCCGCTGGCGACTCCATCTCGCACAACAACAATGCCAACAAGCATCGCTCCCGTATGGATAACATGGACCCCGCTACACGTCGCGAGGTCACTCGAACCCTCAACACGTCCTTCATGGAGATGGACGTCAACCACAACGTCATACCGAAGAGGCCGCAAGCTGCGATCATGGCAACCACCACATATCTCGCGTCCCATCCACCTCTGGTGGGGGACCCAAAGAGATCCATGCACAAGTCCGCACTAGCCGGACTCAGACTCGTCGGAGCTGCGCTCCACGATGAGGCTCCTGCGGAGCCAAAAAAGAAAGCTACTGTCAGATACAACCGCAGCCCCACACCCTCATCCGACGAAGAGGAATATGAGCATGATCTACCTCGATGACGCAAGAGTCCGCGACGTCGCAGCCGCAACTAAGATGCCCGAAGCAACCTCGCTCAGCGCAAGGTCGACAAGGCACGTGCCAAGCGCGCGTGCTCAACCGAATCCGAAGAGGATGACGACGGAGAACTCTGCGGAGCTAGATGCTTCAGCAGATCTGTTCGGCAAACACGGATGCCGAGAAATTTCAAACTTCCTTTGGACACTCCGAAGTTTGACGGGACACAGGACCTAAAAGCCTGGCTCAGCGACCACCTGTCGTCCGTCAAGCTGCCCGGCGGTAACAAAAACACCGCCCCACAATGCCTTCAGCTCCAGCTGACAGGCGCAACTCGAATCTGGCTCAGCAGACTAAACTCAGGCTCAATCCGGAACTGGGAGGAGCTGTCATACAGTTTCATCTGAAACTTCAAGGGCACCAGCAAGAGGCCAGCCTCGATAGAGGAGCTGCGGGCCTGCACTCAACGAATGGGCGAATCCATTCGCTCGTACATCTTGCGCTGGTCCAACATCAAGAACTCCGCGACGCACATCTCCGAGGAGAGAACGATTGACGCCTTCAAGGACGGTGTCAAGCGCCCTGACTTTAAGGAGGAACTTGGGCGCGTTAAGCCCAAGACACTTGACCACCTCATGGACATCACCAACAGGTGGGCAGATGGCGAGGATTCCCTCCACCAAGCACATTTGGATGAGGAGGATGAGTACGGTCGCAGACGTGAACGCCGTAGAAAACGAAGATCGCACGTCTACGACGATCGCGATGGACCCGACATGGTCGCGGCTGGCTACGCCGAACGCCGCAACGATAACAACAGCAGGAGCGGAGGATACCGCTGAGGCAACTTCCATGACGGAGGACGCCCTGCACAGACATGGCAACGCCGCAACCGCAACAACGAGCCCTCGGCATACGACAAGTTGTCGGGTCCCTGCACCATCCACTTCTACATCGACAAGCAGGATGGCAAGAAGAAGGCCAACCACATGCTGAAGGATTGCCGCGAGTTCCAAAAACTCAGCGAGGGCTTCACCCAGATGCGACAACATACCCTGAACCCCGGGTTCGGGCCCGCACCTACACTAGGCGACATCGCCCACGGAGCTCCTCCGCCACCACCCATGGGACCTCCGAACCAAGCAATCGCACCCGTGCAAAACAACGGTGTAAATGGGTACCCCGCGCTAAAAGGGTCCCTGATGATCCAGAAAGGGCGCCCAACAAATAGGGTGCAAAAGAAGATCATCCGCCAAGTTAGCCTGGCTGTGACCGCTCCGCCTTCCATCCCTGAGTATCTCAGCGGCTCAGAGTCCTGCATCACATCAGTCATTTGGATCACCCCTGCCAGATCCCTCGCCTAGGTCATGTTGCCCTGGTGCTTGAGGCGCAGATCGGAGGGTTCGAGATGAGTCGCGTCTTCATGGACGGCGGCAGCGGCATCAACCTGATGTTTGCTAGCACACTCGCAGTGATGCGGATCCCGCTATGTAGCCTGGAACAATCCAACACAATGTTCCACGACATCATCCCAGGGAAGGGCATATACCCCTGGGCAAGATATGGCTCGACATCATCTTTGGCAAGCCCGACAACTTCCGGTGCGAGCGGCTGGAGTTCGAAGTGGTGGATTGGCCATCATAGTACCACGCCATCCTCGGGCGCGTGGAATCCACAAGATTCCTAGCAGTACCGCACTACGCGTACCTGCTACTCAAGATGCCAGGACCTAGAGGCGTCATCACGGTCCAGGGCAGCTTCACCCGAGCGGACCACTGCGACAGAGACTTCAACAGAATCTCTCAGTCGTTCGGTATGCAAGAGGAGCTCACACGGCTTCGAGAAGTAACAGACAATGGGGCACCCCTAGTCTCCAGGCAAAACGCACCCGACATGTCGTTCGACTCAACAGTCAACACGAAAAAGGTGCAGGTCCACCCGACGGACGCCTCGAAGACGGTGCTGATCGCCAATGATCTCAGCCCCACATAGGAAAGTGTTCTCGTAGAATTCCTCCGTGAGCGCTGGGAAATTTTCGCCTGGTGTCCTGCGGACATACCAGGAGTTTCCAGGGAATTTGCCGAGCATGCACTCAATGTGTTTCCGGACGCCAAGACCGTCAAGCAATCCATCCGACGATTGTCCGAGCCACGAGCCGAAGCCGTCGGAGTCAAAGTCAACAGACTGCTCGACGCCGACTTCATCCGGGAGATCAAGGAGAGGGAGTGGCTAGCCAACACCGTACTGGTCCCTAAAAAAGACACGGACATCCTGTGGATGTTCATGGACTTCACGTCGCTCAACAAGAACTGCCCAAAAGACCACTTTCCTCTCCCTCGGATCGAACAGATCATCGATTCGACTGCAGGATACGAGAAACTCTCCTTCCTTGATACCTACTCAGGCTACAATTAGATTCGGCTAAAGGTCGAAGATCAAGAGAAAACGGCGTTCATCACTCCGTTCGGAGTGTTCTTCTACAACACAATGCCCTTCGGGCTGAAGAACGCAGGTGCCACGTACCAGCAGGGCATGCAGGCGTGCCTGAAGAGCCAGATCGGCCGCAACATACAAGTCTATGTTGACGACATAGTCATCAAAACAAGGGAAGCCAAGACATTGATCGACGATCTCCACGAGACAATCGACAACCTCGATCACTACAAGATCAATTTGAACCCAGAAAAGTGCGCCTTCAGCGTCCCCTCTGGCCAACTACTCGGCTACTTGATCTCCTAGCGGGGGATCGAGGCGAATCCGAAGAAAATCCGGGCCATACTGACCATGGAGAAGCCAAAGAACATCAAAGTTGTCCAGCAGCAAGCTGGGCGCATCGCGGCGCTGAGCAGATTCAGCAGCCGCATGGGTGAGAAGGCTCTGCCTTTCTACCAGCTGCTACGCAAAGCAGAAAAATTCGAGTGGACACCCGAAGCAGACGACGCATTCGAAGACCTAAAGCGACTGCTCTCCACCTCGCCTGTCCTGGTTATGCCAAAGGAACGTGAGACTCTATTGCTATACATAGCAGCCACGCACCAGGTGGTAAGTACCGTACTCGTGGTCGAACGACCCGAAGAAGGCAAGACCCATGGGGTCCAATGCCCAATTTACTACCTCAGCGAGGTATTGTCGTGGGAATAGTCACGGCAGATGCTGCAATCGGCAGCGAGTAGTAGAACGAGGGGCAAGGGCGGCCAGCCATCTACGGTGCGAGATGAGGGCAAAGACACAAGGTTTTACCCAGGTTCGGCCCCCCGGAGGGTAAAGACCTACTCCTGCTAGATTGTATTATGGAGGTGTTACAATGGGCGAGCTCGGCGGCTAGGCAGCGAGTCGCTTGGGTGTATCAGGGAACGTATCTCTACTCGCCCTATAGGGAGGTTTATATAGGCTCACCTCCCCTAGCGTTTACATATCTCAACCGATTCAGTTAAAGCTTTGGTAGTTGTTTAACCTAATCCGACTGGGCCTATCTACTCGCCTGGGCCTTCAGCTTCCAATCACTCGGTGCCTTGCTGGGCTTCAATCCACTCGCCGTTACGCAGGCCCACTCGCTAGCTCACGGGCCGGAACGTCCCTGTGGGTATACCCCAAAGAGGCATATCCCCATCAGTAGTCCCCGAGGCCGTCGTCGATTAGGCGTAGGTGGCTGCTGGCAGTCGAAGTATACGGCTTCAGAGTAGGCATCCAGTCGAATCATCGGCGGGCTCCTGTACAAAGGAGAAAACCAGTAATCCAAGTCGCGGCTTTGGAGAGTCGAGTCGGCGAAACACTGTCATAGTGATTGGGTCGGCGAGCCGAGTGGCCGGAGTTGGACCGTCAGGCGTGGTCAAACTAGCCGTTGGGGTAATCCAACGGTAACTTTTGGCGTAATCATCGCGCGGTAACGGCTTCCTGATTTGGCGGGTAACATCCATTATATAAGGGGAATGGCAGGCGATCAGAGATCCAACTTCTCATCTCTTCTTCCGACTGCGCGCGTTCTCCTTCCCTTGCCTCGCGATCCAGCCGACCCAGAATCCCCCGACCCCCAACAACCTCTCGGCCATGGCCCTTTCCACCGAACCGTGGGGTAGGTCCAAGTGCACAAGGGCGCAACTGGCCTCCTTCGAGGAGGCCGGGATCCTACAAGCCGGCTGTTGGCGTATTCCCGCAGCCGGAGAGACGACCCCGAACCCGCGAGAGAGGGAATTCATCTGTTTCACCAGTCATCTCGAGCGGGGGCTAGGGTTTCCTACATCCTTGTTCTTCCGGCGCTTCTGCGCCTACTACGGGATCCAGCCTTCAGATCTGGGTCCCCACAGCATCGAGCAGCTCGCCATTTTCGTGGCGTTCTGCGAATGCTACTTGGGCTGCCGGCCCTACTTCCCCTTGTGGCAAGATCTGTTCCACGGACGGATCAGCCGCGAAGAAGCAATGACCCAATGCTAGCCGCGAACCTGACATTCCAACTCAAGTCCAAAGCCTCATTCTTTGATCTGATGCTGCCCGCCAAGGCAGCGAGCGATTGGAAGAAGTCGTGGTTCTACGTGGCCGAGGCGACTCCGGAGGACGAGTCGGCGATCCCGCGGTACTCCGCCAATCGGTCCGAGCCGCGCCATCTCCAAGTCGGCAAGCTCCCCAACGACCAGCGGATGGTCGTCGACGAGATGCTCCAGACCATCCGCGGTCTGAAAAAGAAGGGCCTCCAGACGATAAATCTGTACAACTGCTGGCTCGGGCGGCGGCTCGTCCCGCTCGCCCAGCGTGACCACTACATGTACCAGTACACGGGCCGGGGAGACTCGACGAAGGCCTGCCTCGACGAATGGAAACTGGAGGACTACCTCCCGGCGCTGAAGAAGATTACCCAGGCGGTGTACCTGGATGCGCAGGCTGGGGTCGCCCCCTATACCGCGAAGCGTCCAGCTCCAACGGTAACCACCTTACTTTGCTCGCAGTCGCAGTCTATGCAGTCGCGGTAATTCTGATTCATTCTGTATTCGTTGCAGCTATTCCAAGTGGTGGAAGGGTGGCTCCCTCCTTCGGACGACGAGAGCTCGGGCTCATCCGCCCAGGACGTGGGCGAGTCGCCGCCCGCCAAGGGCGACGAGGTCGACAACGACGAGTCCGAGGAGGAGGTAGCCCCGCTGGTCCGAAAGACCCGCGGACAACGACGACGCGAGATCGAGGCAAGCAGAAGCCTCGGGCGACATGACGACGACGATGAGCTCCCAGAGACCACCTCGCGCCGTCAAGCCACTCCGTCGAAGAAGAAGAAGGAAACGGAGGCAAGGGCCCCTCCGAAGAAGAAGACGAAGCCATCAAAGCCGGCCTCGCCGCCACACTCGGCGAGCAGCTCTGATGCTCCCGGCCCAGCCGGTGATGATGCACCACTGGTGACAGCCGCGCTAAACGCGGTGACCGTGGAAGTACCGCTGGCTTCAATGCCTCCGCCATTCGCCCCAGTCTCTGGGCTGGGGGAGGCTCCAGCTGCAGCGGCTTCGCCTCGCAAGGAGGCTCCGGCTAAAGCAACTTCGCCTCACAAGGAGGCTCTTGCCGAGGATGTCCCAGATGCTCCGGCTACGGCCTCAATGACGAAGAAGCCGTCCGTGTCTTGGGCACGCGACGTCCTGGAGATGGGGCTCAGTCGTCGACTGGGCCCCGAACTGGAAAAACCGGCCGGCCTCCATACGGGGCTACGTTTCATCCCAGTCGCCAAGTGAGTGCACTCACCCTTCCTTGCTTTTCATAACTATCTCGCTTGTTTTTGCTTATTCGATTGATGCACAGGACTGGAGTGAAGAGGATGGGCCATCCAACCGTGGCTAAGGTGCCACCCGACGTTAATGAGGAGGACCCCTCCCGCAAGAGGAAGGCGGACGAGGTCGTTGCCTCAGCGGATGGCAGCAAAAAGGCCAAGGGTGATGACGTCGTCACGATTTCTGACGACATGGCGGTCGCGCCGGCCGGGCCTGTGATGGAGGCAGCCGCGTCTACGAAGGAGGGCGCTTCCTTGCCCGGAACGGCGGAGGCGACCTCCCTTGGGGCGGGTGCCTCTATCGCTACCTTCCCACGCTTCGTGACCAAAGCGGCCACGGCGAGTGGATCTGCGCCCTCGAGCCACGCTCCTAGGACCGCCAACGCTGAAGTCGACCAACGTCGTGGGCACACGCCAGCGCTACTCGCGTCCGTGGACGCGATACAACTCCATGGCATGCTTGGTGCAGCCATCCAGGTACATCCAGTCCCCGAGGATCAGGTCGGTGCTTTGCAGCGGCCTGATTCTTATAATTTCTCATATTTTTATTTTTCGCATCCAGTCCCGAAAAGACGCTGAATTTTAGCGGGTGGGCACTTAGGAATTTCTTGATCGCCAGTCCCCGAGTGCGCACTCGCTGAATTTCAGCGGGTGGGCACTTAGGAATTTCTTAATCGCCAGTCCCCGAGTGCGCACTCGCTGAATTTCAGCGGGTGGGCACTTAGGAATTTTGCTTTGACTAACGTTTTCGGTGATGTGCAGGGTCTGCAGCTTGAGTCGGCGGACCGATTGGACGCGAAGCAGCGCGTGGAGAAGGAGCTGGCCATCATCCAGGAAGCGAACAGTGGGCTTCAGGATGTTGCTGCAAAGGCAGAGGAAGCTCGCCAGGGGCTTGTCCCCGCTGGTGAATTGGTGGCGGCGCAATCTGCTCCGAGTGCCGCTGAACAATGGATCGCCAACCTCGAGCGCGAACTGCGGGAAGCAAAAGAAGAAGCAAGCTCGGCTGACGGGCGAGCTAAGGCCGCCATTGCGGCCGCTGAGGAGGATCGCAAGGTGTCGGAAGTCCTTATTGCTGGGCTTCAGGACGACCATACATCGCTTCAATGCTTCATCACGGAACTCGCCCGCCTGCTGCTTAGTGAGTACATCTTCCCTTTCTAGTGGTTGTGTCTTTTGTGGTGTCCGTCGTACTTATTATTGTCATCTACTCGCAGGTCGCATCATCGATAGCGAAGGAGAGGCGAGCTCGCTCGACGCGAGGCAGTGCGTAAGCATGCTCGTCGATTCGGCGAAGCTGTCGGCAACGTGCATCCGCGCCTATCTCCAAGAGATATCGCCCACAGAGGTGATTCCCAGCGACCTCGTTGAGGTGTGGAAGTATTTGGAGAAGGCGCCCACGGTCGTTGAGTTCATGACGCGGTCGGCGTTTTAGCGGAGCGTCGGCATGGCCGAGCCTTGGACTCGCCACTTCCTCGAAGATTTCGACATCGACGATGTGACGAGTGGATATCCATCGCCGATCGGGCGGTGGAGCTGTCCGAGGTCCTCAAGTTGCAGACCGTGCCGCCACGCATCGAACGGTTCGGGCAATGGGCGACCTCCTTCCATACCAGGAGACGGTCGTCGCGCCGAACGACCCCGAGCCGCCGCATCGTGACTTCAAGGTCGAGCAACCTTTTCGCGCGGCGATGGCGGGTGAACTGACGACGTATCCGTCAAACCCATACACGGCGTTCATCCGCAATCGCCGGGATGTTGGCGAGTCGTCATCAAAGCCTGCAGAGTAGGATAGTTTGCCTTGTGGCGTTAGCAGCAGGTCTGCCACGCGGGCATATTTTGTAACGTGAAACAATGCAATATGCGAATGAATGAGACGTTGTGTCTATTTTGGTATTTGTTGTGTGTTTGTGATTGATTTTTGAACGAGTCCCCGAGCGCGTCCGCCCTTTTTGTGGGGTTTACCTCGTATATGATGTATGTGTTGTTGTCATGTGTTTTGATGTTTTGGTCGACTCGCCCGAGCTCGAAGAGCCAGTCGCTAGGCGACTCCCTTGAGTGCTCTGTACTTTACCGTTTTCTCGTGCGCGAACGAGGTCGGGTGGCCGAGTCCCCGAGCGTGGTACTTGGTAGTTCTAGGCGCGACTCGAGGGTGGTTGAGGACTTGGCGCGTTGGTGAGAGCGCGTCACCCTGCCCGCCTGTGGGGTCGCGTGGCGAGTCTTGGGCATGCTCTCTTACTTGGCGTTTTCCCTGACCGCTCGCGACGAACTGGTCTTCAGTCCCCGAGCGTGGTACTTAGCTGTTCGAGTCGCAATGCCGGGGATGCGGAGGACCAAGGTCGCTGTGAGAAGCGAGGGCAGTTGTCTTGGCTCGTAGAACCAGTCGAGCTAGGCGACTCCAATGGGGCTCCGGGTGGGCGTTTTTCGTGGACGATGCAAGACCTGAGGTGATTCAGTGCTCTTACACCGCACTACTTAGCCGTTCCGATCGCTGTACCAAAGGTTGACTTCTGCAGTTAGCTTAACGCTGTTATTACGAGTGGCACAAGTCATGGAGAGTAGGCACAATTTGCGGTAACCGTTTCTTTTTATTTCATAGCGACTGGAGAGTACATGTGTGGGGTTCTAGGAGTAGAACTTCCGTAGGAGGTTTACATTCCATGGTCTCTTGACGTCGAGTTCGATGTCCCCGCGGACGTCGATGAGGTAGTAGGCGCTGTTTAGCACGCTACCGATAGCGAATGGGCCTTCCCACGGAGGGGAGAGCTTGTGCATGACCTTCTTGTCCTGGATGAGGCGTAACACCAGGTCGCCTTCCTGGAAGGTGCGAGCTTTCACCCGCCGGCTGTGGTAGCGGCGGAGTCCTTGCTGGTAGATGGCAGTGCGTGACCGAGCGAGGTCACGTGCTTCATCTATTTGGTCGATCCCGTCTTGGCGGGCAAGCTCGTTTGCAGCCTCCGTATAGTGGACGACCCGCGGCGAGTCGTGTTCGAGGTCGGTGGGCATGACTGCTTCGGCACCGTAGACCATGAAGAAGGGAGTGAATCATGTCGATCTGTTGACTGAGGTGCGGATCCCCCAGATGACAGAGGGAAGCTCTTCGACCCAGCACCCGGCGGTGCGCTCGAGTGGTACTTGGAGTCGCGGCTTCAGGCCGTGGAGGATGCTTTGGTTGGCCCGTTCCGCCTGGCCGTTGGATTCCGGGTGGGCGACTGACGCGAGGTCGAGCCGGATATGATGCTCTTCGCAGAATTCGGCCATGGATCCCTTGGCGAAGTTGCTGCCGTTGTCCGTGATGATGCTGTTTGGGAACCCGTAGATATATGAGCTCGCGTAGGAATTTAGTGGCGGTCTTCCCGTCGCATTTCCGGACTGGCTTGGCCTCCACCCACTTCGTGAATTTGTCGACGGCGACTAGCAGGTGGGTGTAGCCAGAGGGGGCCTTCTTGAAGGGGCCTACCATGTCCATGCCCCACACGAATGGCCGGTGATGGGGATTGTTTTGAGCGCCGAGCTCGATGCGTCGTCGATTGGCATTTCGCACCCGGCGCATCGCTGGACGATATCGACAACGTCAGCGTGGGTGGTGGGCCAGTAGAAGCCATGTCGCATAGCCTTGGCGACCAGGGAGCGAGCGGCGGCGTGGTGGCCGCAGTCACCGGAGTGAATGTCGTGGAGGATTTTGCGTCCTTCAGCTGGTTGGACGCAGCGTTGGAACACGCCGGTGACGCTGCGCTTGTGGAGCTCGCCATCGACGATGGTGTAGGACTTGCATCGACGAGCGATCATTCGAGCGTCTGTCTCGTCTGTCGGTAGGGTGCCGGCCTCCAGGTAGGCGATGTAGGGCTTGGTCCAGTCGTCTGGCTCGTTGACGAGTGCGACCAAGGCTGCCTCTGGTTGGAGTGGGACTCCGATGTCGATCTCCCTCGGGGGAGAGACTGATGGCTTGGTGATCGTGTCGAGGAAGACGCCGGCTGGTGGTGCGAGTCGAGCCGACCCGATGCGAGAGAGTGCGTCGGCCTCCTCGTTTTTCCGCCTGTCGATCCACTCGACGGAGTAGCCGGTGAAGTGGCCGCCCAACTTGTCCACCGCTTGGCGGTACGCCGCCATGGTAGGGGAGACGGCGTCGTAGGTGCCGACGACTTGCCCCGCGACAAGTTCGGAATCTCCGTAGCAGCGGAGGCGATTGATGTTTATCTCCTTGGCGGCTCGCATGCCGTGGAGTAGGGCCTCGTACTCAGCCATGTTGTTGGTGCAGGGCGTGAAGTCGAGGCAGAGGATGTAGAGGATCTTGTCGCCCTTTGGTGAAGTCAGCACTATCCCTGCGCCTGCACCGTCCGCGTTCTTGGAGCCGTCGAAGTGCAGGCTCTAGTAATGGAGGTACGGCAACTTCTCTGGTTGCTGGGCCTCCTCCCAGTCGGCGATGAAGTCTGCCAGTACTTGTGACTTGATCGCCTTTCGTGGCTCGCATTTGATGTTGTGGACGCCGATCTCGACGGCCCACTTGGCGACTCCGCCTCGCGATTCTCGGATGATGTCTTGGCAGCCGAGGAGACGACCGTGATCGAAAGTGCTCTGGAAGGAGTGCGGCGCGCCATTGAGCTCAAGACCGCGTATACTAGCTTTTGGTATCAGGTAACTGGCGCGACTCGGTGAGGACCTCGCTGATGTAGTACACCGGCCGCTGGACCGGGCGCTCCTTTCCTTCCTCTGGTCGCTCGACGACCATCACGGCGCTGACGACGCGCTCGGACGCCGCGACGTAAACCAGCATGGGTTCTTTGTCGGCGGGGGTGGCGAGTAGTGGTGCGGCGAGTAGCACCTTTTTGAGGTCGCGGAGCGCGTCGTCCGCCTCCTTGTCCCACTGGAAGGTGGGGTTCTTGCGCATCAGGCGGTATAGGGGCATCGCCGCCCAAGTGGGGAATGAAGCGATCGAGAGCCGCCAGCTCGAACGCCGCAGCGAGCCCTCGGGTTTGCCGAGGCGATCGTGTCGATCTTCGTGGGGTTCGCCTCGATCCCTCGTTTGGAGACGACGTACCCCAGTAGTTGTCCGGCAGGTACACCGAAGGTGCATTTGCCTGGGTTGAGCTTTATCTTATACCGTCGCAAGTTGGCGAATGTTTCTGCCAGGTCGGCGAGTAGGTCGCCTTGGTGAGCGGATTTCACGACCACGTCGTCGATGTAAACATGGATGTTGCGGCCAATTTAGCTTGCGAGGCATTCTTGCATGCATGCACCGTAGGTCGCCCGCGTTCTTGAGGTCGAAGGTCATGGCGGTAGCGTAAAGTTCGAATGGCGTGATGAACGCCATCTTCCTCGTCTTCGACAACCATTTTGATCTGGTTGTACCCGAGTAGGCGTCGAGGAAACATAGCGACTCCGAGCGCGGTTGAATCGATTATCTGGTCGATCCGCTGGAGGACGAATCGCTCTTTGGGCAAAGCTGTTCAGGTTTGTGTAGTCGATACACATTCTCCGTGTCCCGTTTTCTTCTCGACCAGACTGGGTTTCCACCACTTGAGTACTTGATTGGCCGGATGAAGCCGTCGGTAGACGCTGCACTTCCTCGGTGATTGCTCGACGGCGTTCTTCATTGAAGGGCCCGAACGACCGCTGATGTGTTGCACTTTGGGGTCGGCGTTTAGCTTGTGCTCAGTGAGCTCCCTAGGGACACCGGCATATCGAGGGTTTCATGCGAAGATGTCCTCGTTTCACGGAGGAACTCGATGGCGCGCCTTCCTATGCTGGGCTCATGCCCGTCCGTCGTCACCGTCTGGCCGAGTCGCTCTGGGACCAGCGGTCGCGGAAGCGCGTCGTGGCTGAAAGGTTGAGGTGTTTGCGCCCTCGAGTTGGGCTTCTTGAGTATGGTGGGTCGTCGTTGTTGACCCGCTGCATTTCTGGCGAGCTCGTCGGCGTGGTTGGTCTCCGCCGCGATGATGGCGTCAGCGAGCTCGGCTCCTTTGGCTTCGCACTCGGCGGCCATGTCGGGGTCGCCGTGGATGGTGATGACGCCGCACGGCACGGGGAGCTTCATCGCGTTATACGCGTAGTGGGGCGCTGCCATAAATTTGGCGAACGGCTGGCGCCCCAGGACGCAGTGGTAGGGTCTGTCGAAGGGCACCAGCTCGAAGACGATCCGCTCGGTGCGGAAGTTTGCCGGTGTGCCAAAGGTGACTGGCAGCATGACCTTGCCGATCGGGTACGCCTTCCGACCGGGGACGATGCCGTGGAATGTGGTGTGGGTCGTCTTGATCATCGACTGCGGGAGCCGCAGCCGCCTGAAGGTGTCGAGGTACAGGATGTTGATGGAGCTGCCGCCCATCGCTGTCTTGGGGAGCCAGTCGCCGACCTTGGGCTTGACCACCAGGCGACGCCCCGGTACTGGCGCGTGGCGAGTGATCTTGGCGGCTCGGTGATGGGCTGCTCCGACCAATTTAGGAACTGGGGACGTCTATCTGGGCCACGCTGACGGCGCATGGCGGCGATGACCTTCTTCTCGAGCTTCGTGTTGAAGCTCGAAGGTGTGGAGCGAGCCGCTACTTTGCCGAATTTTCCGCCATTTGGCGGTCGTTGTCGGGTCCTCCCCGCCGCCGTGCCTTCTCGATTTCCGAGGGTGTGGCGGTCGGCGGTGGTGTGCGTTATGGCTTCCTTCCCTGCTATGGAACGCACATGGTTGGTTAAGGAGGGCCGCTGGTCGAACCTTGGTTTGTTCTTGTAGTTGCCGCTGTCGTGGCGTTGTCCTCCGTCATGCGGAAGCTCTTGGGCTCAGCGCTGCGTGCGGCGTTAGCATTTAAGTCGACTCGCCACATCAAGCGCGCGCTTGAGGCGAAAGCCGCTGTAGCGAGGGTCGGATCGGCGTCCGTCGTTGCCCGTCTGCGGCATTGACCTCTGACTCGCCGCCGCTTCTGGTTTGGATCTTCCTCGGCCGTTTGGCGATCTCGAGGAGGTCGGGATGTTGTCGAGTGTGGAGTGTCGCTTGAGCTTGGCGACTAGGGGCTCAGAGCGGCACGAGGTCTTGAAGCAATGGATCGCGGTGTCCGGTGGATGCCGACCGTTGTACCAAAGCTCTTGCCACCGTTGGACCCAGCTATGGTCGACTCGCGGGGTCCACGGACGCACCGCCCAGGTCCTCGATAGTGGTGGCGGGTGTAGGAGCACTCTGGTGCACCGAAGGCGTCGCGCATTTCCTCCCAGGAGTCGATACTGTCCTGGGGGAGGGTGTTGATCCACTGCATGCACGTCCCCTCCATCATCAGGGGGAGGTAACGGGCGGCGAGCAGGTCAGTGTGGCCCGCGATCCCCATCGCCATGAGGTATGTGTCGAGCCAACGGCGGGGTCGTACGAGGAGTCGTACTTTTCTACTTCTTTGGCGCCTTGAAGTTTGGCGGATACTTCGCCTCGGATCATTGGTCCGGCACACTTTGGGTCGACCGAGCGACCATGGGCTCGCCGTCAGCGATTGGTTAGGGTATGTCGCAGTCGTCGGGTTGGCGTCGCGCCAGCTTTGGTTGTTGATGACGTGGGTGCGGCGTCGATGGGTTGCCCGTTGGCGGCGACAAGGTTGGTTGCGCCTGGGTCGTTGGTGGAGAGTGCCACGCTCGGTCGGTATTGGAGCTGCAGTGGCTCGTGGCGGCGCTGAGGTGTTTGCCGCCGTGGGCGGCTGGAGGCCGCTCGCTTCGAGGAACGCGAGTATACTCGACCTGCCGAGTCGGCCCGCTCTTTGCTGCTCGACGGCCTTTGCGAGCAGGGCCTCGATTTGATCCGAGGGGCGCCGCCGGTGGTCGTGATGCTGTCGGCTGCTGCTCGCCTGCCACGAGGTTGTCCATTGGGGTGGAGAATGGAGGCCGTTGCTCGCTCCCGTGAGGAGACTACTATCCGCTGGTCCTCGAGGTGCGGTTGGGTGGAGGTGGGCGCCGCTGATCTGGCGGGGCGGGCGCTTCCTCCGTGGCGCGCTCGCAGATCGCGCGCCGCCATGCGGGCGGGTCGTTGCCGTCGAAGTTCGCGCTACCGAACGGTGGGGTTCAGCGTGACCTGATCCGCTGGTGGTAGCGTGATAGCTCCTGCGCCGTCACCTTCGAGGCGAATTTTCGCCGGCTTGCTCCTTGCGCACCGCCCGCCAGCCGGTGAGCTCCTCGACCTCCGTTGCCGTGGCGTTAGGAGGGATTGGGGTGGAGAATGGATCCTCCGGCGGATCGGTGCCGGTTGCCATGTAGGTCGCGGCGTGGAGACCGGTTCCGTCGCGGAGGTCGGCGGAATTCTCCGACCCGGAGTCAAAGTCGAAGATCCCGACGATGGAGGGGTCCTCGAAGTCTCCCACGTTGGAGACCTGGGCGATGGAGCCCGCGAACGAGGCCGCGGTGATGGATCCGGCGAGTGACGCCGGGGTCGCCGAGTCGGCGTCGTCGGTGAGGGCCGCATACTCTGCGGCCGCTGAATTCCCGGCCACGTTGCTGTGGGCCGAGTTGTACTCAGAGGCGAGGCGATGGATCGTGCGGATCTGGCTCTCGGAGAGCCGATCGCGCGGCGGCGACTCGCGGATGCGAGCCGAATCCTCCGAGACGATGACGTCGGTGAGACCGACGAAGAGGCTGATCGTGCCGATCGGCAGGATCACGCTGTGCGTGACGGGTCGCGCCGCCGGGACATAGCTGCTCGGCAGGATTTGGAGCATCTCGCCGATCGCTATCATGCGGCCGGTGGCGACCGTCTCGTTGATGGGCAGATTGGATCTCGCCGCAGAACACCGGCCAGGCCCCACGGTGGGCGCCACTGTCGTGGGAATAGTCACGGCAGATGCTGCAATCGGCAGCGAGTAGTAGAACGAGGGGCAAGGGTGGCCAGCCATCTGCGGTGCGAGATGAGGGCTAAGACACAAGGTTTTACCCAGGTTCGCCCCCCGGAGGGTAAATACCTACTCCTACTAGATTGTATTATGGAGGTGTTACAATGGGCGAGCTCGGCGGCTAGGCAGCGAGTCTCTTGGGTGTATCACGGAACGTATCTCTACTCGCCCTATAGGGAGGTTTATATAGGCTCACCTCCCCTAGGGTTTACATATCTCAACCGATTCAGTTAAAGCTTCGGTAGTTGTTTAACCTAATCCGACTGGGCCTATCTACTCGCCCGGGCCTTCAGCTTCCAATCGCTCGGTGCCTTGCTGGGCTTCAATCCACTCGCCGTTACGCAGGCCCACTCGCCAGCTCACGGGCCAGTCGGAAACGTCCTGCTGGGTATACCCCAGTAGGCATATCCCCATCAGGTATTGACGCCAACAAAACAGAGGTACCCTCACTACTAGAAGCTCGCCTACAGCGTGTTCATGATGGCTCGTCGGCTGAGCCACTACTTCCAGGAGCACCACACAATGGTCGTCAACGAGGCGCCACTCTCCAACATCTTAAACAACCCCGAAGCCACGGGACGCGTAGCCCTGTGGGGCATCGAGCTATCCCCTCTAGACATCGTCTACGAGCGGTGCAAGGCGATAAAATCCCAGGTCCTCCCTGACTTCCTAGTCCACTGGATGGAGCTCTAGCTACCGGACACCCCGGACATGACGCAGTCATGGACAATGCACTTCTACGGCTGCAAACGCGAAGCTGGAGCAGGAGCTGGCATCATACTGACGTCCCCGCAGGGTGATAAGATGAAATACGTCCTTCGGATGAAATTTCGTGCCTCCAACAACGAGGCCGAATACGAAGCCCTCATCCACAACATGAGGATGGCCAATATCTGCGGTGCAACTCGCCTAGTCATCTACAGTGACTCGAACCTCGTCGTCCAGCAGACGATGAACGAGTGCAACGCGCACGCCGCCAACATGATTGCGTACCGCGCACTCTACAACTCACTCGAAGGAGACTTTGATGGCTGCGAGCTTCAACACGTTGGCAGGGAAAGCAACGAGGAAGCCGATAGACTCTCCAACATCGGCTCTACTTGCGCACGGGTGCCGCCAGGTGTGTTCCTCGAACAAATCTGCGTGCCCTCTATCAAGAGGAAATTCCCCAAGGGATCACCCGAAGAAGCAGAGCACTCGGGGGCTGCGCTACCCGAAGGATAGAAAGCACCTGAAAAGCTCGACACGGAGGTCGCATTGGTCAACCTGATGCAGGTCATGTCAATCAAAGAAACATGGACGCAGCCGTACCTCCGGTACCTGATAAACAGATAACCGCCCGATGACCCGACATATGTTCCTCTAATTAAACTTGTCTTGAAATTTGTTGCACAATGCATGATTATAGGTTAAATAGATAGTTCTCATTTTTCTGAACATATTTATATATTTTTTGTATTTTTCTGACTTATAAATAATTAGTTATGATTTTTCTCAATTTAAATCCATTTTAAATCATTTTAGGAAATTATAAAACATTTTTGGAATATATTAAATATTTATTCACCTGGGCCCACATGTCATAGTTTAATTCATTACAGAAAACATTTTAAGAAATGATTAAAATGCTGACAACCTGGGCCCACCTGGGGTTATATTAATATTCCAGAAAACAAATACAAAAACATTTAATAAAAGAAAAGACAAATATTGTGTCATGCTGACGTCATCATCACCATTGCTCTCAGGTGTTGCTTCGATCTGGCGATTGCGAGCGTGAGAGGAAGCGGGGTTGGTTTTAATGGGAAGAGGAGGCCGAGGCGGACCGAGTAGTGGTGGCGCCGCCCGGATTTGGTCACCGGAGCATCGCCGGCGACCATTTACAGTGGCGGTTGGCGGAGGCGCACGGCGAGGCGGCGAAGCGGGGGGAGAGGGGGCAAGAGAGAAAGTCCACAGGGACCAGTAGCTCACCAGGAGCTCGATGAAGGGGTCGGAGGAGCGAGGCGAGCTCGGGAGGCGCCGGAATTAACGACGAGAGCTGCGGCAGCCAACGAAAACGAGGCTTCAATTCAGGAGATTGCAGGCGTGCGGGGCTGCGTGACCTAGCTAGGATGAATCAGCGCACCAGGGCGAGCTCAGCAGTGTCCTCAGAACGGCGAGAGGAGACCGGAGACGGCGGGGCGCCGACGATGTCAGAGGCTAGGGTTAGGGCTCTTGCAACCTGCAAGCGGAAGGGAAGGGAAGTGGAGAAATGCGGCTTGGCTAGGGTTCTCGGCGGCGGCATAGTGATACTTGTAGTCAACCGGGGGCGTCGACGTGCATCTTGGCACGAACGACGGCGGCACTGGCGACAACGAGGATCTTCCTCGATCCACCGGCGAGGAAGACGATGGGGAAACGACATCGAAGGGGTACGGGTCGGTGGCGGGCTGGCATGGGCCGGCTGTTGGGCCACTAGCTATTGCGTGCGTGCAGAGAAAAGGGGAAGGGGGATATGGGCTCGGCCTGCTTGGCTGTTGCTGCCCTTTTTTTAATCTGAAAACCTTTTTCCAATTCTGTTTTGCATTTCTCTTTGTAGTTTTTATTTGAAATCTATTTTGTATATTTAAAAATACCAGGAGGTTTTATAAAACTAGTAAAATATTGTGGGGCCCTCTTAGTCCATTTGGGCTCCATAATTTTGGCACTTTTCAAATATTCAAAACCCTTTTGAATGCAGTTCAAAAAGAGAGGGGAGGATTAGGGTTTTAGGATTTTGTCCTTATTTTCTTGCATGCATTTTTAAGATATGATGATCATGATCACAAGCAAACCCTAAATAAATATTAACTAAAACTAGGGTGTCACATTCTTCGAGTCCATAGTTTATAGGTTCGGTGTGCCGTACAACATCATCACGGACAATGGGTCGAACTTCATCTCAAAAGAATTCCAGGACTTCTGCGCAGACCTCGGAATCAAGATATCATGCGCCTCCGTGGCGCACCCGCGGACCAATGGGCAGGTCGAAAAGGCCAACGGACTCGTAGGCGCTGGCATCAATAAATGCCTACTCAGCCCACTCGAACGACTAGCGGGAGCCTGGACAGAAGAGCTGCCCTCCGTCCTCTGGAGCCTCCGCACCACACCAAACAGCTCAACGGGCTACACGCTATTCTTCATGGTGCACAGAGCCGAAGCCGTGCTACCCGCAGAAGTACGCCATAAGGCCCCACGGGTCATCACCTACAACGAAGCCGAATGAACGGCCGCACTCGAAGACGTCGTCGACACGCTCGACGAGGCCCGCGACATCACCGCGCCTCGCTCGACGGTCTACCAATAGAGCCTCCACAACTATCACAGCCGTCGGCTGTGCCCAAGGTCCTTCGTCGAAGGAGACCTCGTCCTACGACTCAAGCAAGAGCGGCCGAAGAAGCTCGAGTTACCCTGGGAAGGACCCTACATCGTCACCGAAGTCATCCCAGGTGGCGCCTACCGCCTAAAGGACGCCAAATCAGGAGTCGCATACTCCAACCCATGGAACGTCGCACAACTGCGACGCTTCTACCCCTAGCTACCCCTCTTTACTCTCAATAAGGCTACTCAGCCTAGGCTACTCAGCCAAAAAATGTACCTCATCGATTACGCTATGAATAAAAGCTAAGTCCTCAGCCTGAAAATCTTTTTACCTTGCATCTATTTTATGCTACAACACACTCGGGGGCTACGCCTCACCTCACGACTTCGTCGACTATGACTAACGCATGTAAACGTGAGTAGCTGACGACGTCAAGCTAATGAAAAGGACATGCATACAACAAAAGCACAACGTGCTCACACAAACAACCTCTATACAAAGGGTATAACAAGCCCACTCAAATATATACAAGTTTTACATACATCTGTTTCTTTACAGGACCTATCTGTTCTGAAGAATCGTACGCGCCCGATGCTCAAAGAGGTAAACAATCTCTTCGGCATACTGCCTAACAGCCGCATAATGCAGGCGCATATCCCAGAGACTCCCATCAGGACGAAGAGGTGGCCCAGTCGCCACAGCCGCATGGTCGACATCCTGGACGATGCAGCCAAACAAGGGAAAGGGCGGCCTTCACCCCCGCCACCACCTGGTGCCGCACCAACTCCCTGACATGACCCATGTCTCGAAACCTCGCCAGAAAACCCCATAGAGTTGAAGGCGCCTCATCAAGGGGGGACATGACGTACAGAACCAACGCCAGGGAATTTTTCGCCTGCTTCAGCACCGAGGACGGTGGCACGGTCGCGGTCCTGCACCGTTGCAAGGACGGTGGCGCGGTCGCGGTCCATCCAGAAAAGCCCCCGGCCTCCATATCCTGTTGGGTCAGGCAGTTGATCCGAACCGCAACAGGCTCCTTCTCCTCCCTCGGAACAAGGTTGGCACCTGCAGAAAATTCAGAATTAGATGACACGCAAACAAGGCGCATCCGAAGACGAGCAGCAGCTCGAAAAAGCTTACACTGCAGCTTCTCGGCCAACTGCCGTAGCTCCCCCATCATATACTCCTCCCTAGTGGTAGCTCGCTCCTCCTTCGACTTCCACACGTCCGCTTGATCACGGACGCCAAGAATCTCCTTCTCAAGGCTCAAAAAATCTTACACTGCAGCTTCTCGGCCAACTGCCGCAGCTCCCCCATCATATACTCCTCCCTAGTGGTAGCTCGCTCCGCCTTCGACATCCACACGTCCGCTTGATCGCGGACGCCAAGAATCTCCTTCTCAAGGCTGCGGACGCGATCACAAAGGAAAACAATCTGCGACACGTCATCCAAAGATGGTCGCGGCTGAGTGATAGTCAAAGCATCGACGGGATCCTCACCCGAAGGACCCTAAATGCAAGCAAGCAAGAATATGAACAATAATTATCATAAGTAACAGCTCGAAGCATCATTTATATACATCAAAAGGACACTGCATGGCACAAGGAAACTGTTCAACATACATTACAACAAAAGAAGAAGGCTACTACCCTAAGACTACAGAAACAAAGCCTAGGCACCCGCATCCGGAGTGGCCTCAGAGCCCGACTGCCTGCTCTTGACCTCCTCCGGCTGCTTCACAGCATACTCCGCAAGAAGGTCAATGAGCTTCGGCCCATAACGCTTACAGCGGGAAGCGAAGGAGGCGAAAGCTATCTCTGAGCCGTCGGCAGCCATTGGCATCTGGGAAGTGATGTGCGCCAGGTCTAGCTCCGCTCCGGATCCCATGGCCATGGCCAACCCCATCGAGGTGTCGAGGCCCTTCTGCTTGCGCTTGTAGGCGACAGGTGCATCCTCTGAAAGCGCATCCGCCAAGGAGTCAACATCCTCAAGGGCAGCGCCCTTGGGAACAATCTCCTTGTAGAAGCGCCCCAGGAATTCCTTGGCCTTGGCAAGGGAGCCAGCCGCAGTATTGCAGCGGTCTTCGACCGCTGCGGCAGCATCGTCTAGAGCGCACCCGTGTTCCAGGGCACTGCGGTCGAATGAAATGCCCGAAGCATCTGGAGCAAAGAAAGAAAAGCAGGAATCAAAATAAAGACACAAAGACAGACCAGTCGAACAACCAATACGCACACGAAGCACTTACCGGAAACTGCCTTGGCAGCAGCCATCAGCTTCTCAGCAAGCTCCTTCTCGCATGCAACCGCAACAATTGCGAGCTGCTCCTCGTGATCCGAAGCCTCCTGCTGCAATCGCTCCTTGGCCTCGGCGGCAGCAACCAACTCTTGCTACAGGCGATCCTTCGCCTCCACGACGTCAGCAGCCTGCTTCTCCGCACGGCCGAGGCTTTTCTCGAGAGCATCCAGCCGCTGAAGGGCCGTATTATTCTCGTCTACCAAGTGTCAAGGGCACACATGAAAAACACAAGCTACACTCAGGGAACAAGTAACAAAGATAAGAGCAAGAAAAGCACATACCTTGGAGCTGCTTCATGCTGGCTTCCAGCGCCAGATGCTGCTGAATAAGCAGATTCGCACTATGCACAAAGGGCTATGGAAAAAGCAGAACAATCAAGAAATAATCAGGAGCAAGGCTCGGGGGCTATGCCCCGAAACGAGCAAAAACGTCGAACAAAACGACTCGAAACAGACTCGGGGGCTTCCCCATGGAAAAAGAGGAAGAAACAACTTACATGATCAGGCGGGGACTCCGAAGGTCCAGGTGCAATCATCTGAGCGATGACCACTCGAGCCTCCTGCGGAGAAGGGTTCGGAGAAGCGTCCCCAGAGGTGGCCACCGTCTGAGAAGGACGGGCCGTCGACTTCGACTCCCCTACGTTCTCCTGGGAACTATCCCTAAGATAACCCTCCGAGGAGTGGCTACAAAGAAAAACATCCATCAAAGACAAAAAGACAAGAAGGCAAGAAAACAAGAACGAAAGATAATCTGAAGGTACTTACGAGTCGATGTCGCTCAAATCGAAGACGGGCGACGCCCTCTTCTCTTTCTTCTTCCTCTTCGCCGGCGGCTGTGGCGCCACTGCCTGCAGAGGCACAACTGGTGACATGGATATGCCCTACGGGTACCCGATGTTAGTATACCTGGTCCAGCCCGACGGAAGGCCCACTCGCCGACCTGCCAGGGTCCATGACGCCTATGACGGTTTGGCTGCTATGAAGCCCATACGGATACGGACTCCCAAGCGCACAAGACAAGGAAATCTCAAGATTAGAGTTTGAATACAACTTGTAACCAAATCGTATTGGCACCCGAGACCTAGCCTCCCCATATATAAAGGCTAGGAGGGTCCAACGAGGAGGACAAACACGTACGCAATAGACAGATCTACAGATCTAAACTCGACTCATACTTTCGCACACGCATCCACGCCAGATCGAATCTGCGCACCCTGTAACCTTTGGTTCCGCGTAATCAAAAAGCAGACAAGCAGGAGTAGGGTTTTCTCTCCGGGGGCCTGAACCTGGGTAAATCTCGTATCCCCTGGTTGCTTGTCTGTTAACCGTGCCACGATCTCCAGCATCCCCATCTTCTCCAAAACCCAAGTCCATAACAATGGGCATTGACGAGATTAAACCTCGTCAATTGGCGCCGTCCGTGGGGACCGGGGGCGCTGATTGTGCGATCGTGACGGTCCCATTATCAACAATCTATAATTCGTCAGCATCGGAGGGACAGATCTGCTTAGGCTCCTTCACCTTCATCGTCCTCTTCAACCGGATGTTTTCGGCGAGCTACGCTCGAATCCGGTACGGCTGACGCGTTTTCTACTACATCCTCCATCAGCCTCTGGACTAAGCAGGCGGAAAACAACAATGCCGTCGCCACCATGGCCGAATTCATCTACACCAACGCAGACACTCGGCGTCAGCTCCGTCCATCTACTCAATTAATCGGATCTGCAAGACCCAAGTTTCTGCGTTCAGTCAGACTATCCTACGCGGGAAGGCAGAATCCAGTGAAAATTGGAGCCGCAAGATCCCCGATCTGCCTCAAAAGTTACTCTTACACGTGCGCGCCGCAGCAGACAAAAATCAAGCAATAAAGGAAAAAAGATCATTATTGAAAGCTGTCACGGCAGATCACAGCGTATATCTTGATCAGTCCCCGATTGATTAGGATTAATTACTTCATGGGCGAGAGGCCTATTATTTTATGAGCAAGAGAATCGAGTTACGAAGGCAAAATCAAAACCGGCTTGGAATCTAAATAGGACATGTTCTTGTGTGCTACGTGACGGACATTGACAGGCTCGCGAGCTTATTTGCCATACACGGCAACAAAATATGCAAACATGCAAGGACAAGACAATTTTTGATCAATCCAGTCTACGTGTTGTCAGAGTTTCATTGCAAGAGGTTGGTGTGCCAGTAGTCCAAGGAGAAAAAAGAGATCTAGAGAAACGATTTGGAGCAGCAAATATTCAAGGTTTCAACGTGTGACTACTTCATCACTACGGCGCCAAACTGCCACATGAACTACAAGTCTGCCGCACGACCATGTCCATCGCGTTGGGTACGTGTCCGCGATATCGACTCCGACCAACAAATATTCGATGATTCTACTTCTGAGGGCTGCGCCTACCTCGCTGCTGCTTCGATTCCATCCGCCGCGTAACCCGCTATGGTTTTCGACTCCAACGACCAGCTACAATCTTCGGATGCAGCAACTCGATGCGGTTTTCGACGGCTGTCGCCCGTTACAGTCTCCGGATGCGGCAACTCTTCATCACCACACGACTCCGACTCTGCTGCGTCGATTACGTCCGCCGCGTGACTCGTCGCCATGTAAACTACATGTCCGCTACATAACTCTCGACCGCCACATTGACTACTCTTCTGGCGTCGATCTCGCGACCTGCTGCAGTTTTCGACTCCGGCGATCCTCTACGATATTCGGCTCCAACGACTCGGGGGCTCCTTCCGCTTCGGCGACCAGCCATGGCCTTCGGCTCTAGCAACCCGCTGCGGTCCTCGGCATCGGCGACCCGCTGCGGCCTTCAGCTGCGGTGACCCGCTGCATCTTTGTGATGCGGCGACCCGATGCGATCTTCGATTGCCGCAACTGGCCGTATCGGCTTCATCGACCACGACTCGGGGCCTCCCTCGGCATCGGCGACCCGATGCGGCTTTCGGCTGCGATGACCTGATACATCCTTCGGATGTGGCGACCCGGTGCGGTTTTCGACCGTGACAATCTTCGGATGCGGAGCTCTCTACTACCATCAACTTCGGAAACCCGTCGCTGCTATGACCGTGGTCCGCCGCGTCGACTACGTCCGCCGCGTGATCCACTACCGCGTCAACTTCTCCACAACTACCAATAAAGCTAAGTTTTCCTCTACTTAGAGCTGATTTCTTTTTTAACTCGCACTCGAAACACTCGGGGGCTGCGCCCTCTTCGAGTAACCTAATGTGCCATCGGCTCCACGCACTCGAGCACCTTGAACGCGACAGCCCGAGTAGCTGATTCTGCCTGATCGTCGAATCCTTAAACTCCGAGTGCCTCAGCAAGGTACTGAGACTAAGGGTAATCAGGCTAACGAAAAGGCCTAGCATACAGTGCAAAATTGTCGACTCGATCGGCACCAGAATCTTACTATACAAGCCGACTGGCAAATATTTCTTGCAAGATACAAGTACTTCACAAATTTTCATGTTTTCTGCAGCCTACAGGGACGTCGAAATTACATCTCGTTATTGTATCGGGTCCTCCAACGGAGTCGACCAATGCCAAGACCCGAGTCGATGTATTCCTCGGATGACCACATCAATCAACGACGAAAGCGGGGCTGGCCACGCACCCGAAAGAAGCAACGGTGTCGACTTCATCCGCAACATCGAGTCCTTCCGGCTAAACGTTGCACGACTCCGCTATGTTGACTCCTGGCTCCTTATGTGTGAGACGCTGACTCGATGCATTTCCGGGTCAGTGGTTTCTCCTCGCATAAGTCTCCACTCGAGTCTACGACTCGACTAGACACTCGGGGGCTACTCCTATCAGGAGCGCTGGCCGTGCACCCGACAGACAAAATGAGGACAAAATTACTTATTTGAGTCCTACGTCGAGTCTATGACTCCACTACGGACTCGGGGGCTACTCCCATAGGGAGGATTGATTCAAGCATCCGAAAAAAATTGTGTCCTACGGACATGAAGCAAACAATGGCTGAATTAAAGTCTCTGCTCGAGTCTACGACTCGAACAGACACTCGGGGGCTACTCCCATAGGGAGCGCTGGTCGCGCACCCTATAGTCCATTGTGTTGACTACGTCCACGATGTCGATTCCTTTACAACAGCCGAACAAATTCAGCTGACCCGATGAACTTCCGGGTGAAGTGCTTCGCACTCGACACAACTTTCGACTCCGACATCCAAATACAAGGTTCAAGACAACTAAGTCTCCACCCAAATCTACGTTTCGGATGGAGACTCGGGGGCTACTGACATGGATATGCCCTACGGGTACCCGATGTTAGTATACCTGGTCCAGCCCGACGGATGGCCCACTCGACGACCTGCTAGGGTCCATGATGCCTATGACGGTTCGGCTGCTATGAAGCCCATACGGACACGGACTCCCAAGCGCACAAGACAAGGAAATCTCAAGATTAGAGTTTGAATACAACTTGTAACCAAATCGTATTGGCACCCAAGACCTAGCCTCCCCATATATAAAGGTTAGGAGGGTCCAACGAGGAGGACAAACACGTACGCAATAGAAAGAAATACAGATCTAAACTCGACTCATACTTTCGCACACGCATCCACGCCAGATCGAATCTGCGCACCCTGTAACCTTCGGTTCCGCCGCAATCAAAGAGCAGACAAGCAGGAGTAGGGTTTTCCCTCCGGGGGCCTGAACCTAGGTAAATCTCGTATCCCCTGGTTGCTTGTCTGTTAACCGTGCCACGATCTCCAGCATCCCCATCTTCTCCAAAACCCAAGTCCATAACAATGGGCATTGACGAGATTAAACCTCGTCAACTGGGAACAACACGGAATAAGCACCGTCATCCTCGCCGTGGCACACAAAGAAGGATGGGTCCCTAGGCGTCGCCAGAGTCGAGGCATCCGAAGACTCGCTCGAGCTCCGCGCTCGATTTCGGGTCTGCCCCTCGCTTGCCTCGGGGGCATCCTGCGTTGGCAACTTCGCCGGCGGAACCTCGGACTCAGAGTCCACGACTTCGTTGTCCGGCGCAATCGTAAACCATTCAGGCAATGGAGGCACCATGCCAGCCACCTTGAACTCCTGCACAATAAAGACATCGAAGGTCAGTACAAGACATCATAAGGAAGAGCACTCGAAAAAAGGTGCAGCGCGCACGTCGCAAATCTACACCTGTGGAACTGGTTTCGCGGCACTGAAGGGGGACGTCAACGACTTCCCCGGAAGATCCTCCTCGGACTTGTACTTCAGCAGTGGCCGAAGAATTCTGTCGAGGTCGCATCGGGATAACTCCTTGGATGAGACCCTCGTCGGGTTGTTGCGGCCAGCATAAAGAAACATCGGATGTGCCCTCAACTTGAGGAAGGTGCAGATTATATCCACACCATTGACCTCCTTACCAGGTTCCATCTGGAGCGACTCCACTCGACGGTAGAGATCCTCTACCTCTGCCACATCGCCCTCCAGGATATGGTTCTTCCAGGACCTCTTCTTCAAGATCTCCTGGGTGGAGTCGAAAGGGGCTAGGCCGAAGACTTGCCCGTCCACTGTGTAGTCACGGATATAAAACCACTTCTTCCGCCAGTATTGGACGGACTCAGACACAGAGAAAGAGAAGAAAAGAACAGTAGATCAGATGGAGATGATGCAACCGCCAAGCGGGTAGACCCCGCCATTGCCGGACTGCCTCTTCACAGAATAGAGCTTTCGGAAGAGGCCAAAGTGCGGCTCGATTCTAATCCAGCACTCACAAAAAGTAATGAAGCAGGCGATGTGGAGAATAGAATTGGGCGAAAGATGATGGAGTTGGATGCCATAGAAAAACAACAGTCCACGAAGAAAATCATGGACTAGGAGAGAAAGGCCGCGAAGAACGAAGGCGACAAATATCACCCGAAACCCTACGGGTGGACAGGGAATCACCTCATCGCCGGGGAGTTTGACGGCCTCCTTATCCTGCGGGATTAAACCCACATCACGCAGCTTGCGCAGGTCGCCCTCGCGCGTCTCCGTGCGCCGCCACCCGCCATCGGTGATACGAGCGGCGGTGGCGCTTTTCTTGCCGCCGCCAACAGCACTTGTTCCCTCTCAAACGGAATCTTTCTTCGACTTCACCATCTTGGCACGTCGACGGCGGCGGTGTGCGCGTAAGAACGAAGAGGGGAAGGATCGAACAGCGTCTAGTGCGCGCAAAGATGAGCTCGTGAAGATGGAGGCAGTGAAAGCAAATGGCAAAGGGTGAAAACAAACTACTGTTTTCCCCACAGTTATATGGATGAAGACGACGAATAGGAACCGTTCATCCAGAAGCCCTAACGCTATAGTAAGATCCAGCCGTCCACGTGTCAACACAGCAGCGAACCGTCGCTCGTACGCCGTCCACTATGGATGGAAATCAAGGAGACGCCGTAATTCTCGCCACGTCGCACATGATCAGTCAACTCCAAGTCAGGAAGTGGGACCCACACTCATCCTATCACGTCATCTCTAGCGCCGTAGACGGTTGAGGTCATCGGTCGTCAGCACTGACGTCATCAAGCAGCCTAGCAACTAAAGTCTCTACTCGAGTCTACGACTCGAACAGACACTTGGGGGATACTCCCATAGGGAGCGCTGGCCGTGCACCCTATGCATCCTTCGACTGCGATCCTTAAGATAAAAATGCAAAAACTTCTTCTGGCAACTTTGCCCAAACCAACGCTGAGTGAGAAGCATCCTTCTTGGCCACCCGAAGCACCTCCGCGGTGATAAAATTTCGGATGCTATGTCTATGACACAAAGATAAGACCCGTAGATATCATCTGCTGGCCTGGTAACGCACCTGACTGCGCTCTGCCAGTAAAAAACCGTGTCAACAAGCGCGATGAAAATCCCGACGGACGCGTTGGGTGCATCATTCGAAAACTACTGGGAATCGACTCCTATAAGACCTCAGCGGCCTAAGTCGAATCACGCCAGCATCCGTTCCAAATTCAAGTCAGGGGACTCGAGTTTGAAGAAGATCGTGCTGTTTTGTCCTATGACAGTTAACTGGCCCTGATCCGTCAGGAGAGTCAGGCACACGCATCAACAATCCCCACAAACTATAATCATTCTTTGCACTTATGTACATGATCAATAACACCTGAAAGATTGAAAAGTCCTCAGCCAAATCTATGATTCGACTGAGTACTTGGGGGCTACTAACATGGTTATGCCCAACGGGTGCACAACATTGGCATATACGGTCCAGCCCAAGGAAGGCCCACTACGAGCAACACAGCCCACGGAGCTTTTGGGTGGCCCAAGCCCGTGACGACTCCGGATCCTTGGAGAGCAAGACTAAAGTAGATAGAATATTTAAAGGGGAAAACCCTAACTTGTAACCGACTCGATCTGTGCCCGAGACCTGCCTATCTCTATATAAAGGCTAGGAGGGCATGGAGAGGAGGGTCTCTCACCTCACCGCATACACACCTCCACGCCAGATTGCATCTGTGCACCCCTGTACTTTTCGGTTCCGCCGTAATCAAGAGCAGACAAGCAGGAGTAGGGTTTTCCCTCCGGGGCCTGAACTTGGGTAAATCTCGTGTCCCCTAGTTGCTTGTCTGTTAACCGTTCCGCGATCTCTAGCATCCCCACCTTCTCCAAAACCCAAGCTCATAACAATGGGCATTGACAAGATCGATCCTCGTCAACCACACCTCCATAGCCATTACTTGTACTTGAGAGAGAGAGAGATCTCCACCTTGCAAGATTAGGATTTGAGATTGTTTCTTCCCTTTTTGAATTGTGTTGGATTTATTTCTATTCTTATTATGGATCTCCACGGTAATATCAAGAAGAACTCCCTTTATTTAATTATATTGATGATGCTTTATTCTCTCATGTGTGAGTAAGTTCCCTTGGGAGTGGGAGATGTAAGGGATTGGTGAGATGTTACGTGCCTATATAATTTCCATTAAGTTAGTGGTTGATTTTAATTACTATATTATGTGTGCTTGACTATCTGTGGGATGCTTAATGCTTATTGTCCAATTAAGGGCCCAAACAACATGATACCTTGTTCTACATAGATAAGATCTTGTTTGCTAGCAGACCGGCGACCCCCGAGTGACACGTGGATATCAATGGAAAACTAGTTGAGCTCGAGGAGCATGAGGAACTACTATGCCTATTGCATTAGTCCAATCCAAGGAGATTAATTGCTAAGCAACCTGAAGGATCTTAACCGTCTAGTGACTGACCATGGTTTTGATAACAGGCTAGTAGGATTATTGAAGTTGGGATGAAATCTACCAAGAGGAGTTCCGACTAATTATGGGTTGCTACACACATACTTATAAGATTATAATTTTACACTTATCATTCATCCACCTCGCATTCACTATCACCATGAACTGAATCTCCGGCCTACTTTGTCATATGTAGAAAACAAGAAACAATCAATCATTCTTTACTTTTATGCTTTTTATTTCTATAGTTTACATTTTATTTTTATTTAAATACAATCATTTTAATCCAAATCTCATTCTTTTTTCAACACTTGTAGTCAATTCACTCAAAGACCTATGACAACTTCGAGTGTGATAGAGACTTCACATATAAACACTTACCTTTGGACTCCCTGTGGGATCGACATCTTAACTTCAAAACTAGCTACACACGATCTGTGCACTTGCAGCCATCAAGCTATTTTCTGGCGCCGTTGCCAGGGAGCTAAGCGCTAAGTGTTTGTCTTTTGACATTTCAGGTGTTACTATTACAAGATGGTCTCCCTAGGAGACAAAGGGTCTACATGCTCTGGAAAAATCTTTTAGTGAAAGGGTAGATGAAGACCCAGGAAGGCATCTTAGAGAGTTAGACGATGTGATAACATCACTCAGATGAAAAGGTTTGCCAAGAGATTTCTCCCATTTAAAATTATTTCTTTGGTCTCTTAAAGGTAAGACTCTAGGCTGGTTATATTCTCTCCCTCGTCGTTACATGAAATGCTAGGAAAACTGTATTGTTAAATTCATAAACAGGATTAATCCTTTTAAAAAGGTAACTGAAATTAGGAATAATATAGGCAACTTCAGTCAGAACGTGGGACAAAACTACCCACAAGCCTGAGATAGATTCTTTGGGATGATCAGTAGTATTCCTATGTAGGGGTTCGTAGCATGGAAAACAAAAAATTTCTACCGCATGCACACAAAAAAGCCAAGATCTATCTACTAGATTGTAGCAACGAGTCGATAGAAGCACTCACCCTCGAAGATTCCAAAGAGGTTAACGAGAGCAGATTCTCGTGGGTGATGTAGTCGTACACTCGCCGATCTCAAGATCGCGTAGACTATCCTTCCGGCACTACGTTCCGGCAGCGCTTCTGCAGTCGGTCACACGTTCGGTACTCGATGAAGACCTTCCTCTCCCTTGTTCCAGCAGACAACAGAGGTTGTAGTTCTCCCCTCGTGATTCCGGCAGCACGACGGCGTGGTGTCGGAAGTAGAGGGAAGATCCCGCAGGGCTTCGCCTAAGCCGCTACGAGTTATGGTGGATTAGGGTTTCTTAGAGATCTAGGGTTTAGACGACCGGGAGGAAGAGGTGTCGGCGGCAGCTAGGGCGGCGGCAACGAGCGGCGGCGGCTCGTGTGTGGGTAGAGGGGCTAGGGCTTGTGTGCATTGGGGAAGCCCCTCCCCTCTATTTATGAGAGGGTGGGGGGGGGCAGCCTTGGGAGGGGTGGGTTTGAATCCAAACCCAAACCCAAGTTGGATTGAGAGAAGGACTTGTTTCTTCTCCCACTAGGAAACCATTGTTCCAATTTGACTTTTCAAACTCCCGTTTGACTTTCAATTTAGAGCTTTAATTCTCTATTACAAATTCACACACCATGTGACCTAGGATATGATCCAATCATTCCACTTACCCATGACACATTCATGGACCATTCTCCTTCTGGACCGGTGAACCTTCTAGACCCTTCTAGAACCTCTCCAATGAAAACATCGGAAACTTTCCCGAACTCTGAAATAGGACTTTCCTTATATGAATCTTATTCTCCGGACCATTCCGTATCTCCTCGTGACATCCCGGATCCCATTCGAGACTCCGAACAACATTCGGTATCCCTACTAACATTCCATATCTACTAAACAACATCGAATCCTTAAGTGTGTCTCCCTATGGTTCGTGAATTATGCGGACATGACCGAGACACTTCTCCGATCAATAACCAATAGAGGAATCTGGAAATTCATATGTCTCCCACATATTTCTACGATTACTTTGCGATCGAATGAACCACTTACATACGATACCAATATCCCTTTGTCTCACGATAGTTTACTTATCCGAGGTTTGATCGTCGGTATCTCTGCATACCTAGTTCAACCTTGTTACCGATAAGTACTCTTTTCTCGTTCCCGTGATATGTGATCCCTTGTGAGCCAGTCACATGCTTTCAAGCTAATTGGATGACATTCCACCGAGAGGGCCCAGAGTATATCTATCCGTCACATGGATGGACAAATCCCACTCTTGATCCATGTGCCTAACACATACTTTCCGAACACTCAATGCCACCTTTATAGCCAACTAGTTACGGTTTGGTGTTTGATGTCATCAAAGCATCTTTCTGGTGATGGTGATTAGCATGATCTCATGGTCGAAGGAATTTGGTTACTATGTATTAGAAAGCTTACAGCAAATTAACTATATTAAATGACTTGATCTTTATGCTAAGCTTATCTATAGGAGTATGTCCATCACATCATTCTCCTAATGATATGACCCTGTTGTTAATAACATCTCTATGTTCATGATCAGGAAACTATGATCACATATTAACCAACAAGCTAGTTTAACAAGAGGCTTTACTAGGGACTCTTTTATGTTTACAAATCACAGAAGTATTAATGTTTCCAGTTAATACAATTATAGCATGGTATGTAAACATTTATCATAAGCATGAAGATATGATAATAACCACTTTATTATTGCCTCTTGGGCATATCTCCAACAGTCTCCCACTTGCACTAGATTCAATAATCTAGTTTCAAACCTTTGTGCATTCAACACCTATGGGTTTTCGGTGTTGTATTTACACGATTGCTAGTGGTCAACTGATCTCCGGATCCGACACTTTCAGGTCTGTGTGTAATTGCATGTCTTTGCGTCTCTATGCATCACTCATTCTCTAATGATATGGCTTTGTATAAATTTGGCCCTTTGGTGAGACCTTTTAGTTCCTTGGGGTTAAAACATGTTGATAATATTGTCGTACAATATATCTTCATAGTACTATCCCGCTGTGAACCATACCTAGTTTGATAACAAACTACTTGACACAAATGCCCTCTTTTGCTGCTATTATAGCAGTCATATACTTAGCCTTTTGTTGTAGTATCTGTCACAATGTATTAACTTTGGAACTCATCCAAATCCATTATGGAACTTACTTTCCATTATATCGTGCCACCCTTAGTTTAGATTGAGATAAACTTAATTTGTACTTTGTGACAAAACTAGTATCAATGTAGTACTTTTACATTGAACTAACCATCTATTTGTCACTTCTACAAAATAATATATTCTTAGTTCTTCCAAAATATCATAAGAATATCCTTACTATCGTCTAATGATCATCTTATGAATCATTCTGGTATATGCTCATAACATTTAGAGCATAGGACATATCTGGATTTGTACATATCACAGTATGATTGATATAAATACTCTTTGTGATTTCATACATCAAGTATCAATCTATACTTGAATCTTTGTTTCACTTACCAAGTGTCAATACACTTGAATATATCATCAATATTGAACTCATTCAATACTTTATGTGCGACAAGAACCTTTCTTGTAGTTTCTATATTGAACTCATTCAATATATCATCTATGTACTTTCGGCACAACCATATTAGTGTCTCAATCTATCTATATAGATATTGATGCCAAATATTTGGGTTTTGCCTAAATCTTTCATCGGGATGAAATTCTTAATATGTGTTAATAAAAGATACATCATTTCCAATCAACAATATGTCTTCCACATAATGTATTAGAAACATGTCTTAGCGCTCCCACTTAATTTCTTGCAAATTCAAGCATCTTCATTTTCTCCGATGAAATTAAACTCTTTTAACAGTTTCATCATAGTGAAGATTCCAACTCCGCGATGCTTACTTCAACCATCGAAGTTTGCATATGCTTTTAGCATCCTTTGAATTAACAAAACCCTTTGGACCGTGTTATGAACACGTCCTAGGTAACAATTCTATTAGAAGAACTTGTTTTGTTTATTCAACTACCACATAATAAAATTATATATAGTGGTTGCTACACTAATCCGTCTAGACTAAATATCGCTATGAAAGATCAAATCTTGTCATAGTCAGCCTTTGAATATTGTTGTGAACTCTTTCCCAACATATCGACTATTTCATAGATGTGAAAACATCCATATCTATTTCTTTATAGATCCAAAAACGACTGCAAGGTCGCACACCTTTCTAGAGGGTCTTTCAAGTTCAAAGCTTGATTTCTCACGCGTGGAACTATCATGGATTTTATGGCTTCAAGCCATTTGACAGAGTCAGGGCCCATCATCGCTTCTTTGCATGTAGTCGGTTCATTATTGTCAAATAATGATTCAACCCTCAAATCTTGGTATTTGATTGTTTACCCGACCTAATAGGTTCAATAGGAACTTAGACTTTCATGAACACAACCTTTGAGACACGTGAGCCATGAGCATTATTGCTGCTTCCGGAACACTTTTCGGTGGTGCGCAACTTTGCACATATAGCTAAGGTTCTTTTAAACTTATCAAAGTTCTTTTGTCCTCCCACTTATCTTTTCACAAAAAATTCCTTCTCAAAGAAACTTGACGTTCTAAGTGGCAAACACTTTTATCTCCAATGTTATGGAGGAATACTTAACAGTTATTCGAAATAACATACAAATACATGTTTATCCGACTTTGGTTGCAAACATCTTTCTTATGCATAGCATACCAATGTTTAAGAAAGGAAAACTTGGGTTTTATCCCAAACCATAACTTTATATGGTGTCATTTCAACGGATTATTATGGAGCTCTTTTCAGTGGAAAACGGTAGTCTCTAAAGCTTTTAATCTTTAAACTATAATGGCATTTTTATGAATTACACCTTTGATCTTACCATGTCAAACAAGGTTTAATTACATATCTCGAACGCTCCATACTCTTATGGTGTTTCGGGAAATGCAAATCCACGAAACGATTCCTTAAATCTTTGGTATTATGCTAAACTTGTAACTAAAATATCTTCCTTTATGATCTTATCATAAACTATTTATATTCTTGTTACAATGATTTTGCACTTCATCTTGAAAGTCTTTGAACTTTTCAAATGTTTCATACTTCATCCTTATTAAGTAAATATTCATATATTCACTCAAATTTTCGGAGAAAGCATATGAAGTTGAAATCCTTCGCTCTTGACTACACATAATGGACTTCATACAACAATATGTACAAGTTCCAATAAGCTAGGCATTCGTTCCCTTTTGGCCTATGAACAAAGTATTATCTCTAGGAAAGTTTCACAAGCGTCATTTGATCAAAAATCAAAAGACTCCAAAATTCCATCCACATGGAGTTTCTTCATGTTTTCTTTCCAATATAATTTAAACGTCGATGTCACTTCCTAAGTGATCTTTCAATCAATTTTTCTTTTGACTTTTTTAGCACTAGTTATGGATGTGATTTCTCCAACGAGATTTGTAAATCATCCATCTTTTATGGATTACGGCAATTATTTGAACAACCCTTTTGTTCTCATAATACTTGATAAAACAAATCTTGAAGGCAAGCTTTGATGTTTAACGATCAACACAATAACCCTTTATTTGTTCTTGATGAACATCATCACATATTCTTTTGCTAGTTACTTAGGCCATTGTAGTTCATGAATTCTGTTGTTTCGTATGACGATTCATGCCAACAAATTCAGTATCCAATACTTAAGAACCACATTATTTAACAAGCAAAGAATACAGCCATAACATGTATATGCTCTATATACTTAAGCTAAACAATTCTAGTCTTTTCTTTTCTGCCATATATTTATGAGATTCTCTTTCAGTATTTCCTTTTTTCTGTTTGAAAGAATTTATCAACATCAATAGTTGAGCCATATATATGACACATAGTCCAAATCATGTATAGTTAAATACCAATGTCTTTGGACTTGCACTTTGAAGTAGATCACCATCATCAAATGTTTGGTGTTCTTTCAAATTCCATTCTTTAGTAATCTCTTGGTGTAGTAACCATTTTACCTACATCAAATATTCACCCTTATCATGGAATTATTCATGATCAAGCTACTTTTAGCTTATAACGGTGAATCGCGAGTATAATGTTGCTCTCCAATACCTTTTGGAGGATTAGGACAACTAGTGTCTCCAACCTTTTGTAAATTCTCATCAAATATGAGAACATAAACTTTGCCATATTATACTCTATCATGTTGTAACCAAAACATCATTTCAGATATCGCAATATCTTCCATACATGATGGTTTCTGAAACAACTCTTTCAACTCCTAGATTACCTTGATATTGAAACTATCTTTCGAATATCAAGAATCATGGAGATAAACATGATACTTATATACTAACACTGGAATTGTTACTCTTGATTTAATACCAACTATTAAACTTCACGGAGTAATCGAAACTTACTGAAAGTTTGCAATGGGACTTTTAAACTTTAGATTAACACTTCAAAACAATACGATACCAGTTCGTAAAGTAACTAACCAGAATTCTATAGTTCTATCATCTCAATTATAACTAAGCGCAAGGTGGTAAATGGATGCCAATGACTACAACAACTATGCAAATTCACTTTGATTTAATTTATGATAAATAGTGTTCAACTTTTAATCATATTGTTGTTGAACTCCCACTCAAAACAATATCCCTCACATTGTTTTAGTGATCACACGAACCAAATCCACCACATCAAAACCGATCATCACGAGAGTTGATGTAGCTTCAATGGCGAACAATCAACATGTTCTTCATATCTACTATATGACTCATGCTTTACCTTTCGGTGATCCGTGTTCCGAGACCATGTCTGTACATGCTAGGCTCGTCAAGATCAAACCTTAGCTTCCGCATGAGAAAATCTGGCTTGCTCACGTTGTATACACTCGCAGAATCTAACACACCCGATCATCACGTGATGCTTCGAAACAACGAGCTTTAGCAACGGTGCTTACTAAGGATGAACACTTTAAAACTTGAAATTGTGTGCTTGAGGGATCATCTTATAATGCTACCGTCGTGAACTAAGCAATACAAGATGCATAAAAGGATTAACATCACATGCAATTCATAATATGTGATATGATATGGCCTTTCTTCTTGTGCTTCCGATCTCCATCTTCAAGCACAAACATGATCTCCATCATCACCGGTGTGGCGTCAAGGTCAATGGCGCCGCTTCATGGTTGTCTTCCATCAGCATCAACTATTACAACTACTTTGAATAATAGACACGCAGGTCTTAACGTAATTAAAAAACAACCATATGGCTCCTGCCGGTTGCCAACTTACAATAAGGAACAATGCATACATCATATATAATCACAATCATGGCCATATCACATCACAGTACACCCCTGCAAAACAAAGTTAGACGCCTCTAATTTTCTTGCATATTTTACGTGGTTTGGGGCTTTCAATAAGTGTCGTTCTAACTTACGAACAAGAACCATAACGTTGATGTTTGAACTATCAAGTGCCCGTTGTAAATTGAATCTTTACTATGATGGGAGAGACAGACACCCGCAGAGCCACTTATGCAATACAAGTTGCATGTTGAGCGTGGAGCAAGTCTCATGAACGAATTCATGTAAGGTTAGCCTGGGCTGTTTCATCCCATCATACCGCAAGATGCAAAGTACACTAAAAGCAATTGATAATATGTTAGACCCCTCCTTTATAAAGGAAAGGATCCCTGTGATTGCAATGCTAGTCCCTGGATCAATGCTAGCATCCACAGTGTAAGATGAAGTACACAGATACAAAGGTCGTTTATTACATTCATTCCAGAGATAAAACATAGTCTTTTACAACTCAGGGCCAAAGGCCTAATACAAGAGTTTAAGGAAATAAGTAAATAAACATAAGTCTTCATCTTCATGTGCCACAGGCAAGCATGTTGAGTGTAGACTCATGACTCCTACTCATCATCGGAGTAACCTGCAACATCACAAGTTACAGCCACAGAGGGTCAATACTTTGGAATAGTATTGGCAAGTGATACCTTAGTATATTTTAGGTGGACTATATTACTATATGCTTTTTGGCTAAGTGTAGCTTGGCTTGCTTTGCTTGAAAACAGGTTTTACCTATTAGTTGAAATCACTAAGTTTTTCTTTGTCAAAACATTCCCGAGAAACCACCAATAGACATTGGGGTCCTTCACCCTTGTTCACCCACAAATTTTTACTTAGAAGTTGGAGTGATGAGATTCTTGTAGCTTCCATGTCTTGATGCTCAAAGTGTCCATTGCCTTGGACTAGGCTAAGTACTTAGGTTTTCCATCTGCAGAGGTTGTGCACTTTCCCCACTGCACTTGGTTTCCCAAGACAGACCTTCGAAGCCTTTCCTTAGTCAAATGGACGCTCTCCAACCTATCATCCCAACTACCACCAACTGTCCAAATGAATAAGTTCTAGCAACCTATATGATCAAGGCAGAGCCCATATTGCCAAGTGGTTGCGCTGTAAGCTTTCTCAACACTTGGCCTCCAAATCCCTTTGTGCCTGGGTGGCTTACCACAAGTGAGATACACAACCCAAGTCCATGGCCTTGTGTAACCACTCAACATAACCCATTCTTCCCATTCCACCCAGGAGGTTCATTTGACTTAGTGGTTTTATTAGGAAAGTATAAGTCTCATGACTTAAGAATATTTTCATAATGGTAAGTGTAGATTTTCACCAACCCTTGTTTGCTATATAGCTAGGCTAAGCATAGTAAGATAACTTAACTTAGGAAAATTCCTTAACAATTCTACAATTCTACACTACATAGGATTTCCCAACTTATTATTAGACAAAATAGCATGCAAGACTTAGCAAAATATCTAATGCTAGTACAAAACATAGGATAGAAATATTCATGAAAATATCACTTGCCTTGGTAGTGGGGAGAGTAGCACTCTTCACAATCACAATCACTAGCAAAATCTACACAAAATTATAGCATACAATTACACACAATTTTATACAATCAAAAATAATATGAATGCATGTATGCAAGAATTTACTAAGTGGTGATTTTTTAAAAATTCTACCAAGCATGTGCATGATACTGAAACATAACAGGACACAAAATTTTGCCAAAACAAACTTATTTAACATTAAAACCAATTACCAAAACAAATCTATACTCAAAATAGCTTTAAACATGATTCCACAAATAAAGTCATTTTAGTGGTTACTATTTGTTAAACAAATTGGATATTCAGAAAGGTTTTGTTTCACTGAATCCAACGGTATAAAGTTCGTAAAATTCTAACGTGGCCTTCAAAAGTTATAACAGTTTGAAGTTTGGATCTAAATCAGGTTTTAAATTCTGTTTTTGAATTCAACCTAGCCACGCGTCGCAATCTCACTGGCGCGTACCGGTTCGTGCGGATCGGGTCCTGCGGACCACACGATCTAAGTGGGATCTGGCGGCTCAGATGCGTGCGTACCTCTTCGATCAAGATCTATCCTAGCCCTACGATGCAGATCCAACGGACCAAACCATCAAGCCACAATCTGGCGGCGCTAGCGGCGTTAACTAGCGGCGGCGCGTCTGACTACGACGGCGTCGGTGTTCTACATCGCTCCAGGAAGAAGGAAGGTGCTTACCAGATTCGCCAAGACGTGCTGAAGCTTGTCGTGGTACTGGTTTGGAGGCGCCGGAGATGGGCTCGATCTCGCTTGAGTTGCGTCTGGCGTCGGGTGGATGTTGTCGGAGTCGTTGTCGAGGCTCCGTGTCGCCCTAACACGAATCAGAGGGTTCAGGAAGTGCGCAAGACAGTTGCGAACACGCTTGTGTGAAGGAAAAGGCAAGGGGTGCACGGGACTTACTGAAATTGGTCGCCGGAGTTGGGGTGGTCGTCAGGTGCTTACGGCGTCAAGCGAATACGGTGACCTGGGGAAATACAGGATGAGCTAGTGGGGTCAGGAGGTGCGCCAGGAGATTACAAAGTGGCTCGAACAATCCAGAGGGAAAGGGGAGCACGGAGCTCACCTGAATCGATCGCCGGCGTTGCTCTGTCTGCGGCGGTTTTGAGCGAGTCGTGGGCAGCCTGGTGGCGTGAGTGCAGAATTGGCTAGGGGAAAATGACTGTGAGGAGGTGGGGATCTTATAGCCGGTGCCTCGACAGGAAATGCCCGAGTTTTAATGCCCAATTAAGCCGCGCCATTACCGGCAGTGACTGCAGCTGCGACGTGGTCGCGGGCGTGGTTTGGGGAAGACGATGACAGCGTGGACAGGGCCCGCTCGTCAGCGAAAGGTGCGAGGTGGAGGTGGGGTATGGTCGTTAGTGACTGAACGCGTTCGCTCGCGCGTGAGAAAAGAAAAGGGAACTCCGGGGTGGGCTAGTTGGGCTCGATCCTTTGCTAGGCCAGAAACCTGGCGCTTGGCCCTTTTCTTTTGTTTATTTCTTTTTCTTTTTCTAATTTGTTTTTCAGGAATGATTTAGGTATGAATTCAAATCCTTTTTGAATTCAAACAATTCTGGGGATTTTTGCAGGGTACTGTGGTTTCTAAAATCTGTTATCTAACCATGTGGTTATTCTGTAAGGGCTTGGTCAAACCTGGATTTCAAACACCAGAGGATTTGCATCTGTTTTGAAAATGTTTGGAAAAGGGATTTTGAATTTCTTTCTAAATTTGAAAATTTGGTTAACCCTTCTCTCCTAAACTTTTCCAACAATGGGGCAAGCAAACAAGTTCCTAAACATTCAAGTTTCAAATGGTGTAGGTCTTTTGAATTAAATCTGTCCACATAAAATCATAACATCAAAAGCTTCTGTTTTTCTGAAATGATTTTGAGAAAATCTCTAAATGATGATGAATGCAAGGATGATATGCATGAGTTTTGGAATATGAATTTAGGGATGTTACAAATCTAACCCCCTTAGGATGAATCTCGCCCTCGAGATTCGGATTGGCTAGCAAATAGGTGAGGGTGGTCTTTCCGAAGATCATCTTCTCTTTCCCATGTTGCTTCCTCTTCGGAATGATGATTCCATTGCACTTTGCAAAACTTGATATTCTTAGTCCTTGTGACCCTTTCTGCGTTCTCAAGAATCTTGACAGGCTTTTCCTCATAGGTGAGATCACTTTCTAGCTGGACCTCTTCCAATGGTATGGTATCCTTCAGAGAAGTTTCATCCATTTCTGGGTGACATTTCTTAAGCTGACTCACATGAAACACATTATGGACAGCTGACAGAGATTCTGGAAATTCAACTTCATATGCAACTTCTCCCTTGCGACTTAGAATTTTGAATGGTCCAACATATCTTGGTGCCAACTTTCCTTTGACTCCAAATCTTTTCACTCCACGAAGTGGTGATACTCTGAGATAAGCTCTATCCCCAACTTCGTAGGTGACTTCTCTACGCTTAGAATCATGTAGCTCTTCTGTCGGGACTGTGCTACCTTCAACCTGTCCTTAACCAATTTGACCTTCTCTTCGGCGTCTTTGATAAGATCAGGTCCAAATAAACTTCTTTCTCCCACACCATTCCATAGTAATGGGGTGGTACACTTCCTTCCGTAGAGTAACTCAAATGGTGCCATTCCAATACTAGATTGATGACTGTTGTTGTAAGAGAACTCTGCGTAAGGAAAGCTTTCATCCCAACTTGCTCCATAGTCTAAGGCACATGCCCTTAACATGTCTTCAAGAATTTGGTTAGTCCTTTCCGTTTGCCCATCAGTTTGAGGATGAAAGGCAGTACTGAATTCCAACCTCGTTCCCAAAGATTCATGAAGCTGTCTCCAAAAGTGAGAAGTGAACTGAGTTCCTCTATCTGACACAATACTCTTAGGCACACCGTGAAGGCATACAATTCTGCCCATGTAGATCTTGGCTAACTTGGCACTTGTATAAGTTGTCTTCACGGGTATAAAATGAGCCACTTTAGTTAGGCGATCCACTACCACCCATATGGAATCATACCGACCTGGTCCTTGGTAATCCGTAATGAAATCCATACCAATATTTTCCCACTTCCATTCGTGAATAGGCGTGGTTGAAGTAAACTCGCTGGTTTCGATGCTCGCTTTTACTCGCTACACACATCACACAAAGCAATATGTTCGCGATGTCCCTCTTGAGATTATTCCACCAAAATCTTTCTTTCATGTCCATGTACATCTTGGTGTTTCGGGTGAATAGAATACGGAGAGTTGTGGCCTTCTGTAAAATCAGTTTCCAGCCTCCGGGTCTTGTGGAACGATATATGTTTTCCGTGCCATAAAGTACCTTGTTCGCCTATCCGAAACTCTTAGCTTTCCCAGTTTATATTTTCCTTAATCTTTTCAATTTCCTTATCGGTCTTCCGAGCTTCTCGGATCTTGTCCAATAAAGTGGGTTGAACATCTAAGGACATGAGATGTCCTTCGCACAATCTCCAACTGAGTTCTTTGAATTGCTTACACAAGTCATCCGCAATTCCCTTTGATAAGGCCATTTACAAACGCCTTACAACTTAGAGCATCTGCTACTACATTTGCTTTACCGGTGGTATTGCAAACTTAAGTCGTAATCCTTAATAAGTTCTAGCCATCTCCTTTGTCTCATGTTGATTTCCTTCGGGTGAAGATATACTTCAAGCTCTTATGATCGGTGAACACTTCACATCGCTACCCAAAAGGTAATGTCTCCATGTTTTGAGTGCATGGACGATGAGGCTAACTCCAAATCATGAGTAGGATAGTTTACTTAATGAGTTTTGAGTTGTCTCAAGCATAGGCTACGACTTTACCATCTTGCATAAGTACGACACCCAAACCTTGATGAGACGATCACAATATACTTGGAAATCCTTTTCCAAATCAAGTGACATAGCACTGGTGCTGTTACAAGTCTCTTCTTCAATTCTTGGAAGCTGACTTCACAACCTTCAGACCAAGCAAATTTCTTGTCCTTCTTTAGAAATTCTGTCATTGGCTTAGCAACCTTCGAGAAATTTTCAATGAACCTTCTTTAGTAACCTGCTAAGCCGAGGAAACTAAGAACTTCTTTCACATTCTTGGGAGATTCCCATTCTGTCACCGCTGAAACTTTGGCAGGATCCACTGCCACACCATCCTTTGTCATAACATGACCAAGAAAACCAACTTCCTCTAACCAAAACTCACACTTGCTGAATTTGGCATAAAGTTTATGCTCTCTTAACTTTTCAAGTATCAAGCGTAAGTGTCTTTCGTGTTCTTCCTTGCTCTTGGAGTAGACTAAGATGTCATCGATGAAAACGACCACAAACTTGTCAAGAAATTCCATGAACACCTTGTTCATCATATTCATGAAGTATGCCGGAGCGTTGGTTAAACCAAAAGGCATCACAGTGTACTCATACAATCCATACCTTGTGGTGAATGCTGTTTTAGGTATGTCTTGCTCTCTTATCTTGAGTTGAAAATAACCTGACCGGAGATCAATCTTCGAGAACACACATGCTCCTTCTAGCTGGTCAAACAAGTCGTTGATTCTTGGAAAAGGATATTTGTTCTTGATGGTTACCTCGTTGAGAGAACGATAGTCAATACATAATCTTTGTGTTCTATCCTTCTTCTCCACAAACAATACTGGGGCTCCCCAAGATGAAGAACTTGGTTGAATAAACCCTTTCTGCAACTATTCTCCTAGCTGCATCTTGAGCTCTTTCAGCTCAGCAAATGACATTTTGTACGGTCTCTTAGCTATTGGTCCAGAACCTGGTACCAAATCTATCAGAAACTCCACATCTCTATCTGGTGGCATTCCTGGTAATTCTTCCGGAAATACATCCGGATACTCACACAGAATTGGCACACTGTCCATGCTAACCCCCTTAAGAGAATTCAGCTTACTTCCTTTGGATTCAAAGTTTGACTTGAATTTTATTCTTTTTCCTTCTGGGGTTGTGAGTGCAACTGTACGATTAGCACAATCTAGTACTCCTTCATACTTAGCCATCCAATCCATTCCCAAAATTACGTCTAGTCCTTGGGAATCTAGGATTATCAGGCTCACTAGAAACTTATGTTTTCCAAACTCTATGACAAGATCCCGGCATCCAAGACTTACTATCATGTCTCCACCCGGAGAACTAACTTTTATTGGACACCCAATGTTTTCAGATGCAAACCCATTTCTATCAACAAATGCTTTTGATATGAATGAATGAGATGCACCAGTGTCAAAGAGTACAAATGCTGGAATGGAATTGAGTTTGAACTTACCAGCAACGGCATCAGGCTCTTCATAGACCTCCTCCACATTGATGTGGTTAACCTGTCCTTTCTGGAAAGGATTTGGCTTGTTAGGTCCTTCCAATTTCTTCTCAGGGCACTCATTAGCATAATGCCCCAGCTTCTTGCATTTGAAGCACTCAACCTGACTGATGTCCTTTTTAACATGCTGACTTCCACTTCCACTACCATTCCCACTATGGTGGCTCTTATGTCCACTCTTGTGGTTCTTATACTTGTCATTTTCATGACTGCGATGATGCTTGTTGTCATGACGGTTGTGGTTGTGGTGCTTGTTGAACTTCCCATGTTTAAGGGATCCTGTGCTGCCACTGTCATCATAGTGAGATCGTTTGTGAGATGATCCCGAGCTGTGCTTGTCGGAGTGTTTCCTCTTTCTACTCTCGACTTGCTTCATTTTACTCTCCAAAATAGCAGCCTTGTCACACAAAGACTGATAAGTTGGAACATATGCCACAGACAACTGTAGGTTCAGCTCATCATTTAAGCCCTCCAGAAACTTTTCCTTTCTTTTTGCATCTATGTCAACCTCATCCGGTGCATAGCGCGCCAGATTGTTGAACTCTTCTATGTATTCTGCCACGCTACGGTGGCGCTGCTTCAGGTTGTGAAACTCCTTCTTTTTCAGACTCATCATTCCTGATGAGATATGAGCAGTGCGAAAGCCATCCTCAAAGATAGCCCAAGTCACCTCGTCAATAGGAGTGGTGATTTGGAAGTTGTCCCACCATGTGGCGGCTGGTCCTTCCAACAGATGTGCTGCGAACCTGACTTTTTCAACATCCGTGCAGCCCACGGTCAATAAGTCTTTGTTCACGGAACGTAGCCAATCATTGGCCACCATGGGATCAGTTGTCCCCGAAAACTTTGCTGGCCTCAGACGCAGAAATCTGGTGAGCATATCAAAACCCGGAGGGTTGTTGTTGTTGTTGTTGGGGTTGTTGTTGTTGGGGTTGTTGTTGTTATTCGGTTTTGAATGAATGTTGTCATCATTTGCTTGATCGTGTTTTGCATTCATCATTTGTTGCATTTCCGGGGTGATGTAGTTGGGGTTGGGGTTCGCGCGACGGGGAGGCATCTGTGGTTTGTTCAAATAGATAAGAATGAGATACCCATAGATGTTTTATGCACAATACATCATAAGCAAACACATAGTAAGCAACATAAGAATAAAAGTTCAACAACCACATAATAAGTTCATGAAGTAAAACACACAAGTGGCAAGCCATCCACATGTCGGATGGTCCAATAATAAGTTCACAATAACAAGTACGAATATGAAAGATAAACGAGTAGTCAAGTCTACTCATCAGCATCAATCTCCTCCTCGACAAAGGTAAGACCTGCATTCTCCATCGCGGTCTTGTTCTCCTCCATCGTAGTGGTCAAGGAATCGACTTTGGCCTTGAGAGCCCTCTTCTGGGAGCGAAGCCTCTCAATAACCATCTGCCGCTCAAGCTCGAAATCCTTGGACTTCAGCCTCGGTCATGTCCCGGATCTTCTTGTTCCTATCCCGGACGTTTCTCCGACTCTTGAACTTGCGGTCCTGGGCCTCGAACTTTGTCTCCATATCCTTGATCATCTCATCCTGCGTGCAAAAGCTTGTCCTTCTCAAGTAGCTGCACATGAAGCTCGTCATTGCCAAGCATGACGCTCGGTCCGTCTGTGTCCACGTGCTCGAGGAGAGTCTCTAAGTCCCGGAGATAGAGACGACGGCTCTGCCAGCCCCTCGAGTCGCCCTCAAAGTCAATGGACTCTCCATCAACATCACGCCTTCAAGACGTGGAAGTGAGTGCCCTAACCTGCCGGGAGTGACGACCTAACAAACGCCCTATCAGTCCCTGCATGACTACCTCCATGCCTCTCTCCCGTCGTGCATCACTTGAAGACGATGGCCTCTATAGTAGGCTCACCAAAGGCCCCGGCTGGTTCACCTTGAAGCCCCAGAGGTCTTTCCTCTCGAACTTGGTGAGTGGGTACACCGTGATGGTGGGAAGAGGGAGATCGAGCAAAGTGGTAAGCTCAATGATACGGGGTCCGAAACGGGTAACCTGGAGCTCCTCGACTATGCTGATGGAAATAGGCATCTATTTATAAGATTGAAAAGTTAGAACAACACAATTTAAGATAAATACAAGACAACCATCTCATACATAACCATGGAACACAAACATCACACAAGTCATGCATACATAAATCTATTACATCAATCAAGGTCCAACTTATTAAGGTATCATTTTGGAAAATAAGATGATAGATGGTGGTCCACTAACAAAGTGTGCTTATAGGCCTATCTCACTGGATCTGGTGGCTATCACAATGTTCCTAGAGGCAATCCACCTATCTTGTTCACATGATTCCATCACTAAGTCTATTATATCTCCCCTTAACTCTTGGTTGGTGGCTTCCAACTCTTGGGTAAGTTCCTTCTCTTTCTCTAAGTCCTTTTGGAGGTTGAGCATTCTGCACTTGATTCTAGCACTTAGTTCTTTGATAGTCCTCCAAGATGCATCTCTGGCTGAATCAAAGAATGTGGTGTGCATGGTAGTGTTGGTGTACATGCAGAATCCCCTTTCTTTGTGGTTGTCTTCCTTGTTTTTGTACAAGTGAAGTTGCACCCACCAATACTCCACTCTTTCATCCACCACTGGAAAGCCCTTGTACACAGCTGCACCATGTGCTTCCATTGCCACCATGAGGTCCTTGAGAATATTGGGAAACTCAGTTTCACACTCCAAGGTCATGGTCATGAGTGGTCCTTTATTCACGGCTTCGTTGATGGAGTTCATCTACAAATGGAGTTGAGAATGAAAAGATTAGAAAAGTTTTACGAGAAGAATAGACAAGTGTAGAAGTAGTTGAAAATTTTTCCTTAGTGGTTTTCAAATCCTAGGGTCATAATCCTACAGCAACATGCTGCTCGATACCATCTGTTAGACCCTCCTTTATAAAGGAAAGGATCCTGTGATTGCAATGCTAGTCCTCGGATCAATGCTAGCATCCACAGGTAAGATGAAGTACATGATACAAAGGTCGCTTATTACATTCATTCCGTAGATAAAACATAGTCTTTACAACTCAGGCCAAAGGCCTAATACAAGAGTTTAAGGAAATAAGTAAATAAACATAAGTCTTCATCTTCATGTGCCACGTGCAAGCATGTTGAGTGTAGACTCATGACTCCTACTCATCATCGGAGTAACTCGCAACATCACAAGTTACAACCACAGAGGGTCAATACTTTGGAATAGTATTGGCAAGTGATACCTTAGTATATTTTAGGTGGACTATATTACTATATGCTTTTTGGCTAAGTGTAGCTTGGCTTGCTTTGCTTGAAAACAGGTTTTACCTATTAGTTGAAATCACTAAGTTTTTCTTTGTCAAAACATTCCCGAGAAACCACCAATAGACATTGGGGTCCTTCACCCTTGTTCACCCACAAATTTTTACTTAGAAGTTGGAGTGATGAGATTCTTGTAGCTTCCATGTCTTGATGCTCAAAGTGTCCATTGCCTTGGACTAGGCTAAGTACTTAGGTTTTCCATCTGCAGAGGTTGTGCACTTTCCCCACCGCACTTGGTTTCCCAAGACAGATCTTTCAGAAGCCTTTCCTTAGTCAAATGGACGCGCTCCAACCTATCATCCCAACTACCACCAACTGTCCAAATGACTAAGTTCTAGCAACCTATATGATCAAGGCAGAGCCCATATTGCCAAGTGGTTGCACTGTAAGCTTTCTCAACACTTGGCCTCCAAATCCCTTTGTGCCTAGGTGGCTTACCACAAGTGAGATACACAACCCAAGTCCATGGCCTTGTGTAACCACTCAACATAACCCATTCTTCCCATTCCACCCAGGAGGTTCATTTGACTTAGTGGTTTTATTAGGAAAGTATAAGTCTCATGACTTAAGAATATTTTCATAATGGTAAGTGTAGATTTTCACCAACCCTTGTTTGCTATATAGCTAGGCTAAGCATAGTAAGATAACTTAACTTAGGAAAATTCCTTAACAATTCTACAATTCTACACTACATAGGATTTCCCAACTTATTATTAGACAAAATAGCATGCAAGACTTAACAAAATATCTAATGCTAGTACAAAACATAGGATAGAAATATTCATGAAAATATCACTTGCCTTGGTAGTGGGGAGAGTAGCACTCTTCACAATCACAATCACTAGCAAAATCTACACAAAATTATAGCATACAATTACACACAATTTTATACAATCAAAAATAATATGAATGCATGTATGCAAGAATTTACTAAGTGGTGATTTTTTTAAAATTCTACCAAGCATGTGCATGATACTGAAACATAACAGGACACAAAATTTTGCCAAAACAAACTTATTTAACATTAAAACCAATTACCAAAACAAATCTATACTCAAAATAGCTTTAAACATGATTCCACAAATAAAGTCATTTTAATGGTTACTATTTGTTAAACAAATTGGATATTCAGAAAGGTTTTGTTTCACTGAATCCAATGGTATAAAGTTTGTAAAATTCTAACATGGCATTCAAAAGTTATAGCAGTTTGAAGTTTGGATCTAAATCAGGTTTTAAATTCTGTTTTTGAATTCAACCTAGCCACGCGTCGCAATCTCACTGGCGCGTACCGGTTCGTGCGGATCGGGTCCTACGGACCGCACGATCTAAGTGGGATCTGGTGGCTCAGATGCGCGCATACCTCTTCGATCAAGATCTATCCTAGCCCTACGCTGCAGATCCAACGGACCAAACCATCAAGCCACAATCTGGCGGTGCTAGCGGCGTTAACTGGCGACGGCACGTCTGACTACGGCGGCGCCGGCGTTCTACATCACTCCAGGAAGCAGGAAGGTGCTTACCAGATTTGCCAAGACGTGCTGAATCTTGTCGTGGTACTGGTTTGCGGAGGGGCGCTCGGAGATGGGCTCTGGATCTCGTCGGAGTTGCGTCTGGCGTCGGGTGGATGTTGTCGGAGTCGTTGTCGAGGCTCCGCGTCTCCCTAACACGAATCAGAGGGTTCAGGAAGTGCGCAAGACAGTTGCGAACACGCCAGTGAAGGAAAAGGCAAGGGTGCACGGACTTACTCAAATTGGTCCGGAGTTGGGGTGGTCGGTGCTTACTACGGCGCTTAATACGGTGACTGGGAAATACAGGATGAGCTAGTGGGGTCAGGAGGTGCGCCAGGAGATTACAAAGTGGCTCGAACAATCCAGAGGGAAAGGGGCACATGGAGCTCACCTGAATCGATCGCCGAAGTTGCTCTGTTTGCGGCGGTTTTGAGCGAGTCGTGGGCAGCCTGGTGGCGTGAGTGCAGAATTGGCTAGGGGAAAATGACTGCGAGGAGGTGGGGATCTTATAGCCGGTGCCTCGACAGGAAACGCCCGAGTTTTAATGCCCAATTAAGCCGCGCCATTACCGGCAGTGACTGCAGCTGCGACGTGGTCGCGGGCGTGGTTTGGGGAAGACGATGACAGCGTGGACAGGGCCCGCTCGTCAGCGAAAGGTGCGAGGTGGAGGTGGGGTATGGTCGTCAGTGACTGAACGCGTGCGCTCGCGCGTGAGAAAAGAAAAGGGAACTCCCGGGTGGGCTAGTTGGGCTCGATCCTTTGCTGGGCCAGAAACCTGGCGCTTGGCCCTTTTCTTTTGTTTATTTCTTTTTCTTTTTCTAATTTGGTTTTCAGGAATGATTTAGGTATGAATTCAAATCCTTTTTGAATTCAAACAATTCTGGGGATTTTTGCGCATCGTGGTTTCTAAAATCTGTTATCTAACCATGTGGTTATTCTGTAAGGGCTTGGTCAAACCTGGATTTCAAACAACAGAGGATTTGCATCTGTTTTGAAAATGTTTGGAAAAGGGATTTTGAATTTCTTTCTAAATTTGAAACTTTGGTTAACCCTTCTCTCCTAAACTTTTCCAACAATGGGGCAAGCAAACAAGTTCCTAAACATTCAAGTTTCAAATGGTGTAGGTCTTTTGAATTAAATCTGTCCACATAAAATTATAACATCAAAAGCTTCTATTTTTCTGAAATGATATTGAGAAAATCTCTAAATGATGATGAATGCAAGGATGATATGCATGAGTTTTGGAATATGAATTTAGGGATGTTACATAATAAAAGCACCACCGTCCACAATGACCATTGTGTTCTACTCGTGCAACAGATCTACATATAGACATGGCTCTGATACCACTGTAGGGGTTCGTAGCATGGAAAACAAAAAAATTCTACCGCATGCACACAAACAAGCCAAGATCTATCTACTAGATTGTAGCAACGAGTCGATAGAAGCACTCACCCTCGAAGATTCCAAAGCGGTTATCGAGAGCAGATTCTCGTGGGTGATGTAGTCGTACACTTGTCGATCTCAAGATCGCGTAGACGATCCTTCCGGCGCTGCGTTCCAGCAGCGCTTCCGCAGTCGTCACACGTTGGTAGTCGATGAAGACCTTCCTCTCCCTTGTTCCAGTAGGCAGCGGAGGTTGTAATTCTCCCCTCGTGATTCCGGCAGCACGACGGCGTGGTGTCGGAAGTAGAGGGAAGATCCCGCAGGGCTTCGCCTAAGCCGGTGCGAGTTATGGTGGATTAGGGTTTCCCGGAGATCTAGGGTTTAGACGACCGGGAGGAGGAGGAGGTGTCGGCGGCGGCGAAAAACCGGCGGCGGCAGCTAGGGCGGTAGCTAGGGCGGCGGCGACGGACCGGAGGCGGCGCGGCGACGGCAGCGAGCGGCGGCGGCAGCTCGTGTGTAGGGAGAGGGGCTAGGGCTAGTGTGCTTTGGGGCAGCCCCTCCCCTCTATTTATGAGAGGGGGGGCAGCCTTGGGAGGGGTGGGTTTGAATCCAAACCTAAACCCAAGTTGGACTACTACCCTAAGACTACAGAAACAAAGCCTAGGCACCCGCATCCGGAGTGGCCTCAGAGCCCGACTGCCTGCTCTTGACTTCCTCCTGCTGCTTCACAGCATACTCCGCAAGAAGGTCAATGAGCTTCGGCCCATAACGCTTACAGCGGGAAGCAAAGGAGGCGAAAGCTATCTCTGAGCCATTGGCAGCCATTGGCATCTGGGAAGTGATGTGCGCCAGGTCTAGCTCCGCTCCGGATGCCATGGCCATGGCCAACCCCATCGAGGTGTCGAGGCCCTTCTGCTTGCGCTTGTAGGCGGCAGGTGCATCCTCTGAAAGCGCATCCTCCAAGGAGTCAACATTCTCAAGGGCAGCGCCCTTGGGAACAATCTCCTTGTAGAAGCGCCCCAGGACTTCCTTGGCCTTGGCAAGGGAGACAACAGATTGGACTGCTTCACGCGACAAAGATCGCCCAGCGCACCCATGCTCCAGGGCACTGCGGTCGAATGAAATTCCCGATGCATCTGGAGCAAAGAAAGAAAAGCAGGAATCAAAATAAAGACACAAAGATGTACTCCGAACAACCAATACGCACACGAAGCACTTACCGAAATCGCCTTGGCAGCAGCCATCGCTTCTCAAGAAGCTCCTTCTCGCAACCGCAATAATTGCGAGCTGCTCCTCGTGATCCGAAGCCTCCGCAATCGCTCCTTCTCGGCGGCAACCAACTCTTGCTACAAGCGATCCTTCGCCTCCACGGCCAAGAAATGCTTCTCCGCACGGCCGAGGCTCTTCTCGAGAGCATCCAGCCGCCGAAGGGCCGTATTATTCTCGTCTACCAAGTGTCAAGGACACACATGAACAACACAAGCTACACTCAGGGAACAAGTAACAAAGATAAGAGCAAGAAAATCACGTACCTTGGAGCTGCTTCATGCTGGCTTCCAGCGCCAGATGCTGCTGAATAAGCAGATTCGCACTACGCACAAAGGGCTATGGAAAAAAGCAGAACAATCAAGAAAGAATCAGGAGCAAGGCTCGGGGGCTATGCCCCGAAACGAGCAAAAACGTCGAACAAAATGACTCGAAACAGACTCGGGGGCTTCCCCATGGAAAAAGAGGAAGAAACAACTTACATGATCAGACGGGGACTCCGAAGGTCCAGGTGCAATCATCTGAGCGATGACCACTCGAGCCTCCTGCGGAGAAGGGTTCGGAGCAGCGTCCCCAGAGGTGGCCACCGTCTGAGAAGGACGGGCCATCGACTTCGACTCCCCTACGTTCTCCTGGGAACTATCCCTAAGATAACCCTCCGAGGAGTGGCTACAAAGAAAAACATCCATCAAAGACAAAAAGACAAGAAGGCAATAAAACAAGAACGAAAGGCATCTGAAGGTACTTACGAGTCGATGTCGCTCAAATCGAAGACGGCCGGCGCCCTCTTCTCTTTCTTCTCTTCCTTCTTCATCTTCGTCGGTGGCTGTGGAGCCACTGTCTGCAGAGGCACAACCGGGAACAGCACGGAATAAGCACCGTCATACTCGCCGTGGCACACAAAGAAGGAGGGGCCCCTAGGCGTCGGCAGAGTCGAGGCATCCGAAGACTCGCTCGAGCTCAAGCTGGCTGGTCCCCTCACTTGCCTCGGGGCATCTGCGGCAATCGCCGGGCGGAACCTCGGACTCAGAGTCCACGACTTCGTTATCCGGCGCAATCGTAAACCATTCAGGCAATGGAGGCACCATGCCAGCCACCTTGAACTCCTGCACAATAAAGACATCGAAGGTTAGTACAAGACATCATAAGGAAGAGCACTCGAAAAAAGGTGCAGCGCGCACGTCGCAAATCTACACCCGTGGAACTGGTTTCGCGGCACTGAAGGGGGACGTCAACGACTTCCCCGGAAGATCCTCCTCGGACTTGTACTTCAGCAATGTCAAGAATTCTGCCGAGGTCGCCGGATAAATCCTTGGATGAGACCCTCGGGTTGTTGCGCCAGCATAAAGAAACATCGGATGCGCTCAACCGGAGTGGCTGCAACCGATGTTCGAGGAAGGTGCGGATTATATCCACACCATTGACCTCCTTACTGTGTTCCATCCGAGCGACTCCACTCGACGGTAGAGCTCCTCTACCGCCACCTCGCCTCCAGATATGGTTCTTCCAGACCACTTCTTCAAGATCTCCGGTGGAGTCGAAGGGCTAGGCGAAGACTTGCCGCCCACCGTGGAGTCACGGATATAAAACCACTTCTTCCGCCAAGATTGGATGGACTCAAACAGAGAAAGAGAAGAAAAGAACACTAGATAAGATGGAGATGACGAGCGCTAAGCGGGTAGACCCGCCTTATTGCGGACGCCTCTTCATAGAATAGAGCTTTGAAGAGGCCAAAGTGCGGCTCGATTCTGAGCCAAGACTGCAAAAGTAATGAAGCAGGCGATGTGGAGAATAGAATTGGGCGAAAGAAGATGGAGTTGGATGCCATAGAAAAACAACAGTCCACGAAGAAAATCATGGACTAGGAGAGAAAGGCCGCGAAGAACGAAAGCGACAAATATCACCCAAAACCCTACGGGTGGACAGGGAATCACCTCATCGCCGGGGAGTTTGACGGCCTCCTTATCCTGCGGGATTAAATCCACATCACGCAGCTTGCGCAGGTCGCCCTCGTGTGTCTCCGTGCGTCGCCACCCGCCATCGGTGATACGAGCGGCAGTGGCGCTTTTCTTGTCGCCGCCAGCAGCACTTGCTCCCTCTCCAACGGAATCTTTCTTCGACTTCACCATCTTGGCGCGTCGACAGCAGCGGTGTGCGCGTAAGAACAAAGAGGGGAAGGACCGAAGAGCGTCTAGTGCGCGCGAAGATGAGCTCGTGAAGATGGAGGCAGTGAAAGCAAATGGCAAAGGGTGAAAACAAACTACTGTTTTCCCCACGCTATATGGATGAAGACGGCGAACAGGAACTGCTCATCCGTAAGCCCTAACGCCAGAGTAAGATCCAATCGCCCACATGTCAACACAAAGAAAACCCGTGCCGCCGCATGCCGTCCACTATGGATGGAAATCAAGGAGACGCCGTAATTCTCGCCACGTCGCACATGATCAGTCAACTCCAAGTCAGGAAGTGGGACCCACGCTCATCCTATCACGTCATCTCTAGCGCCGTAGACGGTTGAGGTCATCGGTCGTCAGCACTGACGTCATCAAGCAGCCTAGCAACTAAAGTCTCTACTCGAGTCTACGACTCGAACAGACACTTGGGGGATACTCCCATAGGGAGCGCTGGCCGTGCACCCTATGCATCCTTCGACTGCGATCCTTCAGATCAAAATGCAAAAACTTCTTCTGGCAACTTTGCCCAAACCAACGCTGAGTGAGAAGCATCCTTCTTGGCCACCCGAAGCACCTCCGCGGTGATAAAATTTTGGATGCTATGTCTATGACACAAAGATAAGACCCGTAGATATCATCTGCTGGCCTGGTAACGCACCTGACTGCGCTCTGCCAGTAAAAAACCGTGTCAACAAGCGCGATGAAAATCCTGACGGACGCGTTGGGTGCATCACTCAAAAACTACTGGGAATCGACTCTTGTAAGACCTCAGCGGCCTAAGTCGAATCACGCCAGCATCCGTTCCAAATTCAAGTCAGGGGACTCGAGTTTGAAGAAGATCATGCTGTTTTGTCCTATGACAGTTAACTGGCCCTGATCCGTGAGGAGAGTCAGGCACACGCATCAAAAATCCCCACAAACTATATTCATTCTTTGCACTTATGTACATGATCAATAACACCTGAAAGATTGAAGAGTCCTCAGCCAAATCTATGATTCGACTGAGTACTTGGGGGCTACTAACATGGTTATGCCCAACGGGTGCACAACATTGGCATATACGGTCCAGCCCAAGGAAGGCCCACTACGAGCAACACAACCCACTGAGCTTTTGGGTGGCCCAAGCCCGTGACGACTCCGGATCCTTGGAGAGCAAGACTAAAGTAGATAGAATATTTAAAGGGGTAAACCCTAACTTGTAACCGACTCGATCTGTGCCCGAGACCTGCCTATCTCTATATAAAGGCTAGGAGGGCATGGAGAGGAGGGTCTCTCACCTCACCGCGTACACACCTCCACGCCAGATTGCATCTACGCACCCCTGTACTTTTCGGTTCCGCCGTAATCAAGAGCAGACAAGCAGGAGTAGGGTTTTCCCTTCGGGCCTGAACCCGGGTAAATCTCGTGTCCCCTAGTTGCTTGTCTGTTAATCGTTCCGCGATCTCTAGCATCCCCACCTTCTCCAAAACCCAAGCTCATAACAATGGGCATTGACAAGATCGATCCTCGTCAACCACACCTCCATAGCCATTACTTGTACTTGAGAGAGAGATCTCCACCTTGTAAGATTAGGATTTGAGATTGTTTCTTCCCATTTTGAATTGTGTTGGATTTATTTCTATTCTTATTATGGATCTCCACGGTAATATCAAGAAGAACTCCCTTTATTTAATTATATTGATGATGCTTTCTTCTCTCATGTGTGAGTAAGTTCCCTTGGGAGTGGGAGATGTAAGGGATTGGTGAGATGTTACGTGCCTATATAATTTCCATTAAGTTAGTGGTTGATTTTAATTACTATATTATGTGTGCTTGACTATCTGTGGGATGCTTAATGCTTATTGTCCAATTAAGGGCCCAAACAACATGATACCTTGTTCTACATAGATAAGATCTTGTTTGCTAGCAGACCGGCGACCCCCGAGTGACACGTGGATATCAATGGAAAACTAGTTGAGCTCGAGGAGCACGAGGAACTACTATGCCTATTGCATTAGTCCAATCCAAGGAGATTAATTGCTAAGCAACCTGAAGAATCTTAACCGTCTAGTGACTGACCATGGTTTTGATAATGTGCTAGTAGGATTATTGAAGTTGGGATGAAATCTACCAAGAGGAGTTCACTAATTATGGGTTGCTCGCCACACACATACTTATAAGATTATAATTTTACACTTATCATTCATCCACCTCGCATTCACTATCACCATGAACTGAATCTCCGGCACCTACTTTGTCATCTCAGAGAAAACAAGAAACAATCAATCATTCTTTACTTTTATGCTTTTTATTTCTATAGTTTACATTTTATTTTTGTTTAAATACAATCATTTTAATCCAAATCTCATTCTTTTTTCAACACTTGTAGTCAATTCACTCAAAGACCTATGACAACTTCGAGTGTGATATAGACTTCACATCTAAACACTTACCTTTGGACTCCCTGTGGGATCGACATCTTAACTTCAAAACTAGCTACACACGATCTATGCACTTGCAGCCATCAAGCTATTTTCTGGCGCCGTTGCCAGGGAGCTAAGTGCTAAGTGTTTGTCTTTTGACATTTCAGGTGTTACTATTACAAGATGGTCTCCCTAGGAGACAAAGGGTCTACATGCTCTGGAAAAATCTTTTAGTGAAAGGGAAGATGAAGACCCAGGAAGGCATCTTAGAGAGTTAGACGATGTGATAACATCACTCAGATCAAAAGGTTTGCCAAGAGATTTCTCCCATTAAAAATTATTTCGTTGGTCTCTTAAAGGTAAGACTCTAGGCTGGTTATATTCTCTCCCTCGTCGTTACATGAAATGCTAGGAAAACTGTATTGTTAAATTCATAAACATGATTAATCCTTTCAAAAAGGTAACTGAAATTAGGAATAATATAGGCAACTTCAGTCAGAACGTGGGACAAAACTACCCACAAGCCTGAGATAGATTCTTTTGTTGGAGATATGCCCTAGAGGCAATAATAAATGTAGTTATTATTATATCTTTGTGTTTATGATAAATGTTTACATTCATGCTATAATAGTATTAACAAGGAAACATTAATACTTGTGTGATTTGTAAACCTAATTTGAAGTCCCTAGTAAAGCCTCTATATAATACTAGCTTGTTGGTTAATAGATGATTGTGGTTTCCCTATCAGGAACATTGATATGTTATTAACAACAAGATCATATCGTTAGGAGAATGATATGATGGACATACTCCTATAGATAAGCGTAGCATAAAGATCAAGTCATTTCAATAGTTCAATTGCTATATGCTTTCTGATACATAGTAACCTAATTCCTTCGACCATGAGATCATGCATATCACCTTTGCCGGATGGATGCTTTGATGACATCAAACACCACACCGTAACTGGGTGGCTATAAAGGTGGCATTGAGTGCTCGGAAAGTATTGGTTGAAACACATGGATCAAGAGTGGGATTTGTCCATCCATATGACGGATAGATATACTCTGGGCCCTCTCGGTGAAATGTCATCCAATTAGCTTGCAAGCATGTGACTGGCTCACAAGGGATCACATATCACGGGAACGAGAACATAGTACTTATTGGTAACAAGGTTGAACTAGGTATGCAAAGATACCGACGATCATAACCTCGGATAAGTAAACTATCGTGAGACAAAGGGAAATTGGTATCGTATGTAAGTGGTTCATTCGATCGCAAAGTAATCGTAGAAATATCTGGGAGCCATCTGAATTTCCAGATTCTTCTATTGGTTATTGTTCGGAGAAGTGTCTCGATCATGTCCGCATAATTCACGAACCGTAGGGAGACACACTTATGGATTCGACGTTGTTTGAGTAGTTATGGTATGATGAGAAAGAGACCAAATGTTGTTCGGAGTCTCGGATGGGATCCGGGATATCACGAGGAGATCCGGAATGGTCCGGAGAATAAGATTCATATAAGGAAAGTCTCGTTTCGGAGTTCGGGAATGATTCCGGTGTTCTCATCGGGAATGTTCTAGAAGGTTCTAATGTCAAGACTCCGGAGGGGAAGGGGTACATGAATGTGTCATTGCAAGTTGGAATGATTGCATCATGTACTAAGTGTCTTCGCTGTCCAAAATAAAGGGTTTATTCAAATCCTAAATTGAAAAGTCAAACGGCTAGTTTGAAAGTCAAACGACAAGTTTTGGAAAGAGGAGGATGAATGGGAAACCGAGTTGGGGAGGGAATCCCTCCTCCAACCGATGGCGCACCACCCAAGACGAGTTGGGGAGGGACTCCCCTCCCTCCCCTTGGTCGGCCGGCCCCTCCACCTATATAAGGAGGGGCAGGGCTCCCTCCTAGCACACACAAGTTCCCTACCCCAAACCCTAGCTTGGCGCCACCACCTCCTGCAGCTGCCGCCGCCTCCTAGGGTTGCCCAAGCCGCCGACTTGGGCTGCCCTTGCCCCAGCCCGGCTCTAGCACCTCCTCCTTGGTGTGTCTAAACCCTAGATCGAGGAGCTCTCTCATACTCCACCATACTCGCTCGCTTAAGGCGAAGCCTGCGAGATCTCCCTCTACTTGGTACCACGCCAGGCCGCCGAATCGCGAGGAGAGTGCTACAACCTCCGCCCGCTGGAACAAGGGAGAGGAAGGGCTTGCCGAGTACCGAACGTGTGACCGATCAAGGGAGCGCTTTAACGCAGGCTGGAAGGATCGCTCACGATCTTGAGATCGGGAAGAGTACGACTATATCACCCACGAGAATCCGCTCTCGTTAAACACTTTGGAATCTTCGAGGGTGAGTTATTCCATCGACTCGTTGCTACAATCTAGTAGATAGATCTTGGCTTGTTTGTTTGTATGCGGTAGAAATTTTTTGTTTTCCATGCTACGAAACCCTAAAGTGGTATCAGAGCTGTGTCTATATGTAGATCTGTTGCACGAGTAGAACACAATGGTCATTGTGGGCGTTGATGCTTTTATTGTCGATTGCTTCTTGTGTACTTTGCATCTTGCGGTATGTTGGGATGAAGCGGCCCGGTCTAACCTTACATGACATCGTTTATGAGACTTGCTCCACGCTTGACATGCAACTTGTATTGCATAAGTGGCTTTGCGGGTGCCTGTTTCTCCTAGCATAGTTAAGATCCAATTTACAACAGGTGATTAACAATACTAGTATCAATGTTGTGGTTCTTGTTCGTAAGTTAGAACGACACTTATTGAAAGCCCCAAACCACGTAAAATATGCAAAGAAAGTAGAGGCGTCTAACTTTGTTTTGCAGGGGTGTGCTGTGATGTGATATGGCCATGATTGTGATTATATTTGATGTATGGAATGTTCCTTATTGTAAGTTGGCAACCGGCAGGAGCCATATGGTTGTCTTTAATTTATGTTAAGACCCGCGTGTCTATTCAAAGTAGTTGTAATAGTTGAAGCCGGTGGACGACAACCATGGAGAAGCGTCATTGACCTTGATGCAATGCCGGTGATGATGGAGATCATGTTCGTGCTTGAAGATGGAGATCTGAAGCACAAAGAAGAAAGGCCATATCATATCACATATTATGAATTGCATGTGATGTTAATCCTTTATGCATCTTGTATTGCTTAGTAGACGACGGTAGCATTATAAGATGATCCCTCATGCACATGAATTTCAAGTCATAAAGTGTTCACCCTTAGTTAGCACCGTTGCTAAAGCTTGTTGTTTCGAAGCACCACGTGATGATTGGGTGTGTTAGATTCTACAAGTGTATACAACGTGAGCAAGCCAGATTTGCTCATGCGGAAACTAAGGTTTGATCTTGACAAGCCTAGCATGTACAGACATGGTCTCGGAACACGGATCACCGAAAGGTAAAGCATGAATCACATAGTAGATATGATGAACATGTCGATTGTTCGCCATTGAAACTATATCAACTCTCGTGATGATCGCTGTTGATGTGGTGGATTTGGTTCGTGTAATCACTAAAACAATGTGAGGGATATTGTTTTGAGTGGAGTTCACCTAGATTAATTTTATTATTAATTTGAACTCAATTTGTCATAAACTTAGTCTAAACTATTGCAAATATGTTGTAGATCAATGGCAGCCCCTACCATCAATTTTAATGCTCCTAGAGAAAGAAAAGTTGAAAACAATGGAAGCAACTTCGGATTGGTTCCGCAATTTGAGGATTGTCCTCATAGCTGGTAATTTGACCTATGTGCCGGATGCACCACTAGGTGACCCACGCATGATGCTCCGATGAAGTAAAGAACGCTACCTCACTCTAAGACTCAAGATCTACGCTCAGTTGTGCTATCTTGTATGGTTTAGAATCGGAGCTTCAGAAAAGGTTTGAGAATTCAGACCCATATGATATTGTCGAGGATCTCAAATTGATCTTTGAGACTCATGCGGCAATTGAAAGCTATGAGGATTCTGAAAAGTTCTTTAACTGTAAGATGGAAGAGGGCAGCTAGTGAGCACGTGCTTAAGATGTCTGGGCATGAAAACAAACTTCAAAGCTTGGGTATTGTGATTCTTAATGCTTTGGGGATTTACCGTGTCCTCCAATCACTACCACCAAGTTACAAGAACTTTGTGATGAACTACAACATGCAAAACATGAACAAGACGCTGCTGTAACTCTTTGCCATGTTGAAATCAGAAGTGGAGATCAAGAAAGAGCACCAAGTGTTGTTGGTCAATAAGACCACCAAATTCAAGAAAGGCAAGTCTAAGCGTAAGGACACTTCAAGAAGGGTGGTAAGAAAGTTACCACGAAGAAGACCAAGGCTGACCTAAGCCCGACATCGAGTGCTTTTACCGCAGGGAGAAGGTCATCGAAGCGGAATTGCCCAAAGTACTTGGCGGATTTGAAGAACGGCAAACATCAAGAATAAAGGTATATCCGATATACATGTTATTGATGTGTATCTCACTAGTACTGTAGTAGTGCGGTATTTGATAATCGGTTCTTGCTCATATTTGTAACTCAAACAAAAGCCGCAGTAATAAACGGAAGCTAGCGAAGAACGAGGTGACGATGCGCGTGGGAAACGGATCAAAGGTTGATGTGATCGTGGCCGGCACACTACCCCTTCATCTACCATTGGGATTAGTTTTATACTTAAATAATTGTTATTTGGTGCCTGCGTTGAGCATGAACATTATATCGGGATCTTGTTTATTGCGAGACGGTTACTTGTTTAAATCTGAGAATAATGGTTGTTCGATTTATATGAGTAATATGTTTTATGCACATGCACCTTTGATAGATGGTCTATTCTTATTGAATCTCGATAGTGGAAATACACATATTAATAACATTGAGGATAAACGGTTGAAATCAAGCGATAACTCGACCTATATGTGGCACTGTCGTCTTGGTCACATTAGAGTGAAGCGTATGAAGAAACTCCATTCCGATGGACTTCTTGAATCACTTGATTTCGAATCACTTGATAGATGCGAAGCATGTCTGATGGGTAAAATGACTAAGACTCCATTTTCTGGTATGATGGAGCGAGCTACGGACTTATTGGAAATCATACATACCGATGTATGTGGTCCAATGAGTGTAGCATTGCGCGGTGGTTATCGTTATGTTCTTACCTTCACGGATGACTTGAGTAGATATGGGTATATCTATTTCATGAAACATAAGTCCGAAACTTTCGAGAAGTTTAAGAAATTTCAAAGTGAGGTAGAGAATCAACGTAACAAGAAGATTAAATTTCTACGTTCTGATCGTGGAGGTGAATATCTAAGTTACGAGTTTGGCGAGCATTTGAAGAAATGCAGAATACTTTCACAGTTCACACCGCCGGGAACACCACAGCGTAATGGTGTGTCCGAACGTCGTAATCGAACTCTCTTAGATATGGTTCGTTCTATGATGTCACTTACAGATTTACCGCTATCATTTTGGGGTTATGCATTAGAAACAGCCGCATTCACTTTAAATAGGGCACCGTCTAAATCCGTTGAAACGACACCGTATGAATTATGGTTTGGGAAGAAACCTAGATTGTCGTTCCTTAAAGTTTGGGGTTGCGAAGCCTATGTAAAGAAGTTATTGTAGGGTTTCGTAGCATGGAAAACAAAAATTTTCTATCGCATACAAACAAACAAGCCAAGATCTATCTACTAGATTGTAGCAACGAGTCGATGGAATAACTTACCCTCGAAGATTCCAAAATGTTTAACGAGAGCGGATTCTCGTGGGTGATGTAGCATTTTCCCGATCTCAAGATCGCTGAGACGATCCTTCCGGCAAGGCTGCTCCTGCCGCTTCCACAATGGTCACACGCTCGGTACTGCGAAGACCTTCCTCTCCTTGTTCCAGAGGCATGGAGGTTGTAGCACTCTCGCGATTCCCAAGAAGACAACGGCAGGTACCTAAGTAGAGGGAGATCTCAGGCTTCGCTTGCCGAGCGAGTATGGTGGAGTATGAGAGAGCTCCTCAATCTAGGGTTTAGACACACCAAGGAGGAAGTGCTAGAGCCGGCTAGGGTTCCGGGACCCCAAGTCGGGTTAGGGCAAACCCTAAGGGGGCGGCTATGGTGGGCTGCTTCTAGGGTTTGAGGTGAGGGACTTGTGCTCTAGGAGGGAGCCCCGCCTCCTTATATAGGTGGAGGGGCCAAGGGGAGGGAGGGGAGTCCCTCCCCAACTCGGCTTGGGTGGTACGCCGGCTTGGGGAGGAGGACTCCCTCCCCAACTCGGTTTCACACCCTCCTCCTCTTTTCCACTTTCCAAATTTAGCCGTTTGACTTTTCAATTTAGCTATTTGACTTTTCAAACTAGGATTCGATTAATACTTTATTTGGAACAGCGATGACACTTAGTACATGATGCAATCATATCAACTTTGATACAACACATTCATGTACCCTTCCTCTCCGGAGTGCCGGACATTCCGGAACCTTCTAGAACATTCCTGATGAAAACACCGGAAACATTCCCCAACTCCGAAACGGGACTTTCCTTATATGAATCTTATTATCCGGACCATTCCGGATCACCTCGTGATATCCCGGATCCCATCTGAGACTCCTAACAACATTCGGTCTCTTTCTCATAATACCATAACTACTCAAATAACGTCGAATCCTTAAGTGTGTCTCCCTACGGTTCGTGAATTATGCGGACATGATCGAGACACTTCTTCGAACAATAACCAATAGAGGAATCTGGAAATTCATATGGTTCTACATATTTCTACGATTACTTTGTGATCGAATGAACCACTTACATACGATACCAATTTCCCTTTGTCTCACGATAGTTTACTTATCCGAGGTTATGATCGTTGTATCTCGCATACCTAGTTCAACCTCGCATACCGATAAGTACTCTTTTCTCATTCCGTGATATGTGATCCCTTGTGAGCCACCACATGCTTGCAAGCTAATTGGATGACATTCCACCGAGAGGGCCCAGAGTATATCTATCCGCCATATGGATGGACAAATCCCACTCTTGATCCATGTGTTTCAACCAATACTTTCCAACACTCAATGCCACCTTTATAGCCACCCAGCCACGGTGTGGTGTTTGATGTCATCAAAGCATCCATCCGTAAAGGTGATATGCATGATCTCATGGTCGAAGGAATTAGGTTACTATGTATCAGAAAGCATATAGCAATTGAACTATTAAAGTGACTTGATCTTTATGCTACGCTTATCTATAGGAGTATGTCCACCATATCATTATCCTAACGATATAATCTTGTTGTTGATAACATCTCAATGTTCATGATAGGGAAACCACAATCATTTATCAACCAACAAGCTAGTGATGTATAGAGGCTATACTAGGGACTTCAAATTAAGTTGACAAATCACACAAGTATCAATGTTTCCTTTTTAATACTATTATAGCATGAATGTAAACATTTATCATAAACCCAAAGATATAATAATAACTATATTTATTATTGCCTCTAGGGCATATCTCCAACAGTCTCCCACTTGCACTAGAGTCATCTAATCTAGATTACATGGTAATATACCGAACACCCATGGCAGTTTGGTGCTGGTCATGTTTTGCCCTCGGGAGAGGTTTAGTCAACGGATCCGCCACATTCAGATCTGTGTGTACTTTGCAAATCTTTATATCCCCAATATTGGATATGTTCTCGAATAGCGTGAAAACGTAGCTTGATGTGCTTCAGCTTCTTGTGTGACCTTGGTTCTTGCGCATTGGCTATGGCGCCCATGTTATCACAGTAGATAGACATTGGGTCCAACGCACTAGGAACCACACCCACTGTAATGAACTCTTTCATCCATATCGCTTCTTGTGAAGCCTCCGAAGCCATGTATTCCATTCATTGAAGATCTCGCCACAACGCTTTGCTTTGCACTCCTCCAATAATCGCTGCACCATTCAAAATAAATACGATCCAGATTGTGATTTAGAATCATCCGGATCGTGTTCCAACTAGCATCGGTGTAACCATTAACAACGAAATGTTCATCACCTCCATAAGAAAGAACCATATCCTTAGTTCTTCTCAAGTACTTAAGGATGTTTTTGATCACGTCCAATGATCCACTCGGATCACTTTGATATCTGCTAGTTAAACTAACAACATATCCAATGTCGGGTCTAGTACATAGCATGGCATACATTAGAGATCCTATGGTGAGGCATAGGGAATCTTACTCATCCTTTCTCTATCTTCCGATGTCGGACTTTGAGTTTTACTCAAGGTCGATATAAACATGGGCAAGAACCCTTTCTTGCTATCTTCCATTCCAAACCTCTTTAGAACTTTGTCCAAATATGTACTGTGACAATGATATTTGGCTTCGATCTATCTCTATAAATCTTTATGCCTAATATGTAAGTCGCTTCGCCAAGATCCTTCATTGAAAAACTATTATTCAAATATTCCTTGACACTATTAAGAAGGTCTACATCATTCCCAATCAACAATATGTCATCCACATATAGTATTAAGAATGCTACAGAGCTCCCACTCACTTTCTTGTAAATACAAGCTTCTCCATAAGTTTGTATAAAACCAAAACTTTGATCACCTTATCAAAACGTTGATTCCAACTTCGGATGCTTGCTTCAATCCATAAATGGACCGTTGAAGTTTGCATACCTTGTTAGCATCTTTAGGATCGACAAAACCTTTGGGTTGCATCATATACAACTCTTCATCAATGTCTCCATTGAGGAATGCTGTTTTGACATCCATCTGCCATATCTCATAATCGTAATATGCAGCGATTGCTAACATAATCCTCACAGATTTTAGCTTCGCCATCGTGAGAAAGTCTCATCGTAGTCAACTCCTTGAATTTGTCGAAACCCTTTGCATAAGTCGAGCTTTATAGATGAACATTACCATCAAGATCTGCTCTTCTTGAAGATCCATTTGTTCTCGACAGCCTTCCGGCCATCCGGTAAGTCCACCAAAGTCCATACTTGGTTTTCGTACATGGATCCAATCTCGGATTTCATGGCTTCTTGCCATTTATTGGAATCTAGGCTCATCATTGCTTCCTCATATGTTTCAGGGTCATCGGTGTTGTCCACCAACATGACACTCATAACGGGATCATACCAATCTGGAGTGGTACGAGTTCTCGTTGACCTCCGAGGCTCTGTAGCAACTTCAACCGAAGTTTCATGATCACCATCATTAGCTTCCTCTCTAATTAGTGCAGGCACCACAGGAACTTCTTCCGGTGCTGCGCTACTCGCAATTTCGAGAGAAGGTTCGACAACCTCGTCGAGTTCTACTTTCCTTCCAGTCACTTCTTTCGAGAGAAATTCCTTCTCTAGAAAGGATCCATTCTTGGCAAAGAAGATTTTTCCTTCGGATCTATGATAGAAGGTATACCCAATAGTTTCCTTCGGATATCCTATGAAGACGCATTTTTCCGCTTTGGGTTCAAGCTTGTCCGGCTGTAACTTCTTTACATAGGCTTCGCATCCCCAAACTTTAAGGATCGACAATCTAGGTTTCTTCCCAAACCATAATTCATACGGTGTCATTTCAACGGATTTAGACGGTGCCCTATTTAAAGTGAATGCGGCTGTTTCTAATGCATAACCCCAAAATGATAGCGGTAAATCTGTAAGTGACATCATAGAACTAACCATATCTAAGAGAGTTCGACACGACGCTCGGACACACCATTTCGTGTGGTGTTCTCGGCGGTGTCAATCGAAAGTATTCCGTGATTTCTTTAAATGCTCGCCAAACTCGTAACTTAGATATTCACCTCCACGATCGTAACGAAATTTAATCTTCTTGTTACATTGATTCTCTACCTCACTTTGAAACTCCTTAAACTTCTCGAAAGTTTCGGACTTATGTTTCATAAAATAGATATACCCATATCTACTTAAATCATCCGTGAAGGTAAGAACATAATGATAACCACCGCGCGATTCTACACTCATTGGACCACACACATCGGTATGTATGATTTCTAATAAGTCCGTAGCTCGCCCATCATACCGTAAAATGGAGTCTTAGTCATTTTACCCATCGACATGCTTCGCATCTTTCAAGTGATTCAAAATCAAGTGATTCAAGAAGTCCATCTAATGGAGTTTCTTCACAC